>VWZX01010004.1:600000-1046009 GCA_013399015.1 Galbula dea
CCTGTGCCAGGAGATATCATTCCTTGAAGCCCCCCTAATCGGTGGTGCAGAATTAACTAACATGTGGAGATTTGCCAAAAGGCTAAAGATCACTCATCTTCTTCCAACCTTAATGATTCTATGATTTCTGAACAACCTGTGAAATACAGAGCTTGCCTGTGGACTGAGTGAGTGGTGGAGCCTGTTTCAGCTCATAGCAAAGGAGGACAAGACTGAGCAGGATTTGAGCTGGAGTAGCACAAATCCTGAACCCTAATCCTATTTCTGAAAGCAGATGTGTTTCTTTCATGCCCTGAACACACTTGCTCCTCAGGTCAGGCCACAACTACCCAGGAAGGAACCATGCCGAGGGACTCGGACATGTAGACAGGAGGGGGTGGCTGCAGACGAGCAGGCATAACAGCACGGGAAACTAACATGTAGCCCAGCCTGGAGCTGTTTAGAGACAACCTAAGCACCTGGCAAGTCTATTTACAGGAATATTCTCCACCATTTGTTCAAGATATTATCTTTTCTCCCTCCCTATGACTCTGTGCAGTGACCTAGTAGACCCCTAGGAAGAGACCTGCTTCAATGGAATTAGCATGAACATCAGAAAATGTCTTGCTCTCATACTACTCCATATAGCCAGGGCACAGCTTGAACATATTTATTCTGTGCAAAACTTATGAAGAATTTGCTTTAGAAAACAGAGAAAAATGGAAATTTTGGCTATTGCTGCTGCTTTTAAACAAATGTCACCCAAAGAGCTATTTACCTATTATCTAAATTCTGTTGTTGATAATGTTAGCTTTGCAATATGAATTTTAAAAATTTATTTTAAAGCAATACTAGGAAATGCATTTTGCACCATGTAATTATATTAATAAATTTGTTTGATGTTAAATATTTATTCTTCTCTAGCTGTAATCATACTTTTGATACTGCATACATTTACAACCAAAAAATGCATTTTCATATGTCTTCAACCTGGTTTTATGATTGCTTGTTAATCACAATCCGTTAAAACCTTAAGGTTTTGAGTGGAGGGTTTGGTGTTCTGTTTTGGGGGGGTGGTTCTTTTTTAATAGTCTGTTTTGCTTTGGCTGACACATTGAAAAGTAAAAAATTATTTGGGTTAGCATGTAGAATTTAAGTAAACTTTATTTTATTGTTAGAAGTAACAATAGGGAGTAATTTATGTATTTTGAAGATGTATGTTTAGTGGTCTTTGAAGCATAATCCCATTAAGATTAATAATGAATTACATCTGAGAAAGACTATGTCCCTGAATGCTAATGTCTTTTGTAAGGTGGAGAAATTGCTCAATTTAACAACAAAGACAAATGTGTAGAGGTGCTGTCATTGCACTGGCTTATTTGATGTTGGGGAGTTCTAGTTTTGGTGGGTGAGTTGGTTGGTTTTTGTGTTTTTCTTTGATTTTTTGTTTTTGCTCTTTGTTTCTGTCTAGAAGACCCAAAGACTCATGGTCACTGAAAGCTTTTGAGTAAAGCCACACCCAGGGATGGTCACCTTTCTCAAACGATCACTATCCTCTACTCATGACTGCAAACTGCACTGGCCATAGCTTCACCATTGCTAAAGACTTCAGTTTTCCCAGCAGGTCTTGGTCAAGGTGTGCAGTGAAAACCTAAAGCAGTCAAGATGGATTGAAAGGATAAATGATGAAGAGAACACAGAGAGCTCAAACTGTAGTCCTGAGTGTCCCATGTTGTCTTTCACAGAAACAGTGTTCAGGACACCAACTTCAAAACTTCATTCAAAGGTGCTGCCGTGCTCCAAAGAGGAGAGATTTTGCCTGGAATGGCAACATTTTTAGGGTGTGCCTAGCTATGAAGAAAAAGGTAGATAGATGTAAAGTGTGACCTGGCTCTTAAAAGAGTGAGAGGGGTGTACGCAAGGGTCGAAACAGAGACTGCAAAGTGAATCACTAAGTTATGGCTCACACTAGCCAGACTACTGAGGAAGAAACAATCTCTTTGGCTTCCTTTCGGGTCCAGCCTTGTAACAGAGAACTTGTGGAACAGAGCTCTATTCTCATGCAAGAAGGACAAACATTACTGCTGGGACACCAGGCAGAACATCCTCCTGTACTCTGCTATTACACGTGTGTCAGTCAGCTAAGTCTTCATCCTGCTTAATTTATGAGGACTAAAGAGATCACTTTACACACTGGTGTAACCACAAAATCAGTGCTGCTTTGCCCAACAAATAACAGTATATGTCGCTTCTGATTACGATTGGTTCAAGGGGGCCACAAACCTCATAAAGCCTTCAAAGCACTGATTAAAAATACATTTTTATGTTGTAATTGCTTACTAAGATAGATACATTCATTTCTTTCCCTCACATCTGAGAAGCAATTGCACAAACTTATATTCAGAAGAATGCACATAATATATTTGAAAAACTAAGCATGAAAAATCAGTTTAGATTTCACAGAGTGTGAATTTGGGGAGAAAAATTATCCCTCAACCCTCTCACTACTAATGCAGTAGGGTTTATTTCTGAATGAAGGCAATATGAGCTTAAATTAAATGTCAAATATAATTTAACATTAAAGCATGAAGTGTCTGAGTGCGTGCGTGTCAAAACTAGCAGCTCTTCTGAGTGGTTAATTGCTATCTACAAAATAATAACCTAGAAAAAGATCTCTCATTTTCAGTAGTGAGGCTTAAATCTACTGTACTGGAATAATTCTAACAAAATAGAGCATAGAAACCTTTTTAGTCACCCATGCCACATGAAGACACACAATGCCAAATAAAAACATCTGCAATCTGGCTGCCTACTTTTCTGGGATACGGCTAGACTCCTTTTATAATCAGCAAAGAGAAACAGACACTTCTAGGCTGCAGTTCATCTTGTCCTAAACTGCATATCTAAAATAGGCCAGAAGAATCACATGTGAAATGTGCCTATTTATCTCTCTGCTGACTGTGATTAATTCAGAAGCATAAAGCTACAAGGCAACGTGCAGTTTTGATCATTTTCTGCCAACAGGATCAACTGACCAATGCTGCAATTATAGATATTTTTGTTCCACTGACACCTGACAGATAACTACTATTAACATTTGAAAGCGGCTTCCTTTATGCAACATGCTGCCTACTTTAGAAAGTAGTGCAAAGCTTACCAAAAGAAACTCCAAGTCTGAGATTTTTAGCTCTGAACTCCAGAAAGACATTATAAAAATCAAAACGTCTAAAACTGAGCCAAACCATCCCAAGAGACCTAACCTTCCATGCATTTGTACACCTGCTTAATTCTAGCCACACAAATAGTCCCATTTTAAGATCACTTCTTAAATAAGTTGTTGGCTACCAGTGGGCAAAGGTCTGCATTGCTGTAGTACAACAGACTGGCCGGAAACCTCCACTAAACCAGCTGAGTTCTACTTGAAGGAAGGAGCAGTTTCAGCAGGGGAAATCAAAACACATGCTTTTTATATTGGTATGCTTTCTTCTCAAGCTTAAGTTCTGACTTAATTTTCCTCTTTTTTGTTTTTGCATAAATAATACAGAAAATCTGACTCAAAATGCATTAGCAGCAGCTAGGCAAAACTATCACTGCCTTAAACTGATCCATATCTTCAATCCTTCAATGCTTATACCAACAAAAAAATCTAAGGTAGTTTATAGGATATGAAATAACATATCACTATAATGTCTCTATACAACTGCTTCTGATAGAAGAAGATTGATAAGAGAAAACAAGAAATCGGTTTTGTAAATCCATTAGCATAGAGATCAATGAATATAAAACCAATATAATTTTCATAATAATTTCTTGTTTGTATTCAAAGTCACATTTCAGATGTGTAATGCAGTTGTCCAGTTTCTGTGGAGTGACAGGGAACTGCCAAGTTTATTTGGACATAACCACAGAAACAGAAGTTTTGCTATAAAAGTTCTCAAGGGTCATGTAAGTCACAGGATAGAGAGTGTTGGAAAGTTGAAATAATAGAGTAACCTGAATATTAAATATACCATAAATATTAAAAATCACTGCATGATCAGAAAAGCATCAAGTTAGGTTTCTAAATAAAATTGAGTTAGAATTCTAAATAACAATGTGGACTGACATGGATGGAAAAAGTGGAGGGTAAGCAGCCTGGAATCATAAGAAAAAGAGTAAGCAACTCCTGTCCAAATCTTTCTACCAAAACAGATGCATCTAAGCCCTGCAGAACTGTCTTTTTACTTTAAGATGAAAAAAAATTTGACATGTAAGCAAGCCTTATATCTCATTGAGAGTTACTGTTTTTCTTGCTCTCCTACGTCTAAATTCAGTGCTGACAGCAGGCAAGAAGCCTGATGGGGACAAGGCCAGACACAGCTTGTGGCTCTGGTAACACAGTCACACTCTGCACAGCCACTGCCAAATGTGCAAATCTGCAGGAGAGCTTTAGACAGTGGCACAAGCCTTGGGCATGGTGCTGATATCCTAGACTGCCTGCCAGCTTGGCCACTGCTTGCTCTCCCTGCGGATTGCTGGGTGCCAGCTACGAGCTCTTTTGAGCGTCTCCCAGCTCCTTCTGCCCACTGCATCCGAGATGAGGTGCTGCCATGCCGGCAATGGCATCTTGGCTCTGTCAGAGCAGCCTTGAACTACTTCATTTGCAGCAACGTGAGCACAGCCTTTGTCTGCCAACACCAACAGTCAGTCTTTGTAGCTGAGGAGTTTACAGTGGCTGTGGGGGAGGTTCCTCACCCCTGTAATCTCTGACTGATAAAGACAGTAAGGATCAGAGCTGTTTTTCAAGCTCTACCACAGGACACACCTCCTGTGCTGCCATCCTTCCCCCTGACATACCATGGACAAGCACAGAGGGGCTTAGGATTGTTTCGTGTTCTCAACTGGGGCTGAAAGTACAGGATGCTGGTATACTCAATTTCTAGTTTGGCTACTGGTATGAGTTTGCTGATGTGGCTCCTCTTCTGCATGTAGCTTATGTGAATCTTTTTGCGACCTCAATGCCTTTCCTACGACGTGACTTCTGTCTACCCTCCACTGTCCTGGCTCACAAAGGGACACAAGGACTATGTGCCCTGTTAATAGGCAGGAGTCCACACAACATAAAACAGAAGCAGAAAGTCATGATAATAATTTCTTCCTCGTTTCAGAAGGATCCCACACATTGATGTGCAACTACTTTTGCCAGCCCAAGACAGAAAAATCCAAAAAAAGACTGGTATTTTGCTTCACTGAGTATAGAAAGCACCTCTTTGGGTAATCAGAAAAGACAACATAGCATCCATGGGATTCTGTAGCACTGTGCTGAGTGACTTGCACTGAAGTTGCATTGAAAGAGGGGCAAGAAAGTCCTTGTGCAGTGACTCCAGGGACTACCTTGTGAGAAATGGAAGTGGGTCAAAAGAAAAGACCTGTGTGGAAACAGCAACAGAAGCAGTAACATTCTGTTATGGGCAAATGTTACTTAATCTGGCATAACATCTGCTGACATCAATTTGGCCAGAAGCATTACCCATTTACTTGGTAGCGATTCTGAACTGGTGCAGCATGATGCAGCTATTACTGATTTGTGTCACCTGGTTTCTCCTTTTTCAGCAAAGGACCAAGAGCCCCCGTGCTACTCTACTGCCCAGCTACAGCCTGTGGTTCTTAGGCTACTGTACAGACCTACAGGTCTCTAAACTTGCTACCTGGAGTCTGGTAACCCACTCCCATCAGTGTCATGATGCCTCATTAACATAATCCATTCACCAGTAACTCTGCCTTCTGTAAATCTGAAGTCACAAAAAATGTTTTAACGTAAGAAATAACTACTTTGCCCACCAAGAGAGGTTCTGAATAACTTATAATACTAGTCATCATATTAAAAATCTACCTGCAGTATTTATTCTATGGTCTCCTATTTTTCTGCAAGCTGAACTCCATCACAAATAATTAAGAACTTTCTCTGAAGACTCAAGATTTGCCGATTTAGCAGAAAAGATATATTGCAACAGGTGAACTCCAGCAAATTTTACTGAGGTGGTTTAGAAGTTACTTCTCTCAGATATTTTTCCCATCCTTCTGCCAAAGTTACTGCCCCTGGACAGAAGGGCACACTAAAATGTGGACCCATATCTCATACAGACCCTTCAAACTGCTGAGGTATCAGTTTGCAAAGTGATGACCTTGAAGTATAGGTGTCCAGTATTTTTTTGTTGACCCCAATACAGGGCAGAATTGAAAGAAATATCTCCATGAAAAGCCTTAAAAACAAAGGATGTGAAAACAAAACTGTATCAAAACCACCTCAGTTTTCTCCCACTTGCTCTCTCAAAGAATTCAGGTCACAGCCTTGTTTCTCTGCAAGTGTCCTGCCAGCTGCGGATTTTAGCCAGGGTCCTCCACTACAGGGTAAGATGAAAAAAGTTATGACAGGATGCAAGTCATAGCTCTCCTAAACCTTTTACACTTTTTAAGTTCCTCAGTCAGCTCCCAAATACCTTTTCTTGTTCTAACAGAATTCCAGCACACAGAATGGAAACACAAAGTGCCAAACAGATGCAGCTATTTGTAAGAAAAAGCCAAAACATTCTGTTCTCTCTCAACGATCTCTGACTTTCAGAATCTTGCCTGAACAGTCTTCAAATATTCCCTTTGACTGTTGTCATCCCTCTTAAATACATAAAGAACTCATTCATGAATGTATAAACTTTTGTCAGTCTCTGAAGTAAATGGAGATTTCTTTTAAAACGCTCTGAATCAAAATGGCTCAGTACATGCTGCTCTGTGCTGTTATCCTCCTTTCTTCATACAGTGTGTCTGCTTTTGATCCTTTATTCCAGACTTCTCTCCAGCACTGATTTCTCTATCAGTTTGGGAGCTCTGCCCTGTGTTAATGTTTAGATAGTATATTTTGATGTTTTTCTTGTCTCACTTTAAAAAAAAAAATCTCTCTCAAAATTGGTGCTGATAAAGATTGAAGATGCTCAGGGATAAAGTAATTGAGGTTTTTGTTCTTTCTCTCCACCCTCTATGTGAAGAAATAGTCAAGTAATTGTTGATGGGTCAGAAGTGCCATCTGAGTTGCATCAACCTCTACAGCTGCACAGGTAACAGGCTTTGTTTGATCCATCCTATTACAGAATAAGGGCCCAAACTCATCAAGGACTGAAAACCATTATTCAGGAAAAGGTTCCTCTTCAGGAAGAAGAAATAAATTTCTCCATTTCATACTTGGACACATCCCCTTCCTCCAGAAAGATAGTGCATGCTGAGAGAATTATGATCTTGCTTTGATAAGACTCTCTCTCATGCTGTGCAAGGAGACCACCACTTAGGATGCAGGAGTCGTGTCATCTCTTCCTAAAAACATTCAATACTCTTTGGACACAGCTTCATGTAATACCTTTCTCTAATAGTTAAATTGTCTTTATTCATCTAGTAAGAAGAATGGCAACAAGGTAGCAGAGACTGAGTCAACTCTAAGGCAGAGCATAGTTAAAAGAGCAAAGTAATCTTTCTCTCGTGTATGTGTGTATAGATACATATATAGTAAATAAACTTTTGCATTACACTCACTTTCAGAGATAAAGAAGTCTCTGTTAAGCAGCAATGGAGAACTCTGAGATAAAGTAATTGGAAATGTGTTTTTCTGCAGCTTCTATTCACTGTTCAGCAATAAAAAGAGAATTGCAACCATGAATCACAAATACTACCGTGCTGTCGTAATACTGCCTTTCAAGAACTGAAGAGACAAATACCACTTAGTCAAGGAGAAACCCTCATATATCTGATACACCTCCAAATACTCTGTGATTAATCTTTAAGAAAAAAGACATACAAAACAAAACAAACACTGATTGAACAAAAAAATCCCACATCCAACAATCTAGAATTCTAAAGCTTTGATGGAATGAAGCCACTGGTGAGCAACAGTAGAACTTCACACAGAAAAAAACCCCAAACACTTCACTAAAGCTATCAAAAGAGCTATTCTTTTAGGTAGTTTTGGAGTAAATAAAACAACACTTACTCCTTTAAGTGATTTGTTTGCATTAAATGATTAATTTGCATTTATTTGTCTAATCCCAGAGAGGTTATTGTGCTGCAGCGTACTCAAGACATTCAATCAAGCTATTCTTTAAAGCCAAGTGCTGTGGCTTCTAAAGTGGGAGTGTGGATACTGGATTTCAGCAGGGTTGGAATCCACTACATAAATTCTAAGAGTTTGCTATTCTGCATTGTCCATATCACGCTTTCTTGTTGAAACAACATCAACCTTTCAGCAGTGGGAAGTAGGCAGCCTGGGGAGCAGGAGGGATTCCTGCCATGCCACGTAGCCCACTGGAAGTCACTATGAGATGTGTTTGCAAAAGCACTGGTAGCTGCCAGTGTTCTTGATATGAGCACTTTTTGAAGAGCTTCCATAAGCCTCTTCAGGATTATGGTCCCATAGTGAATAACTGCAAGGCAGTGAGAGTTTCAAGTGCAGATCTCTCCTCAAAGTCACTTATGCCCTTCGTGATTAAAGGTGGGACTTCAGTTTTTGGTTAGGCTGGCTTTAACTGCCATTTCTACCTACATGTTCTTGCTGTCTTTCTTGCCCCAGCACCAGCCCTTGTCTGGATCAGGGAGTTGAACCAGTAAAAGACTACCAAAAAAAAAAATCGTAAGTGAACACATTTTGTTCCCTCATTTAGCACCTTGAACTGGTTCACCATGATTCATCATGGGCTTACTGCAAGAAAGAAAACAAAAGCACATGACTGGAGTAGGAGAGAAGAAAGTTTTTACAGTGGTTTAACTATATTGTTACACCACATCCTCATTTATCTGTCTATCTATAAATAAATCCTTCCCCATAAGCAATGCTTTAGGAGCTGTGGTTGAAAAAGACACTTACGTAAGTGCTAATGCAATCTGAATAAATGGTGGCATTTAGGCAGGGGCAATGGGGGAAGGGGGCGAGACAGCCATTACATAATGTAACTGGAGATTTATCAACCAAAGCTTTCCATTTTGAGTGGACAAACTGGATGTCCCAGAAACCAGCAGTTAAACAAGCACTGAATTTGTAAAGCCATTCAGAATTTGTAAAAAGTATTGTTGTTTTATTACTGTTATTTTTCTTGATCGCGTTTGTTCTGCTTAGAAGCAATAAAACACAGGCGCTCTTTGCTTTAATTGCTGGGCCTATTCTTTAGTAAACAATGAAAAGTGATTAGAGATGTTTTTCGGCATGCACAGTCCAAAACCACCTAGTGAGAGTTCAAAGAACAAAGCAAATGCTTATTGGAAGAAATTACTCAGCTAACTAAACTTGTATATCTTTGAGTCAGACATTTTTTCAGCATCTTTACCCCATTTATCAATGCACAATTACTGTCACTATTGTGTTGTGTCATTAGGCGTAAGGTTACAAGTGCCAGTCGGAATAAAAAAATTGCAGTAATGTTGGCATAATTTTTCATTATCATCTTCATTAACCACAGCTAGTGGGAGTAAGAGTTTATCCTTGCTGTTGTCATTGTCATGACAACGCTTCCAAAGCTTGTCTGCCGAGAGTTCACCAGATACAAAAAACTGAATGTCCTCATTATTCCGCTTCTCACACTCTCACCCATGCCAAGGGTGATCCGAGATGCACAGGGCCCTTGATTTATCCCCTGTGATTTCGCCTGACAGGCTGGTATGGTGTCTCAGCTTAAGGCAATCGGTCTGATTTCACAGTTTAATTACTGCTAATCTGAAGGAGCGTGGCCAATGCTAATGAGCCAGCAGCAATCAAAGCAATAATGGTTAAACTCACCCTGTTTCATTCTACCCTTTTTATTAAAACACTCCTGCCCCAAAATAAGCAAATAATTTCTCCTTCTCTGCACAACTTCTTTGTGAGAACAGACAGGCCTCATGTAATTTGGTGTTATTTCAGAAGCAGACTAAGATTCCTTTATATTTTGCACTTAAACCTCTGCTTATGTTAGTTTCCAAACAGCTTTAATTCAAGAAAAGAATCAATAGTTGGAAAAGACTTATTAATGGATCATTATCTCGACCACAGAACATCCTTGGTGGCACACTGGAGACAGATTTGGAATGGAGACTTGAGTTTTGCAGCTGGGCATCACTGAATTATGTAGCAAATGGAAGTACTTAATGACAGCATCACGAAAGAGAACCTAGAATATTCAGAAAGGGTTTTAGTGTTGAGGGAATTATAGAATTGGATAGCAATCTACCCTGCAAAATGACCAGTGCCCTCAGTTAACACCACCCAGCAGCAGCAACTTCCACGTTGTTCCTTTCCCTGAGCTTATCTCCTATTGTTGAAACAGATGAAGAAAAACATCGAAAAAAAGATCCTCAGGACTGATTTCTCTCAGCCACACCAGCCCAAATACCAGGAGTAACTCCAGGAAAATAAAAAGAATCAGGGCCCATGTCTGCCTTTCAATACAGCCATTGGCTATGTTATGAGTTCCTTCAGATAAATATTCATTGGCCTTTTTCCTGCTCAGAGCAGAACCTCTATTTAAAATATTTACCAAACTTTACTGTGATGCTCTGATTAATGTACAAAAACTTTTATACTTCAATGATTCTCCAAACAGAAAGTAACTTATTAGAAACATAAGCCCCAACATCAGTGTAAATCCTAGATATTTCAGCTATTTCACATTTACTCTGGTTTGGCATAAGACAACTCTGGCCCATTTTGAATTAAGCAGAAAAAGTGTGTTTCAGTGCTACTGTGTGCAATTTATGATATATAAATAGAAGGTTAGGCAATATTTTGCTTGTTAAATGGCATAAGAGGAAGAATGATGGAGAAATCAGCTATAAATAAGTTTAGAGCAAATTCTGAAGAATGTGAACTGCTTGTCTTGAGTTTGTCATTACTTCAAATTTGGTGTTGCTCAGTTAACCTGAAAGAAATTAGCTTTTTAAGAATACTGTGGACACCTAGGAATACCTGACCCAAATAGGGGGGAAAAAAAAAATAAATAAAAAAATCACATAATCTTTGCAGATTAAGGTGTTTAAGAAAACAGTAAATATTAGAATGTATCATTTGCTTTTTACAGCAGTGTCATTTAAATGTGTAATATTACAAGACAGTGACACTTTATAGGATTATGTCTATTATAAATCATTATCTCATCCATTCATTAAACAGCTGTTCCATCAATGATTGTTTCACATTCACAATGTCATATTTAAAAATAGAAAATCCAGACTGTAATGCTACAGAGAGCTGGTATTCTGCAGTGTTTTAATACCTACTTCACCTATTTCTCGACTCTGTCTTGGTACAAGAAAAATAATGCTATGGGTACTCACAAAATATGGCTATTTCCACAAGGTACATGAGAAGGTGTCACAAGAGGGGAACATCATTCTAATAATATTTTGTACTTCATCATAGCATTGTCAAAAGATGCCAATGGAGACTCCAAGTCATTTTTAAAGAACCACTTCATTTACAGGGAAGGAGTTCACTCCTAATTAAGTCAGAAAGCCTTTGGGGCTTTCTCCAGCCTTTGTAATTCTGATTTCCTTGGAGAACTCCTGGTAAATCTAAGAGATCCAGAGATTTCACTGTGATTAAGACCCTATTGACACAGGCATTAAAACAGCACTAATCAAACTATGCCATAAATCTTACACAAAAAAACCCTGTCCACAACAGCACAGGTAAACTGGACTAGAGGTTTGCCAGTAATGACAGTAATATGGCATAACTATGAGGCACAGGTGATAACACAGAAAAGAAGAAAAGTCTGTCTTAAAGACCTTATTTGTCTCCATTAGTACACCTCCTTGGTATTCACCTGCCTTAGCTGGCTCAGAAAAACAGGGAAATTTTGGTGTAAACCAAAATAAAACCCAACTCTGAAAAAAACAACCTCCCCAAACACACAAAAAAACCCCTTTAAAATTACAGAGAAGGAAACCAAAAAATACAAACTGTGTATGAAAGAGTTACAATTCCCATACCTTCTAAGTTAGAATATATTTATATTGTGAGAATGTACTGTGGTGCCACCAAACTGATGTGGTATGGCTACGTGGAAGATCTGAAGCCCTGTAAATAAAACTCATATTTCCACATACAGATAAATTCTCTGATGTGGTGCACTTGCAAACTCCACAGACTCTATCAGTACAGCAAGCAGAAGAGAAGGAAGTGGCACAGTGCTTATTTACACTGTTGTAACAATACAAGAATATATATACAACTATAAAGTGAGAACCAAATGACCCGAATTCCACTTAAGTCTCTATATTATCTAATACTCATCTAAACTGATTATGTCTAACATAGCGTTGGGTTGTTCATATAGATGCACCCCAAGGAAATATCCACTTTCATTTGTAGTTCTTACTTAGCTTTCCTTTTATTGAACATACATCAGAAGGTCTAGGTTGATAAGGAGTTGTCAGTCAAGAGTAAGTAGCAGATACTGGGACTTTGACAAAATTGAGGCCGTGTAAATTTGGGTCAAAGAGAGCAAGTTGCACTGAAAAGCTGCAATAGAGCAGGGAACTAATTTTATGTCATTCTGAATAATGGGAAGTATCACAGCCATTGAATTATCCTTCTCTTCCTATAAATGGGAATTGCTAGCACAAGTGTGAAGCCTTTTTGTTACTAAAGTGACACAGGCATCAAGCAAGAGATGTCATTAACAAACATAGGTTATTTTAGTGAAGTGTGGTGTGATGGACCCCGTGACAAAAGAAACAGTGATGAACAAAGACTTCTAAAATATAATGCAGGGACACATTAGTAACACAGAGACAATGCAAGCCAAATAACAGACTGTCAAGAAAGCAGAGATGATTTCCTTTTGGATGTTGCAAATTTGGAGGTAATCACTTTTGGTTAGCTGTGGATCTGGCATCTTGGTACTCTCCCCCCAAAAAGGAATTTCTCCAATCATAATCTACCAAGCGACCAGGCTCAGTGCTGCTGAAACTGCACTTCTTGCATCGCCTGAAATGGCTCAATTTAAGTTATGGTAAAGCAACTGCTTTCTGTTATTCTAGAATAATGTTGCTGATGAGTTTTTTTGCAAGGCAGAAGTGAGACAGCAGTGGCAGGTCACTGTTGTGGAAAGCAGGGATCTGAGCAATCACACAGAGTGAGAAGAGAGGGCATTCAGAGTGAATACAAAGAGAGAAAACTAAAGAGGAAAAAATTGGAGAGATCTTCAAACAGAAACAAACGTCAGAGGCAAAGGGAAATAAAAGAGAGCAAACTTGGTTTGTTTAGCAACCAAGACTAATTCCCCTTCCTGTTAGAAAAGACCTTCATAGATCAAAGTATTAGAGAGCTCCGAATTCCACTTGGGCAAACAGCGATATCCTGATTAGATTTGTATTTAAACAGAATTCTCATACATTTCAATTATCAGAATCATTGGAGCCAAGTGCTCTTTCAAGTTAGACCTAAGTTATCCATTTTCTAAGAGAAAGTGAAAAGGCATACAATATTGATACTAAACGTTGTGTAGAGCCACGCATACTTTTAGCTGTCGTGAGCATAAATGGAAGCATTCTGTATTCATATAAATCCAGTGGTAAGCTGAAAACTTGCTACAACAAACAAAAGCAAGCATATTCTTGGGTTTTAATTGCTTTAATATTCAAAGGCTGGTCTTTCAGCCTAGTCTTTAAAATTGTTCCTCAGAATAATTTTTTCTGTGTGCTTGAAATGAAAAAAAGATACTAGAAAAGGTACTGATTTTCATATGTTGAGCTAAGCACCTTCTGAAAAAAAGTGCCCCTCATGGCATGCCATTTAAGGGTGCAAAGCTAGATGGACTCCAAAGTAGGAGTCTCTTTAAATGATGATGTAATATCAATTGATTTGCACATTTGAGTATCCTGAGTAGTAAACAGGACTCCAAATATATATTAAAAGCATCCTGGAAGACAAACACATTCACCACTACTGAAAAACAGCTTAATGGGTAATACCACCTAAACAACAAAAAAGGTCTGAAAGATATCTCTAGAAGAGGTCTGGGAAGTCTAGACATTACTTGAATGCACAAGAACATAGAGAAAAAAATATTAATACTTATATTCATATTAAAATCAGCAAGCCATGAATTCTGTAAATAACTGCTTCTCAGACTTAACACCTACAGTTTGAATCTAGGATTTAAGAACTGTGAAGACCTTTATACTTTTTTTTGTTGTAACATCATTCCATTTTTAGGATACTATCACTACCACTTAAAATTGATGATTTATTCTAATCTCCTGCTTGTTTCTACTACTATACTGTATGAGCCTTAATGTCTCAACTTTTCTTACTGTTCAGTATACTCTAGGGGTCATGCTGTTACTACATCTCATGCTGCCTGTAAAATTATGAAGTGCATGCAGGATAAGGGGGAGAATTCATCAACAGGAGTTTTTCAGTGAATAATCTTCCAGATTCAGTAAACCACCTCACTCCTCCTACCTTCTAGAATTTTGCTGCTGAGATGGCTCTGAATCACAATACAGCAAAACCAATTTTGTTTCCTATCATGGACCTTTCACTGCTTTGTGACTGCTCCCATCCTCTCTACTCTGCAATTGAAAGCAGTCTCTTTGCCCTCAGTGTATTTTCTCATAGGTTCCTTCCACAGTATCTGCACAGCATCCTACTTCTACTCCCAGATGTTTTCCTTATCATAGCAATTTTCTTCAAAGGATGATGCTATCTTATCTGCAAGAAACAATAGAAAGCAAAGATGCTGAAAAATATCATAGTCTTCTGGATATATCCTTCTTACATATCTCTTCCTCAATGTCATCTGTGAGTCCCAGTTTCTGCACTGTACTAAATGCAGCTACCTGGGCAAGAGATCACCTTTTCCCCTATATTACAAGGGACCTGATATATCTTTGAAACCCTAAAAACAATAATATCCTATAATAATAAAGCACAAAGACTGCTTGTAACTTTTCCCTTATCCTGATGAAATGACAAGTGAAACAGAGGTACAATTTATCTCTAACACACCACCACCAACATATCTGAATCATGGGTTTCTCTTGTTTGATAGTTTAAATAATTTTAGAAAAATGTTAGGTGTACACCTGCTGTTTGCACTGAATAATTTCTCAGAAGGTAGAATGACCCTACTAACACTTGTAGTTCTCTTGTACAGAAAAATAAACAAGAACTGTAGTATGAAGCTACCAATCAGGTTCAGGTCTTATTTCAACTAGGTGAAATGTCTGGGCTGGAAAATTTAGATGTCATTCATATGTACAAACATTAGTCTGAAAAACATATGCAAATTTAAAAGTGATATAAAAATAGCAGATTTCCAATCAATCCCATTTTCTGTCGGTGGAAATTATCCTTCTATTTCTTCAAAATGCTAGCTCATCTTAGTAGCCCATATGCATAAGTGACACTATTTTTAGCTATCAGTTTAGACATTTATTCCACACTGGACTGTGTGTCCTCTTCTCTGGATCCTGTGCAAGCTGGCATAAGTGTCTGTAACCCAGCTCTACCTCACTAGGTAACATTTCAGAGTTGGGACTTCATTTTACTTTCATCATTCAGAAGGAGAAACATCAAAGAACCTTCCATTGCTAGCCAGAAACTGTCATCTTCATCATTAGCAACGACAACAGCTCAAGATGGATGCACAGAACTCTAGCAGAGATGGAAATGCAGTACTTACAAGTCCAGATGCAAACTGGGTTTGATTACCAAAGCCCTTGTGCACAGTACTTTTCCCTTTTAACTCTTCTGTACCAAACAGCAACTCTTTAGAAGGATCCCAGCAGTAATCCTTCCTTCCCTGTGGCAACATCCAGTATTCACACTGAGGCACTTTTTGAGATGTTGCTATCTGGAACTGTCCCTATTTGTGAGGTCCCAAAAATCAAGGTTGAATAAGACTTCTTATAGCTCTGTTGAGTCTGGCAACCTGTAGCCCCAAATTCAGCAGATGGCCACAGTTAGCCAATGAGCTATAGGAATGAGAAAGAACAAAAACTCTCTCTCCTTAAATGATTAAGAAAGCACTAAAGCACTATTCTAAGTAGGGGCTTCAGGATATTTATATATATAATGGGAAAGTAAAAAAGAAAAAAAATCCTTAATTTTAAACAGTTTAATCAATTCAGTTGAGATCATGGACTAGGTCGATCCATTTTACCTGCCCCCAGTATTTAGTTCTCTCACATACCAGCTACTGTGCCATCTTCTACAATAATCTATATAGGACAGGAAGAAAATCAAACACTCACCTTCCATTTCAAATTATTTTTAGCAAGGTATGACTCATTTTTGTCAACATACCCCAGAGTATACTAAAAGCCTTTAAAAAAACCTAACTCATGTTACTCTCTCCATCACATCATTAAGCATGTCTAGAATTCTTTAAATCATGCTCTATCAAATGGGTTTTGTTGAGGAAAATATTTTTAAGCTATGTTCTTCAAATAAGAAGAAATCTGATTTTTTTTGGTCTGTGTTATTTACAGACAAGAAAAAGAAGAAATATGCAGAAGTAATCTTTAGGGTCTGTTTGGTATCGTCATATGATTCACTAAATAACAAGACATGCAATGAAGACAAGTTTTAAAATAGCTGTAGTGGTGCCAGAAAGTGATTTTTGTATAGATCTTTGTGTTTTGCTGTTTCCCAGCTATGCTAAAACAGCTGTGGATGGTAGCAGGCAGTTGTGTTATGTACATTATATAATATTTTATACATGTTGTATAATAATAATATCTACCTCTCCCCTTTAAAGTCCTCCTTAACAGTAAAAGAGGCAATATCAACCTAACTGGGCATCAAGCAGCTCATCATTGCAATGAGGATGGTCTGCTTCTACCTTGGTTTACACCGTCTTCTGACTCAGATAGTCTCATCCTGTTGGTTTGCACTTAATTTACCTCCTCATTATCTTTTCAGCCATAAAAAGATGAAAACTTCTTTGTTACTTGAATAGAAACCCAGGACAGAAGCAAACACTCCCTTGCAGACAAAAAAGCCTGTAGGTTAAGATGTTTTTAGTCTGTCTTTGCCTGGGGAAAAAAAAAATATATATTCCAAAGACCACATTGTAAGGACATCTCTCATTTGTCAAAGGCACCTGTGCTACTGAACAAGCAGATCTTCCCCTCAGAGATGACCAATTCTAAAGTTGTACCCCTTGGTATCTGCTACTTGAACCAGTTTAACTGCTTTTTAGCTCTTCCCTAGGGATATGACTATTCCTGCCTCAAGTTATCTTCCAAGAAGCCTCAGCCTAATACAAAGAGCCCAGGGAAGCATGATAGAAAGAAAACCCAAACCAGCTGTCTGGGAAGCCAGAAAGATGGGGAGAGGGAAACAAGTTTGTGTTTTTTGAGGGTTACCAGCAGATGAAGCAGGATGTAGGTAGAGGGAACCTCCTTCCTTCAGAAAGCTTAGAAAGGTATAATAATAAGGCAGTTTTCCAAGCTTCAGTCTCAGTGGTCCATTCTCAGGAAAGAAAGCATGTAAAATATCAAGGGACCTGAAGAAAGATGAAAAACAATCCTTCTACTAATTTGTCCTCATTTAGCCCAAAGCTGTAAGATGATATTTCCCTAACATAATCTTCTAGTTTCCATCAGTTGAAGACTTCGCATTTTCCTGAACTAGAGCTGGTATGCAGCCCATTGCATTTAACAACATTTGATGCATCTTTCTCTTTAATTTGTCTAATCATTTCTTAAACCTCTTTATACACGTGGTATCCAAAACATCTTGTAGAAACAAAATCCTCAATTTATTTTGCATTATGAAGAAAGTTTTCCTACTGCCTAGCAATGACAGGGTGTCCCTCCTTCTTGTGTGGTAACAGGGGATGATCATTTCCTCTGCATCCTCTGGATCATTCATAATTTTGTACACCTTTTTACATCTTTGTTCACATCACAGTATTATGCACACCTCGAGGCTCCTTTTTCCCCAGGGTGAAGAGATTCAGTGCATTCAGCCTCTGCTTGTACAGAAACTGTCCAGTTCCTCTGCTCAGACTGTCATCTTCTCTGCAGCTCTTCCAGTTCCATCATGTCCTGCTGGAGACAGGATAACAACGAGAGCTGCACATAGCGTACGAAACCCAGGATCATCACAAGTTAGAGCCAGGAAGGCATTTTCTTTTCTGTTCCATTCCTTTCCCAGTAAGTCCTTTTTGTTTGATGAAGTTGCATTTTTACAAGCTTCTGGGCTGTGTGCCAGCATCATGTGAGATGACTTGACATTTTGAGCATTATTCATTCTAAACCCCGACTTCTCTGCACTCGGCTGTCCTGTGGGATGGCTTCCCAGGAAAGAAACGAATTGGCCATGACTAGAGATTCACTGCTACAAGTCCTGTGTACAAGCCATCCCTGCTATAGATTTCATCTCAAAGCAAGTGCTGCTGTTGTGGAAAGGTCCCTCTGGGAGAAGGCAGGTCCATACCATGGCTGAGTAGCTGCATTAGATGCCGCAGTATTCTAATGTAATTAGAAAACAGCTGTGAAGGAACAGTCAATTGTTTTTTGGCAGTCACGGCCAATTTTGCACCAATGCAAATGATGAATCAAATCCTGCAAGTTTACAATATCTGCTGAGAGCATAATGGTAGAAGCCATGCTAATGATTTTAAATCTCATTTATACTATTTTTGGCTGATGGAGTAGTCCCTTGTCCCCCAGAAGCCCCCAGTGTGAAGGAATTCCCATACACTGCACCATAACACCTATTGAGAAGGGGAGAGGAGAGCAAGAGGGTTGGATATAGAAATTGGGCAGCTACCTTTCAGCCACAAACTAATATATAGTACATTCTTCTTCCTTTCCAGAGCAGGAACCATGCTGTTGAGCCATGCATTACTCAGCCTCACCAAAAAAAGCACAAAACTGGCAAGAGAGAATAACATGAAGTACCCAGTTACTTTCAGGCTGCTCCTCCCTGGCCATCAAATCCAGTCCACTCACTATGTATTAATGCATCAGAAATACTCATCCAGTGGAACATTATTCCTTTAAAGATGTTCCTCATCCCAGGTCTTTTAACAAACATCTAGCTGTTAAGGCTATCAAATGTCAGCTTGTGATTCTGTGATCTGCTCATAAGAAGTGTACAGTTTTACTGTCTGAATGATGGTGATAATCTCTAAGGCCACATTCTCTTTCTGAGGTTCCCCACAAGATCTTCCAAAATTATTTTGTGTGTCAGCTGGGATTGGAAATGCTTCTTAGGAAGGTAACTACTAATAAATTTGTAGCAGTGCCTGTTAACTTGACCAAATGGAATCCAGTTGGCAATGTTTGCACAAGTGCAAACTTTGAGATAAAGATGTTAGAAACAACATTTGAAAATGGCCCTTTGCTCTTCTTGTTCTGGCCTGAAAACAGCTGCATGTCAGTCTTCAGAAGGCAGTAATTTTGGCCAGATAGTCAATAGTTTTAGCAGAATTAGCATGGGACAGAAATGGTATCCAAAAATGGATTCATGTTTAATCTGGTAATCTGATCCCATATGGCACTTTAAAGGGTGAGAGAAATTAGTGTTTGCTGCTTCAAGAAATTACCCAGAAAATGACTGCTGAAGACAGACCAAAAAGTACCTCATCAGCATTCAGTGTGAAAAAGACAAACAACACAGGAATAAGAGGAGTTAAAAGGTGAGCCAGCAAAGACAGCCAAAATTTTCTCCTGTATCTGGAATAGGGATAACAACCAGATGATAAAGGCAACCTCACAAAGTACTGGATACAAATAAAGGGGAATTAGAGTATATTGCACAGAAGGGTAGAAGGCAGTTTAAAAGCAGAACCTATCAATAAGCCAAGCTCCATCCTTAAATACCCATTCACCTTCTCTGCAGCTCTGAAAAGGTGCTAAGAACGCATCAGAAAGCACAGTTTGGTCCCATATTTATCTCTAATCATCTTGATAAGGGAAATGAAGGTCTTGGGCACAAGGCTCGTAATGATTGTCTTGGTTCTGACACTTGACTGTGCTTTAGGTCACAATTTCAGGACATATTTCTAGGAGACAAAACAGTCCAATGTGGTTCTTTGTTCCTGCCTTTGTCCCTCAGTCCTGCTGATCCGTTTGTCTGCGCAGCCTTGTGGTGAACTAGATTCAGAAACTCAACTCACAACTAATCCTGTTAAAGAATTAAAAGGAAAGGACTGAGCATATTTTTAATTCAGCTGAGGTCAACCAGTTCATCTGTAGCCCTGCAAAAAGTGGCAATGGCACAACAGAGGAGCTACCCCTGGAGTGAACAGTTGGAGATAAATGGTATAACAGATGGAGTTGAAGAGGAGAAGAGCAGGAAAAGCTCACGCTGCCTTTGATGCCAAAAGCAACGTTCGCAGAAATGCAGCTTCAGAGCTCCCAGTTTCTGCTGTCTCTGGAAGTGTGCTAATATCTGCACAAACACAGTAAATATGGCCTCTGTGATAAATAAATAGATAAATAAAAATGTCCAGAGAGACTAAAAGTAGCTGAGAGATGAGATGTGACACACATCCAAAGCACTTCAGATTCTGGGCAGGCAGCTGAATGATTTCATGATGCCTTTTCTAGGTTCTTCTTGTTTTATCAGGATGTTCAGCTTCCCCGACCCAATCCACACTGGAAAACCTCCTTCCAGGACATTTGGCCCATCCCTCCAAATCCTACAAAGTATAAGAAGCGCTTCTCTTTTACTGAAATGATGAAGTTCAAGGGCATCAAAACAATGGCCAGTGGAGCTGCAGCTAAACCAAAGCAGGATTTGCGGGTTGCAAATCTATTTAGTTACTCTGTAACTTGACATAGACACGTAGCACAGGTTAAAACCAAAGAAAAGCTCTTTTCCCCCTTTCCACCTCCCTGGAAAGGAAAGCATTTAGCAGAACAAAGCGTCTGTTGTGAAATGAAATAAGATGTGACTGTTCACATATGGAGATTACACAAAGTATACCCCTAAAGAATTATTCTGTTGCTTACTTCTGGGGTAAGAATACAGGATTTATCTGTAAAAGCAGCTCAGACCAGGGCAGCACAGTGGCTAATGAAACCCATGCCAATATATGTCCAAATCCTTTCCTTTGTGTCACCAGTTCAAGCACACCAATTTGTGACAGAGCTACGAAATGAAAAATCACAGCCCAGTGCACAGAGATAATATAGACAATAACTAAGCTTTTGCTGCGTGCTTATGCACACATGAAACACCCAGCATTCGGCTCAGGAAGAGCTTGGCTGGCTCACCAAGACCAACAGCCCCAAGATAAAGAGTCCAAATTAGTGGAAGAAAAAAAGAAATCTCTCAGGTGCAGTCGACAAACACAACACGATACTTTTTGACGCCTACCCTGTGGTTCTGATCTGGCATAGACTCTGGGTCCTGCACAAATATCCGAATGGCAGGATTAATACCATGGAATTATGTGTTCAACAGATATACGTTTTCCTCTTGATTCTCCCTTTACTGCTACACACCTCCTTTCCTTCCTTTTAAGCTATCTAAGGATGTACAAAACAGGTAGAAAATGTACTTCAAGAAATGAAATTAATTGGATCTATAAAGTCACTCATTTGCAAAGTAGAACTTGTTTTGTTTAGGTAGCAACTGAGGCAGAGGGAGGACAATATCTCCTCTAAAAGTTCCACAGTCAGTGACTAGTCTGGGTGTCAGAGCAGCAGCTACTAGCTCTCCATGTTATGTTAGTATGGATTACCACTCTAGCATTTAAAAAAATCTTTGTGGAGTAAAACCCCCAAACATTTCTGAAAACAAAGCAGTATTTACTCACCAGCAGTGCGCAGCTTGTCAAGGGGGTAAATAAAACAACAGTGTATATGCATGTTTCTCCTTACTAACCCTCCATACAATTTTCTGTCTTTGAGAAGTACGACTGCAATATACTCTTGGGGTCTCTTTCACTAAGGACTACCCACTTCTGGCAGCTCCCCCAACCTCATGCCATTACCCAGACATTTCTGTGGTCTAGTGTTTTATGCGATTATAGGTTCAGACTGGAACGATTACAATTTGCCAGGCTAGATACAGCCAGGCTAGAGGGCTTTGTTAATTAATTACCACCCTGCTCTTATCACTAGTGACCCTTCCAGGCTGTGCTTAGTTTCCCTTTTTCCATTTCCCCTTTCCCTCCTCTAAAGGCCTTATTTAACTCTGTAGAAAAATATCAAGTAAAAGCAATTTTCAGACATTCACTTTCTTTGTGCTCTGGCCAGCCAGGATTTCCTTATTTCACCTAAGAGAAAGGCAAAGAACATCTTCCTAAAAGCAGCATTTTATTTGCCTAGCAGGTTGTGCCACTATTAACACGTCTAGCTCACAGCACAGTGGTTGCTTCCCATCAGCTTTAACAAAAAGAAAGTATTTATTGCCAAGTCAGAAAGCAAACCCAGCAAATTGAATGTACTAGAGCAACTGTAACCATAATCCTTTACCAAACCAATCCCAGAAATGTCTCTCATATTCCACACTATGATTAAGATGAGGATGTCAGTAAGAGATGCATTTTATTTCAGAATTTGTCTAAAATTAGGAAGATTCCTTGCTTTTCTAAGTGATATTTTCTTTATGGCCTTTGCATTGTGTTCCTTGTTTGCTTGCATTGTTGCCAGATTCAGGAATAGCCATACTGTCCTTATGGGCACACACTATGGTGCATGCTGCAGCAGGTACAACAAAAGAAGGACTCATTTCAGCTCAGTTATCTAACTACTGAGGCTTCAGGATAGATGCCAGAGACAATTTAGAAGAGGAATAATGAAGCTGAACTCACTACTACTCCTCCTGAATTCAGTACAAAACAGGATGGGAATCAAGACACGGATTATCGGAGACAATCTAGCAAGGCAATGAGCCCCGAGTTCAGCCCTTCAAAAGGGTTAGGCACCACCTTAAATTTAGCCTAAGTTCCAATCACTTCCACCATGTAAACAAAAATATCACCACTTTGCATCCCTGAAAGGAATCACATTTTAATATAGCTTAACCTCTTGATTTTATCTAGAAAGACCAAGTTCCTCTTGTATCTCTGCAAATCAACTGCTTTTACACAAGATCAGACTACTACTTAATATGAAACTCACAGGCTGGAGATAGGACAGGAGATGCATAGGATCTGTCATGGAAAAGAAAGCTGGAATTAATGGATGAGTCTCATCAATCTCGGCTTGTATTTGCTATGAAGACAGTGCAAAGTGAATATACACCTTAAATAAGAATGAGAATGTCAAACCCCTGACAGTTATAAATCCAAGGTCAACAGTAGCCTTCAAAGAGTTTTCTTAAGCAGTTATGATGGATTCCCAATTTGTGGAAAGTTCTACGCAAGACAGGTTGACACTTTATTGCTACAAGTTTGAAAGCATAAAAATTTGAAGGTTTCCAGCTAACAGCAGACACATCTGAAGGGTTACAGAACCTTGACCTCATTTTATATACCTATGTTAGTTAAGCCATGTAAGATACTTGAGCAGCTAGACACACAGATGTACTTTTATATCTATATATATTTATTCCTTCCAACCTCCTTCACATCTTGATCAAAGTGATAAATTATTTTTTCTTCAGTCTATATTGGCAATTAAACTGGGAAAGCAACACTATAAAAAAATAGTAATTCTGCAGAATTACCAAAATAGAGAATTTACACTCTTACTGTGGCATTGTTCATAAAAAAGCCCATCCAAGAAATGGTCTCATTTGTAGCCATAGATAATAAATTTTAAATCTAATCTGAAAGATAATTTTAATGAGCAATTCACTTCCCACTTCAACTGAAGCAGCACAACTTTTAGTGCAGTCTGTTTTCCTACATACCTCCCAGGGGACTTGACCCTTCAATGCCTTGCCTAGATATTGATACTTTTGCACAAAAAGGTGTAATGTGCTATAGTTCTCGTTGCAGCACTCACTCCCACTCTCTTCTCCTGCTGAGCAGGTGAAAATGAGCACAGAAGTGCAAGGCTGCAGAGAATAAATCCTTATACCTGCACTTTCATTACCAAATCTTTTCTATCAGAAACACAGCAGTTAATATCTTAGCAGAGAAGTGATTATTCTTAAAGTGAAATTAAAATTTTCTGCTAAAGTTCCATAAATGCAAAGAGTCGTGTATATTTTGGATATTATTTTACATTAGATGAAATTCTGAAAATAGTTACACCTCTGAAAGCAAACAATCCTATTAGCTTTAATAAGGTTTGCCAAAAGTTTTCTTTCTTAGAAACATATTGGGGAAAAAAAAAAAAATAAAAATAATCCCTTCTCAGTTTGACATCTCTTGAGTGAATTTAATCCTCATCCCAACCACTATGTCTTCCACAACTTCTTTGCTTCTCCTCGAACCTCATAAATAAGCTTTGTAGTGACTTGGGACCAGGTTTGCTAGGTAATGGCAGTCACAGGCAGCAGAGGGGGCTCACACACAGGGTTACTTGCTTGGCCTCGTGTATTTCCCTGTTCCATTTTCAGTCCACTGATGGCAATGGCAGAACAGAGAATTTCCACTGCAGCACTAAACTTTGGAACCTAAATTTTCTAATCGTTTTCGTTGGAATTTCTGTACATGAATGCTTTTGATGATAATTTATATCTATTTCTTGCATGGAGACAGTCATCAGCAAATCTCAAAGCACTTTAGAAAGGAGATCAATGTCATTATCATCATTTTGAAATTAGCTTACCAAGAGATTATTATTTCGGGTACAATGTGATTGCTATATGAAAGCAGTATGAGTGCAACAGCATTTGCCTTTGTGCCATAAGCTTAACACTGCTATCAAAGATTTCTTTAGCCAAATCAGAATAGGACAGTCTCAGTCTTCTTTCCTGCTACCTTGAAAAAATCCAAAGACATCAAAGGAAGGATTGAAAGAAATAGGAGCCTTTTTGACTGAATTAAGAAATCCAAGCCAACATTGCCACATATTTCACTTAATTCCAACCATATAATTCCACACTGACACACAGAAAAATCCAGAAACATATGCACTAGAGGAAAGCTTTGCTGCTTTTGTGGGCTTGCCGAGTTATATTTCCTGTCCTCTACAGAAATGGCTTCACTGATATTTTGTGGAAACACTGGCTTGATCTTGAGTAAGTAGTTCCATTTTAACAGAGAAACAACAGAGACCATCAGACAATCTAGTGCCAAAATGCCATAGTTGTTTATTTTTAATCATTTTGCTGCAATGTATCCCCGACAGGGCTTAAATGTTGCCCTTAGAGTGCAATGCAGAACCCCATCAAGGCTTGGTAACTCCTTGGAAGGGAGGGAAGATGGAAAGAAAACATTACAAAAAGTAACAGCAGCCAAAGTATTTATCAGCTGTATGTTCCTTCATGAACAACTTTAGTACAGTGCAGGTCTAAACTGGATATTTCTGAGAAAAAAACCGTTAATTTGTCTGAGAAACAGAAACCAGAAGTGATTAGCTAGATATAAATTTTGTACTGTCAAAAGAAAAAATGTGGACAAGTGTGCTTTGAAACAAAAAGAGGTTTGTATTTTACATGGATTTGAAAGGTGTGGTTTTTAGTAATTTGACTGTTCCTACTATTCAGGCATCAGCCTCAAGACAAAAAGTAAGGAAAAAAAAAGGCAAGAGAAAAAAGGGAGAAAGTTCTGTAACCTTTTCAGTATTCTTCATTAGATTTCACCATTCACAGCTCCTAGAGAGAACTGCATCATCAAATCAATTGCACCAAAGCCTCCTCTGATTTATGGAAGGCCTCACCATGGAGTTTTCATATACTAGTTATTTAAGTACTGAAAAGTCTAACCTATAGATCCTCAAGTAATTACACACTGAGAAAGCTCATGCAGAGCAGATTTTCAGCAAAGGGAGGCCACTGTAGGAACAAAAGCCTTTTACAGCGGAAATCAGGCTTGTATTACAGGTTTGTGTTTTTAAAGGGCTGCATTAAGAACTGAGCCCTGAGACTAGCACAAAATGAGGGCAACAGGACTTTTCTAGTGATAAGTCTGAGGACATATAAAGGCATTTCCAGGACCATGACTATGATGAAAGCCAGGTACAGGTTTTCCCTTTTCAACTGCCTGATTAGATAATCTTTTCGGTGACCTGTAGTGGCATGCATACATACACACTTACAGTAGGTGTTAATAATATTACCTTTCTACACTTGTTCAGTCTGGATTTTTTTTTTTTTAATGATCTTATTACCTTTATTTTCTCATCCCTAGCACAGAAAAAAAAAGAGAACAGCTAGGTTGCTACTTGCAGGAGTAGCACCTGCTGCACTCCTGCTTCTGGGATTTGAGCGTTGGAGTTGTGTGGGAGATTCCCAGTCTCTACAGTGGTGGACCACTGTGTCATGATGGTCTAGGTAAAAAAGAATGCTCAGACTTTGTCCCTGAAACCTGTCCTTCAAACACAGCAGAAATAGGGCTTTTTAATGCATTTTGCAGGAGGAGCGTTGTCTTGGCATCTTGATTATTCCCAGCTATGCAAGTAATTCCCATTCTGCAATGTAGTAAAAAAAAGCATCAACATCCTCCTCTTCACCAGTGGCAACTATTTTCCCACTTTCCTTCCCTCTGTGGAAAATCTCTCTAAAAACCAAAGTGCATAAGTTAAACAGCCCTTGCCCCTTCACAAAATGGAGACAGATTACACTTATGTGTTTTATCCTCTTTTAAGAAGATTTATATTCACCTTACAAACATTTATACATGTTTATACTCTTAAAAGAGGAAGGCAAACAGAACTTTGTAGAGTCTTTGCACCTCTGCTCAACTTCAATCAATTCACTTGGTAGGCTGCACATTAACTGATATTTTAGTCAGATCACTGCATATTGTGTCTCCCAAAGAAATCTAGTTCCTCCTGATAGCAACAACTAAATGGATCTACTCTGCTTCAGAGTTAGGTGCTGGTTACCAGTAGATAGATACATATAATCAAGTTATATATAAATATATTTTACATACATTAAATCCTTACAAGAATACAACTACAGTTTTAATAGAGGAGGAGTGAGCCATTATAGCTCTGTAATGCACCTCATGTGAACAACTCTTGTGAGTATAGTCACAAGTTATCATGAAGGCTTTGGTTTAGTTCTTACCTGTAATGCTTACACAGAGTAATATATTAATTAGGTTGCAAACCAGGAGATACAGCTACTATTGCTGGGTGTCTTATATTTTAGATTTTTTTTCAAGTAATTAACTATCACAGACTACATTTTGGTGGATTTTAAAATACCTCTTTGACAAAGACTCAAAATACATCTTTGACTCAGCTGCTGCTTCCTAACCACTATTCCAAGATGGAGCCTATCAGTGTAACGAAAAATAATGCAGCATCAACTCTTCCTAGAAAGCACACAGCAAGGCATAATGGGGAGATTAGGAGGAACATGAGGAGCTCAACATTAAAAAAGGTAAAATGTCTAAAACTACCTGCATGTGAATTTAAGACACTCCTGAGTTGCAGCCTGCCCTAAGGACAAGAACTAGCATCCAGCCAATATAAGTGTAGTTACCAGAACAACTTTTATTTTAAAATAGTTTTGAACCTAATAAAACATTTTTAATTAGATATTTTAGTTAAAAGTTAGAGAAAGTCAGAATGAATACTGCTATCCTAAACACAAACCTTTCGTATAAACTGAAAAAGTGTTTTGAAATAGTAAAATGCATTGAATTTGTTCTGTACTTGTGCTTATATGACCACTGTCTTCTCCTGGATCACCTAGGACATGCTCTGAATGCTTATTTATCATATCCTTTGGAGGCTGAAACCTCATGTAGACTTAGGGTAGGATTTTCAAAGGATTGAAGCCCTAACTCCATGTAGTATCTTTTCATAAACCCTAATCCTAATTGCTTGATGGGATACTTCACTGTTTACTAGTTACTATTTTTAAAATACAAAGGCAACAGAGTTGAGGTTTGAGTTAATTTAATTGAACTCAAAAATATGGCATCTGGCCACAGAGATTTTGCTCTCAAAAGTGACGGATGTTTCCGCTTTGTCATTGATCAAAGTGCAATTTACCTTCCTCGGCAAAACAGGAATGACACCCTATTTTCCAACAGGTGTGACTCACCACTTTCTTCCAACAAAATTTTAGAAGCAAAATGATGATCAGATTTGGCAGTGGCTGTACTGGCTTTCCTGCAACTGCTATTCTTATGGTGCTAATGACTTGTACTTGTATTGAATCACACTGAACAACCATGCCACAAGGCTCTCTGTACCCTGAGGGATGCTGTAGCTCCTTGGCAGCGCATATGTTACCTGATGTCAGACAGCACCTTCTCCAACAGCAGCAGCATCTATCAGCTGCCACGAGTTAGGAAAGAAAGCTGTTTCCAAATCTTTTTGAAATGATGTGTAATACAGTCATGCCAACCTCCCTTTCTCTCCCCTGGGATGTATTATAAATATTATGAATTTGTATTATTAATACTGTATGAGCGTTAGAATATTTATTGTAAGTGTGGGGCCTTAACATTTATACAACTCAAGTGTGTCTAGGGAGTCTCTCACTAAGTGCTGATATGCAACTGTTTCTAGATAATACCACAGGAAATAAATATCACAAGACAAGATTGCACAACAGTTTGAGACAGAAAGTTAAAAAAAAAAAAAATGTCATCTTACCAGGCTGATGCTGGGAAGTATGCAGTTGTATGACAGGCAGTCAAGAGTGAATTTTGACAGGGCATTAGGCAACCAGTCTAGCAAAAGTGTAATAAGATTGCTAACGAACAAGAGATCAATAGCTTTTTAATTTCTCCACCTGAAGTACTGCAGAATGCTCCCTGTAACATGACGTTTTCCAGGGAAGGTCGTCAGCTACTCACTAATCAAAGCTACTTTCTGCAGCAGTGGTGAGCCTCACAAATCGCCCTTTAAGAAACTGTTCCTGATTTACTTGCGAATCAAATTGCACTCATAGACCACTGTGGGATTGCTGTAATAGGAGAAAGCAACAAGGGAGGACACCTACTGATATATTACTTTTCTATTTTATTAGCAGGAACCGTGTTAAAGCCAATTAAATTTCATAGAAGAGAACAGTTGTGCTCTTCTGAAGATTCCTGTGAAGGTTTAAAGCTAAAATTGAGAGTCTCCCACAGAAACTGTTAATTATAATTGTTCTTAATAAAGAGGGAGCACAAATGAAACCAGAATTTGAAACTATTGCTGCTGATTTAGCAGGTCTTTTAATAAAGCTTTTTTTAAAAAAAACCTGCTCTCAAAACTCACTCTAATATTCTAGCAACTCCAAAACTGCTCATCACAAGCAAGGTTATTTTTTTGTTTTCAGATTGCTAAATACACAGCTCACTCATTTATTCTGCTATAAGAATTCTTCCCTACAAACAATTAAAAATTGCATTTTCAATTTTTTAAAAGGTATTCTTAAAAAAATGTGGTTAGGTCCCCATAAAGCTGCCAAGTGTTTCATTGCTGACTCAAAATACACACAGAGGGAAAAGCCAAACTACCCCCCTATATAGTCATTCAGCTGCCTGCAGTCTCAACTGCTGCAAAATTCTTCCTTCTGACATTAGCAACCCCCAGCATTTCAGCTTTTGGGAGATGCTGCCCACCTTCTCACTAGTACCATACCATCATCTCAAACAAACTTTCCTATAGTTTTAAGAGTCAGTGCAAAAAGCCAAAGATCATAAAAATTCTTCAGGAATTTGCATCTACCACTGTCACAGGCTCCCACTCTCCCCATGTTTATTTCACAGTTTGTTCTGATCATTTTAGGTCACCAGGCATCTTTCTGCCCTCTGACACAAGTCCTACAACCTTACACTGGAGCCTCTCAACCCAGACCTAACAGCCACATCAGTGTCCTCTTTGCATTTCAGCTGTCTCAACCTACCTCACTCTATTTTGCCTTTGGCTTCACTCTGTAGAGACTGTTTCTTCATATATTTATTTTGCATGTGTGTATTTAAATATAAAATAAATAAAAATATATGTATCTTCAAATTTTGATTTTTTTTTTCCTATGAAAAAAGGAGTTCCTACCATTAAAAGCATCCAGGACAACATTCTGATGCAACTCCCAGTTCAAGCCTAATGATGTGAACAGTGCTGTGTGGAGGTATAGCTCTCCCATTCTGCTCTGTCATAATCTTATTTCCCCTACACTAAGTGTTTACACTGCAGTAGTCTGAGTGTACTACATAGGAGTATGAGCTCCCTAGCCACCACCTTCTGGGAGAATACATGTAACAACCCGTTTTTAAAAATTCCTGTCAGGCACTTGGCACTTTAAAGCTGTGATATATAATTGAATACAAAAATATAAAATCAATAATGATTTAGTTCCAACTATAAAGCAAGTCGAGCACAGATCAATTTTCATAACATGCTTATAATAATTTAAACACTAACTGATGTCTGATCAAAATCTTAGAGAAACATTTTGCTGGTTTCCAACTTTGGGAAGTAGGTGAATTCTGAGATAAGGATTCTGCATTCAGTACAACATAGCCTTCACTCTAGAGCCCTCCTCCTCTGCTGTATTATAAACACTGCTGTATTATGATCATGCTACAAGAAGCACTGGGTTAGGACTTCACAAAGATCTATCATATACTTGTGTCACACAAGATTAGGAATTTTCAGTTCCAGAAGCTTTCATAGAGCAGACCTGAAGTCAAGTAATCCCAAAAGTGCAGGATTAGGTGGACAATATAAACCTTGCCAATTAGGCCGGTTAATGCCATGGAAATGACAAGATGGGTCAGCCTTTTCATGCACTGCCAAGACTTGGTAACTGTAAGTCTTGCACTGTCGAGTATGAATCAATAAAATGGAGAAATCTGGGCTACTTTCTGGACAAACAGTACCTGTCTTCGTGAGGTTCTCAGTCTGTTCTTGTAAAAGAAATAAACCCAGAACTAAGTATGCACACATTTCATCACACTTGAGAAAGCCTAGCATAATGCTGACTTCACCAGGTTCTCAAAGAGAAGGCATCGTATTTTAACTGGCTGTATCTGCAGTTCCTAAACCAGAGTCCAGGACTTCAAAGCCCTTTGACTTCCCCATGCCCTTCTAGGCTGCGGCTTCACTCACATAACCATTTATGCAGCCAGCCCAAACTGGGATATGGAACCAGGAGTTAGATCAAGAATACAATATGTGAATGAGCTAGCCTTGTTCACTTTCACTGCAAATGAAGACTTTCACACCTCTGAGTGAGGTAGCTTTGACTTGTAACTTTACCCTGAAGCTAAATATGATGGGATACCTCAGCAGTCAGAGCCTTATGAAGAAAGGAACCGTCTTTTCACCAAGATGAACCTAGATACCAAAAGATTCTCTTATTTCAAGACTAATTTTTATAACAGCACAAAATACCAAACCTGTATGCAACAACTGCTCATTATGTAGTGAAAACACAGTAATAGTGAAACTAAGAGTTTTGGAATGGGTGACTTTCAGTGCCTTACTGGATCAAGCCAACCCTGACACTCACCTCTGGACAAATGGGAAAGTTAAAATCCATGGTATTCATCTTTCCTTAGTAAAGTGTGTTTTGATTTACTTTGGGGCCTGAAACACAGTCAGCAGTAGCAGTCATTTCTCTTCTGTGATTTGTCATTTTGATCTTATTTAAGATTAAAAACTGGAACACCTTTTTAAAACTGATAATTTTCATACAGAAAGCCACTTCTGCAACAATATCTAGTGACATAGATGTTTCTTTACATAGGCCTGTATTTATAAATCAAAGGTTAACATCTCAGTAATACATAGCTGTCCTAAAGAGGCAGCTCAATAAATTATTTTGTTAGTGCTGACAATTTACAAGTTCTTCATATTACCATATGAAATTGTGTAGGATTTTGTGAAAGCATTTTTAGGATCTATTCTGTTTATAAAACTCACTTTTGTATATTTCCTGTCATTTAAGGGGTCTCAAAGTCCCTCACAAACTTAAGCTAATACCAAAACTAGAGAGACAAACACTAATTCCTCAGTGAAAGTCAGCATTGGTTTAACAACACAAAACAGTAAATATGAAATCATCTTGTTCTCTCATGCCTACTTCTGCAAAGGTAATATACAACTAATGAACAGAAAAAGATGAGTTTGTTAGAGCACAAGGCAAACATTTAAGATAGTCTGTTGAAAAATATGAAATAAATTGAGATATCAATAACAGCAAAAAGAAAATATTCCAGTCATTGATGCCTTACCAGAATTTACATCTCCTTGTAAAAGCAATTTTCTTCTGACTTAGGTAGAAAATAAGTGAAACTTCAGCCTTTTGTGGAAGGTATGTGGAGGCTATGTTCTTCCACTGAGCCTGAAATGCCCCCCCAATATGCCTGTAACAAGTAGCACCTGGAAGAAGAGTGGCAGCCCTATAAACCTTTCCAAAGTGAAGACACCTGTGGCCAGAGAGGGTGAATTGAAACAAAGCCTGTGCTTGTAGAGGGATATGGCTTATTTTTTCTCTCTCAAAGATCAAAATGGGGATTGACCTTTCCTGTAGTTTACAAAGGACAGCCAAGGACACAGATTTGTATCTGAAACCTTGTTCCCCACAGTCTGTAGACTGTAGGTTCCCAGAGTTTCCAGTTCATATCTTGCTTTTTACATCATTTTAACATTATTTCTGAAATACATAATTCTTTTATCTGAATTTCAACACTGCATTTAGGTTGGAGGGGTTTTTTGAGTATTAGTTTCACAGACAGTATTTGCTACAGCAAGCTAGATAATTTGTGGTAACACTTGCGTATTTTAAATATTTCCAGCCTGAAATAACTATTTAGAAGTATGTTTTGTTCTTTATCAGCTGTTTTATTTTCAACACTATTAAACCCAAAGATTTTTCAATATTCCTTGCACTTTTGCAAAATTCAAATTTTAGGAAAGAAAGGAAAAAACAAACTCAAAAACCTGTGTTTTAAATGTATTAAATCCATACCAGTCACATTGATGGTATTTAATTAATGCCATAATCATTGTCAGAATGTCTACATTTCACTTAAACTGCACTGCACAGAATTCAAACATTTAAATGCAGAGCCAATATTGTCATATAATTTCACTTCCTGAGCATCAATATGACATTTTTTCCCTCTTAATAATAAAAATTAATCCCACAGCAGTCTGCTTATAAATAAGCATGAATCTCTTGAAGCACTGAACAGTGAGCTGCTACTACAAGCAGTAGATATGTTTTCTTTCACAATACTAGGGGCTTGACCCAGACCTTTGATGAGTATTGTAATTCCCTGTGTACACAAAACAAAAGAGAAGAAGGAGAGTTAGTGACTGGAATCAAGCTCTGTGACAGAAGTTGTATCAGGAACCAATATTTTCCAGTTCCTTTTTCTCTTTTTGGGTGTTGAAGCTACACCTCTCTTTACCTGTTTCTTTTATCTCCCTCTTTAACTGTATTTCAGAATCAGAAATATTTTGCTTGGTCTGTTCAAACATGAGTTTTCTCTTGCTCTGCTACAACTACAAAATCCACATTTGACCTTCACACTGCATTTCATTGCTTCATTTTTCACACATAATCTGATTTCATTATACAGATCAGAATTACTCATAATGAAAAAGTTGAACTAATAACAAGGGGCACCACTGATGCCTCTTGTCTCCTCATTAAAGGAATAGGTTTTAGTTTATTATTAATGGAACCACAAGCAAATATACAAGCATAAGAATCATAATAGATTAAAATTTTTTGCTTTTTTTTTTACTTTTCTCTTGGTATTCTTACTTTCTGAAAAGAAAGTAATCAGGTTGGTTTATTTAGTTTTATTTAGATTGGAATGACTATCATTAATCTGTTTTGGTAAGATGTTCCACTCACAATACAACAGCAGCAGCACATTTTTTAATGCACAGCTCTGCATGAAAACAGAACACAAATCCCTAGCTCTCCACCCACTGTGCAGTGGAATCTGTGGGTGACAAAGTGCAGTCAGAAAAGCACATTTGCAGCCTGTAACAAAACAAATGTTATGATGGAAAAGAGAGGAAAAAAAGAAGCAATTTTTAGAAAGGTTTTAAACCACCATTTACCCTAGCGGGAGGATGTGACTGACTTGCCACTTTAAGGCTTTATTGATTAATAAGATTTGAGGATACAGCATAGTAAGAAAAGTTTTCTTCTTCTTTTTATTTTTTTTAATAAAAATAACTTCAAAAGATGGTACACAGCTATTCAAAGTTGCTCATATTTACTTTGGGATTGAAATGAAGCCTTTGAGCATCAGGAATCCATTCCAGAGGGAATGAATGATGTATTTTGATTTTTAGACTTGCTATTGTGCTTTTAACACATCTTTTGGCAACAGTTCAAGTTGTTATTAGTTTAAAGTTGGAATGACTTGCTTATCGGTGGCTGAACAGAGCAAAGCTGAGGAGCCACTGTTCCTATATGCCGCTGTGGGAAATGGGATGCTTACTGCTTTGAAAACAAAAAACCCCAAAGTTCCAGATCTGCAGCTGACTCCAAGGTTGGAGCCAGCATACATTGCAAAGTCAGTTACATGATCAGAGAGTACATATTATTTAAAATATTCTGGTTTTGTTACCCTGAAAACAGAAAATATTTGTGAACTATTGTCTCATGAAAACATCGACCTCTATCAGGTCCAGTCAGTGTGTATCTGTCTGAGAGAAGATTCGATTAGTAAATCCAGGGCTTCAGTCTCTAATAAATAGGCCTAGCAGAAAACAAATGAATAGATGTAGAAGAAAATAATGTAGTTTAATTCTGTACTAGATAAGAAAACAAGACTTTTCCCAAATGCATGTAGGAAAAGCTAATTCTTATATATGACTGCCATTGGCCAGGCTAGTCTAGAGAGTTCCACTGAAGAAATATTGAAGCAAGAGAAAACAAAGACCAAAAGTGTTTTTATTTCTTCCAGCTATTCTCAGTTGCACTTATTTCTTCTCTGTCATATACTAGAAAGGACTCTCTCTTTTTTTTCATTAAAAGAGAAAAAGCTAAAAAACAACAGCAGTAATTCAAAGCTCAGACAAAAAATAAAAGATGTCAGATTTCAAGAATGAAATGAAGTTTTCCCTCTTTCCTTCTTAAAATGTTCTAGTTAAGAGTACAAAGCTGCTTTTTCCCCTTATAAGTTAGGCTGGAATAAAATGTCATGCCCAGGGTTTGAAGAAGTACAATCTTTAAATTTTTAAAGTACCTGTAGAATTCAAATTGGCAACAGCAGGTGAAACTGAACAGCTAAGAAAAATGCTATTTTGTTCAGAGTCCCTGGCACTTGCAAGCTAAGAATACGGAACAGAAATTAAACCACAATAACTGAGCTTAATTTTCCACCCATTTAATTAGAAAACTCTGACCTTAGCCTATTGTTTGCACTAAGGACACTGTCACCGTGCAGCTGACCTGTGGCTACAATCAGGCCAGTAACAAGAGCTAGGAAGAGAACTCCTTGTGCTCCAGTGGAGCATCACATTCCTTAGGCAGTACAGCATTCCCACTTGTAAGCAGACACTTTTAATGCTTCCAGTATTGCCTAAGAAATGGAGGCAAGCAAAATAGCTAAAAAGTTTGAAGACTTCTCCTGTATTGAAATGAAAATGGAAGAAATAACAACAAAAAAACCCAACCCAAACCTAACAAAAAAACCACCAAAAATCCCAAACCCCCCCAAAGAGTAAAAGAATAGTTGTGTATATCCAGATTTTTCTTTGTGTTAAGCTGAGATGACATAAGCCCACCACGATGACTGTCTCTCTGCTGTAACACCACTTGCAAAAGCTAATCATTTTATATAAAGCTGATGTTTTCTCTGTGAATCAGAATCATTGAACCATTTGGGTTGCAAAAGACCTTTAAAATCAAGTCCAACCATTAACCTTAGTGCCGCCACGTCACCACTAAACCATGTCCCTCAGCACCAGTATCTTCACAGCACCTTATTAAGGGTCTACTCTAATTTTTAAACAATAATATTTACAAGTGCCACAAGGAAGTGGCTTCTGAATGTAAGAATCTCTGAAGCAGTAAATCTGTAGTAGTAAGGTTGTTCGTTGCACTATGGACTTTACAAGAGCCATTATCTGTAGAAGCCCCCTATGGCCAGCATTCCCATTTCAGCTTATCGGTCAGTATTGAGTCCTTAGGGAAACATAATGAACAGCAGAGTTAAACAGAGGTTTTTAAAGCCTGGGATTTAGGTTATGCCCTAATTATGAAGTTTGGATTTGTTTCTGTGTCTGACTGTGAAAACAAAGCCCCATGCAGGCTATACGATTACGATCCCCACCAGCAGCAGAATGAGCAATCTGCACATTTGCTGTGAATTTGCAAGTGTTGCATCACTTCATAAAGATCCCTGTCGTTTCTCAGAAGATACAAGAGCATCCTATAAGAAACCTTCACTGTAGTAATTCAGACTTTTTTCTCCTCTAGAATATACTAAACCCTTGTGCATTCCTGCAAACTGACATGCTTTAAGGTGACAAGATACACTTGTCACTGGTTACTGGTTGCACTCCCCTTTGCCATTTCCATCACTAGTTAACCTGCAAGATGTGGATGCTTACAAAGGTACAGCCCAATGTTTTAAAAATATCAAATCTAAAATGTATGTTCATTTTTCCTCTTGTGCAGTTGTTTCCTATCAAATTAGGTCAAAGCTTTTATTTGAACTGTATTCAACTGGTGCCTGGAAAGATGCTGTTTAAGACTGACTTGGAAAAAACCCACAACTTAAAAACCCAAAAACCTTTCCTCTCTCCATCCCTACTATCCTTATTCCCCACCAATGTGGGGATCAGTGATTCAAAATCATTTACAGATTCAAAAAAAATTGTTTGCACTGTAAATGCTGGTGAGAAGCCCAGCATGTAGGACTGCTCCTGTTAAATATTTCCATAATCTCTCTCAATTGTGGGGTTCATTTTACTCCTTTGGATATTTTGGCTGTTGTGTTATTAGATGTCTGTTTGTTAATACATTAAGTAAATTGCTGCTGTGCATTAAAGCAACCAAATTTGACTGTTTGAATGCTAAACTAACTAGCAGTTTCTGTTTATTTCATAGCTGATTAGAAATCTGCCTTTTGCACTGAAGCAGTATTTACAGGGTATTCATGTAGCAGACACACAGTGTAATCTTCTTTCTCTGCAGCTGACAGCACACAGAGATGTTCAATGTAAAACTCAATGATGTACAAAGAATTTGACTGCTACGAGATAACCGGTCCTTTTCTTAACCCTCTCCTGATGGATTGTGGGAGGCAGACAAAATAAGGATCTGCTACCAGGCTGATAAGTCATTTCTGTTCACTAAAATAGGAAAGCAAGGCCATATTAAAGGTGAAACCATTTATAAATATAGCCCTATGGAGAAGGAGATGGACAAAAGGTTATATGTGATGTTTGAGTACCTATTAAAAGAAGCAGGAACACAAAAACTGAACAGATCAAAATATATGGTTGCATATGCCTATTAATTTAAAGACAAACTTTTGAAGAATGTTAGCCTATATATTCCAGCATGAGTAACAGAAATTGGGCTAATTCACAGCAAAGTACTTAAATAAATCACTTGATTTTTGGAGGATATTTGAAACTCAAATACAAAATGTAATTGCCTACCTTTGGGCATGAAATAATGAAACTGCTGACAAAATTGCTAACTCTCAGCAGCAGTTCAAGGAAGCTCAAAGACTTAGACCAAATATTCAAACACAAGTAAGAATTTTTTGAATTATTTTTATTTTTTGTTTATGTTCCTATATGGTATCAAAACTGTTCCAAACTTTTACAAATCATATAATCAGTGCATAATAATGTCTTAGGGGCAGTTATAGCTGACATTTCATGAATCCAATGAAAAGGTTCGTCTTTTCCATGGCTACCACCCTTGATCTTAATCCTCTTATTTTTTTTTAGAGTTTGAGAGAATACTATAAATTCTCTCCTTTTAGATAATTTGGTACCACTGTCATGTGCTCATATCCCTAGGTTTTAAAGACATTAAGATGGTGCTGTCTTCCTAGAAGACCTCATGTGTGTATTTACACACGTGTGCACTTGCATCTGTATGGGAGAGCCTCAATATAGACTATAAGATATTACCTTGAAATATCCTTGCTTAAAAAGATGTAATCCACTCAAAAAGCCCTTGCCATGTTTATTTCAACATAACAAACCAATGATAAACCAGGAACAGGTGGGTGCTCTGGAATCATTGATAATTTCTCCTGAACCTCTTTGCTGTTGTCTTACAGAGGCATGGAGAGGTTTAAGTGCTGTAACAGTCACAGAAACTAGGGCAGGCCCTGTTTCTAAGTAAAATTTGACACAACTATTTAATAACAATATTTTTATAAGAATAATTTAAAAATAATTATTTGGTATGTATTGTGTTTCTGCACTTCTCTTATCTTCAATAAAAAGTTAAACTATCCTGGTTTTTGTTTAGTTAAATTTAAGCCATCTTGGCTTCCTGGTTCCTTTCCTGCTCTGTCTAGGTTGGTAACATTGAGAAAGAGTCCTCTAAAAACTTATCTTTCTGATGTAAATCTTATTAAAAAAGAAACAAACAAACCCACAGAAACATTTCTCTGTCTTGGATTTTTATAGAAACCTGTTCTGACAAAACCTGTACTTTAGCTCTAATGCGTTTTCTTAGCTGCTCTGATTAAAAGGCACAAACTTCCTCGACACATTTTATTCTCCACAGGAGCCAGGGTTTGTTTCAGTTTCTAACTTCACTTGAAACATCAGACATGAAACCTTTACCCTAAAAATTACAGGCTGCACAGACAGTTTCTGAAGGACACGTAGGAATTTTATTTGCATGTTTTCTGTTTTCTGCTTTTACTACAGCTGAACTACCCACTGTGGAGAGAACATGCAAGCCTGAATAAAGGGAGTTGGAGTGATTAAGATCTGAAAAGACCTTTACTGGGTATTTAAAACCATTCAGATTATTAATTAAAATAAATCTGGTGACAGCCATCCCACATTTGTTTTTGAAATGCTTTAGATAGTCTTTTTCAATTCCACTTTCTGAATTCTTAATATCACATACATCTGTAAATACACAATGGGAAAGAGACCCAACTCTTTCTGTGAATTGGATCACAGTGTAAAAACCCCACAAACCCCTTCCCTTTGCCTTTCATAAGGAAGAATAGTGCTCATGGACTGACTTCCCTCTTGGAGAAACAAAAAGGAACCTCTGGGTGTTACTTTGTGCCCAGAAGCTAGGGAAGACTCTTAGAAACAGCAGGTTTGGGAGTCTGTTTTGCCTTTTGTTGCCCACCCTGACTAACATGCTATACTCTCAGAAGAAATGTTTTAAATATTAAGATTACAGTAACAAGCACTCAAAAATTAGGAAAAACCAGAATCCACCTAGGTCATGAATATGTATTTTGCTACTGTCATTAATTACATGATCACAAACCACTTTTTCACAAAGTCCTCAGCTGGTGCTCCCTGAATGAGCAACTGCAGAATAATTTATCTTCACTATTTAGCTTTTGCCCTAAGCCTTGGGGACAAAGTGAGAGAAAGTAACCTGCATTATCCATGAAGTCAAAATACTTCTGGGAATGACTGTTGTGAAGAACCTGAACATGCTTTTGGTTTGCTCAGTTGTGATAACTTTTCTGTAATGTACTCGGGTAACTGCATTCTTAGAAAGTATTAGCCTGCCACAAGAAGAGTCCCCCAGGGACCGATATTGGGCTCCATGCTGTTCAGCATCTTCATAAATGATCTGGATGATCAAGTCGACACCAAACCAGGTGGTGAGAGGAGCACATGAGAAGGGTGAGTCGTCTTACAGAGAGACCTGAGAGGCTGAAAGAGTGGACAAGCAAGAACAATATGAAGCTTAAAGATGTAAACATCCAAATCTTCTTAAAGCTCAACAGGCTGCACCTGGAGTAGTGTGTCCAGATCTGGTCTCCACAATTCAAGAAAGACATGGACAGCCTGGAGATGGTCCACAGGAGGACTGCAAACATGATCAAAGGGCTGGAAAACCTGCCTTGGGAGGAAATATTGACAGAGATATGTCTTTCCTGGAGAAGACTCAGGGGACAACTCTTCACAATGTTCCAGTTCTTCAAGGGTGGCTACAAAGAGGATTTCACAAGGGACCACATGGAGAAGACAAGTGGAAATGAGAACATGTTGCAGTGGAGGAGGCTTCGTCTTGATATAAGAAATACATTTGTACAGTAAGAGCAATCAGTCACTGGAACAACCTCCCCATTGACCTTGTGGAGTCCTCACCACTGGAGGTTTTCAGCGTGTTATTGGACAGGATGCCAGATAATCTCATCTGGGTTCCCTTTCCCATGAAGAGTTTGGACTAGATGATCTTTGAAGGTCCCTTCCAACCTGGGCTGCTTTATGATTCCATGATCACCCAAACAAACTTTTAATTACTGATGAAATTCAGCCTTAAAAATTCTTTGTAGGGAAGAGTTCAGACTGAAGAAGTTAAGGATTGCTTATTTATAGAATAATGCAAAAATGATCTTATTCTGGGAGATTTATGCAACCATAAGGGTAGGTGGTGCTGCCATTTCCCCCTATGTAATAAATATCTTGAACCTTTTGTTTTTATTTATTCCTTACAGTTAAATGCAAGTGGTGCAATACAGGCAGAGACCTATATAGCAGCAGTTAGATGAAATTAATTTGGGGAAAGTATAGTAATTAGTGGATTTATTTTAATCTGGAATGCTAAGACTTTTCAAATGGAAACGTAGTGCTCTTCAATGTTCAATGAACACTGAAAAGAATTTTCACAGGGACAGATAATTGTATAAAAATACTTCAAAAGTTAAAATTGAAATAGCTTCAAACTGGTAAACACAGATTGCCTGATTTCGAAGGCTTACTGCTGTCATTAGGAATACAAAAGAATTATCCATATATAATTGAAATTATTTTTGCTGAACTAAGCATAAGTGACTCATTATGCCAATGCCTCACTACTGGATAAAATACTGCTCCCAGTAAAGTGCTTAGAAAGGAACAAACTTCTCTTCAGCATTACTGGATTTCTAAAGAAACTTTAGTAGTAAAGGGACTCACATGGAGTTCAGGCTTGATTTGCAGTGAAAATGCCAGTAGTAAGAAAGAAGATAGAGCCTGAAATTGCTTTAACTCTTTTCAGTATTAGATTCTTTGCTATATCACACACAAAAGAGCAGGGCTGAGCTGGAAATACTTTCTTGCCTTGTGAAAAAAGAAAGGATTGTATTCATTGGATCAAACACAACAATTTGAATTTTGCCCTATTGCAAATTTTAATAAATGTTTTGAATCATTGTAAACAGTTTATTTAAATAATTTACAATGACACATTGCCATTTTGGCTTTTTTTAAGTTCTAAAATAGACTTCTTTTAAAATGTCAGAAAAAAAGGTGGTGCAGTTATGAAAACCTGCCCGAGTGTGGATCACACCAGTTCAAAGTTGAGGGATTAAGAAAAGTTGAATTAAAATAGTTCTTCAAAACTGACTAACTTCCATCATAAACCTTTTAAAACAATTTAAAAGGAAAAGTTTTGACTAGTCCCATGAAGTGTACTGCATGTGGTGCTTAAACTTAAGTGTTAATTCTAAGTTTTTACTGAGCTTGTAAAGTAAGTTTCTGATTTTTTTATAACTTTTTTTTTTCTAATTTAAAGGACTAATTTTTGGGGGTAAAACATGCAGCTGGGACTTCAGCTCACTTCCTCATAGGCAATGCTGCCATGCATGTGTTCTGCAGTAAATATGTCTGCATCCTCATCCTGCCTCCTGGCAACCAGGAAAACATCTGAAGAAGCCACACCTGACTGTGCATCACCCTTGCAAGAATCTTAAGCAGCCATAGAGGTACTCCTTGTGATAAGTGCATGGCTCCTGCTAGTAATTTCTTCCCTGCTAAACTGGGTGATGTGAAAAGTGATGGAAATTTGGTTGAAAAGGTGAGGATGTAACTCTTTCCAGGGGTTTCTTCTGTCCTGCTGAGACTACCTGTCTGTGACAGAAGTGGCAGAAAGAAATGCGTCTGCACCTCAGCTGCTTCAGTGTTAAATCCAAACTTTAATATCTAGGAACTGTGATTCATATCAAGCCTCTGGCTTTGCACTGGAGAGACATGGGTGCATATCTCCTCCTGCCAGTTCCTCTGTTTGGGTCATACCCTGTGACAGAAGGAGGCAACGAGGACCTGGTGGTTTCCTAAGACGTCAAGTGCTCATTTGTCAGGACTTGAGGCAAAATTAAGCCGAAGAAACCCTAAAGAATAACTTCTGTTAGTCATATCACTGAAGTGGGAAGCTCTTCATTCTCTATGTAGCTCTGCTATAGTCCAGCTGAAGAACAAAGAAATATATCCAATTCAGGAGAATTATTGAAATTCAGAGAAATTGTTCTCCCAGCATGAGCAAATGTTAGCAGATTTTGGCTAATCTAATTTTTCACTGATAAGGGTTAGAAGATTTAGTATATAATAACTCAGTATTTTAAACATTGCACTGTTTATTGCTACTCTCTTTCTTCTTATTTTTAATTGCAATGCTAGAGCAAATGTAATGAACAGCAACATTAGCATACCAAAGGCAATGATGGAAACTTCCCTTGTTACTGTTCCTCTGCAGCCTGAAGCTAATCTCCTGCTAGCACCGACCATCCAGATAATGCCAGCTCACTCTCTCACATACACAAACACTTCACAACTTGTTGATATTCAACATAGGAATTAGGGCATACCATTTTCATTTGTGGCTGCATATTGAAGCCAGTGAAGCAATTAGGAGTGCCCTACAAGTCTGATTTGTTTAAGACCACAGGAATACCCAGGAGCCAAAAAAATCATCTTGACTAACACAGATCTGTTCCAACACAGTCCTCCAGCAAGTGTGGATTCATCAATGCCTTTAGCAAGACTTGCAAAAAAAGTGGACTGCTACAGATATCAATGACTGGTTTTGCTGGTGAATAACCCTATGCATAAGATCTTAAATGTGCTAGCCCAGCAAACATAATTCCCTGTGGAAACAGAAATAATTTTGCACGGTAGCATTACAGCTTTGGATGCAGTCTCATCTTAATTAATAACCAACCCTTATACTTTTGAGGGCCACCTCTCAGCACTGTCACACTTTTCCTTCAGCATGCTTGCTTGCTTTCGGAGAAACAGCCACAAGATTGACAAGAGCATGAAACAAAATTACTCCCCTCCAACCAGAAAGGTGTCCTTTCAAGGTCATGTTCAGACAAATGGCATGAGCTGTGTGCTAAATCTCTAGCAATTTACCTGGGCTCTGGATAAACAGAATCCTTCAGTATCCTCTGAAGCTCTAATGCCAACTCCTCCCCCTTTTCCTCCTCCATCTCCCACATCAAATTCTTTGTGAAGTTTCAAGGAGGAAAAATACTCGTAAAGGTTATTCTAAAGCTCAAATCTAAATGCATTTTTAAACACTGCTGGACTCACTGCAGATGCTGTACACTAGACAAAGAGCCACAGAAGGCACACAATGTTACACTAATTCCATTGCTAGAAGAAAGAGAGAAGACTTCAATCAATCTTGAAATTAATTTTGCATTTAAAAATGTAACAGCCTCTGCACTGTGAAAAGTGTCAATTCTTTTATCATGATTACTTGTTATGTGTCAAACCATTTAGTCTCACCTCCTATTGTGCTGTGATTGTGTTCATGGCAGCAAACATACCAGCCATAAAAACAATGAAAGCTTGAATGTTGCCTCAAATATTTGTTTCACTGAAGCTGAATAATCAAATGCATATTATGATATTTTTGTCAACAACTTTAATTTAGAACTATGCCTTACCCATTTTTGACTCCATAACAGGGGCCTGTAGGACAAACAAGAAGTAAAATGGCTAGCTAAGTCTCATATTCCTGAAAACAGAATGAATGGATGAGAGATTTTTAAATATTTGTTTTACACATTCTCTTTTCTTCCAGTATCCTTTTTGCCCATTTTAAATTTCTGGATCCAACTAGTGGCTTCAAACTTTTTAAACCAGATCCCTAAAACACTTTTGTTGAAGTACTTCAATGTTTCAAAGACTTGGACTGATCATAGCAAGGCAACTTTATAACTGAAGTGGCCAAGAAGGCAAAAACAACACCTTCCAGCACATCTGATCATGCTACTAGCCACTGTCTTGTTCTGATAATTGGTGTGTCCACAACAGCAGTAGACATTGCATCCTAAGAACTAAAATTCTTTTGGCCTTAATTGTTTGTTCTGCTTTCTTAAAACGTTTCTTTTTAAGATGTGGAAAGCTCTGAATTTTGTGCTGCAACCTTTACATGAAATCCCTTTATTTGATATCTTGTCTGAAAATTGTTAAATTTTTGATTTCTTTTTCCATCCACAGTCAGTCTAACAACTAAATAAATGCTATGTTCTGTAGCATACATTCTACTAAATTCCAGTTTGAAAAGAAATATTTTATTCCTTCTATGAAGTTAGGTACAAACTTCAGCTTCCTCTATTTATTACAAAGGCAAAAAATAAAAATTGTATTTTAGATTCCCAGGGTGACTATTTGAACATAATCCCACAAATAGATGAACAAATGCACCAAGGTGACTATGTATGGAAGAAAGAATGAGGAAGGGCTGTTTTGGCTGTGATGAAGAGCAGAAAAGAGGGGGACAACAGAGTGATGGAAGGCATGTGTTGCTATTCACTGTGAATTTTGCAGATCAGTTTCTCTGCTTCACAACCTTTAAGTAGTGGCCCACTTTTTAACCTGCTCCATAGAACTAGGGGCATGGCAGATCTGCCCACAATACTACTTTATTAACTGCACATAATGAGGTATGCAACACTTCAAATAACAATACATTTGTCAGCAGAACTGGAAGCCAAAATGCACTGCTTGGTTTGGCTTGCTGTTCACCTTCCTGCAAGCAATTATAGTGGCCTGAGGCTGAGACTGGAAAAATGAGAGCAATGGTGTAATTTATCTTCTCTTTTTCCAAAGAAAGCCTTTGTAAGAAAGCAAGGGAACACTATTTTCAAGTTAAGTTGATGTTTCTTAATTATTCTTCATGGGAATACACATTTTTGTCTTACATATAGGCAAAGGCAGCAGTTAACCTCTGCTAGAGGTAATAGACGTTTTATGGTTCTTCTGCCCACTTTGACTATGGCAGAGCACTGACAATCCCAGTTGGCTCCCACCATGGCTGTCTAGAAGGGAAAAAATTTAGAACTCCTGCTGGGGTGAAGGTTGGAGTACAGCATTGCCACTGTGTTCATACCTGTTCCTCATATCTCAGCAGCAAGGGATCTATCTCCTCTCTCCATTCCTCTGCTATGCCTTGCCTATTCCCTGGACTCTCACACAACAAAATTTAATTTTTGACTAAAATCATTTAAAGTTTTGACTAACTTATGGTTCTGTTTTCTCCATATTGACCTCTGAACTACGAGATGGAAGGAACTAGACCATCTAACTTTCACAGAGTTAGACAGTTAGGCCCTTAACTTGCTATAAGAGAGTAAATTGTGAGAAATAGTGTGTTTACTGTTTCAGTTAGGAAATAAAATACTGAATTAACCCAACACTGTCCCCAAAGCATCCCAAAAGTAAGAATCACACCAGTTACAGAACAATAATGAAACAAAAGCAGAAGTCCAACTTAATGTGCCATGTTGCCAGTGTTTCTACAAACAACACACTTTCTGAGCCACATCTGAGAGCTGTTTGCCATCATATTCATATTTTTTCTAATTTTTATCTAGTGGCCACCAGCGGAACTTGACAGTTTTGTTACAGAGGTGTAGTTGTTTTAGCTTCCAAATCAATTTAAATAGCAACCACAGCAAGACTGCCTAGCAAGACATAGAGAATGGTTTATAGAAGCAAGGTTTGAGGCTGAAAAAGGCTGCTTTCCTTCCTATATTAAAATGGAAAAATCCTTGTTGTATTGAAATGGAAAACTCCTCTTGAGCACCTAAAAGCAGCTAGGGAGTGAACAATAACTACAGATTGCAGACACCAGGATCAAAGGCAACTGAAAAGTATGGTAAAAAGGGATAGTTACAGTCTCCTTTTGAAATACACTGAGCTTGGCCTAATTTCCACTGAACTGGCTACTGCATTGTGAAGTCAGAGTAGGGGGTTGCAAGTGTCTTTTCTGATCTTCCCACCTCCTCTGTTTCACTTCCACAGCCCAAGCTCAAACCCAGAGAATGACCTTCTGACTCAAAAGGGCTGCTTCAGAGCAAGCAAGGAGGTAGCCTACCTGACACTAAAAATCCCTTCTTAACAATGAGTAGGCAAAATAATATCCTTTTTTTCCCCAAAGGGTGGAAGTATGTAATGGAGATTTTGGACTTTAAAGATGTTTTGTGATTAAATATAGGATCTTTAACACCACTGGATGAACTAATTTTGCATAGACCTTTATCCCATGTAACTTCAAGACCACAAGACCTAAGGGCAAGGTACATCCAAATGTAGAAGTTAAATGTAGAAGTTATAGAAGTTTAAGCACTTAAATAGTGATCTGTTTTTTTTAGTTTCTAGATAGCTCTAATTCTCATTCACTAACTGCTGCTGGCTAAATATTGCCATTTACTTAAGTCTTTTAACTTAAACCAGGTGAATTTGAAAATATTTGCCTAAGCACTTACCAAAATTAAGACTCTTAAATTTATGTCCACAGAAAAGAGTATTTATTGTGAGTTAATAACAGTAAGAGGAAGGGCTAAGATCTGCTTTTTTTCCTTTTAATGTATTATTGTGCTATGCTGCACCAGCCCAGATGTCGGTGATGTTTCCAAAAAGCTGTCACAAAACCCAAACTAATTATGGAGACAGAAAATACTGACTGGGAAAAAGGACAGATAAGAAAGAAAGCACCAAGGTAAACTACTCACAAATTCTGTATTTTCCATCATCAAGACCATTCTTGACAAGCTCCATCTCTGCTCTTTATATATATAGAAAATTAGCATATAATTTGATAATGACCTATCAAAACCTATGCTTTGATTACAAGCAGCTGCTTTTGATTACAATCAATGAATCACTAATTTGTGCTCAACCACAGAACAGTTGGACTCCATCTATTATTCATTCTTGAAGTGGAGATCCTATTTAGAACTGGATTCTAAATTTCACTAAAGCTTTTACCCTCTTGGCTATTAATAATTTTGTTTTGAAGTTAGGTCTCTAAGGTTTCATGATGGCCTCTTTTGTTATGCTTAAACTCTGAAATAATATGCTCAGCTGTTGCTCAGATCTATGCATCTTTCACCCTGACCATATGTGGAGAATGGGCTAATTTAAGTCTTCTAACAACCACTTGATACTCTTGATTTTCAGAAGCCCTAGCCTTTATGTCCCCTATAAACTGAGCCATATTCACAAGGGACAGATATAATATTGTCTGTGGCTGTGTGATAGGAGGTTTGTAGACTCAGAACTTCTTCACAACACACACAGATATACATATATAATGATAAAAAGATACAGCAATGTCAGATGCCTCCTCAACTCAAGGAATTTAGCTTGAAGTCATGGGATATAATGCACCCTTGTATAGTTAGTTATATGTGCAAAACCACACATATTCTTCAAATAAATCCAGACCTTTTAAACTCCAAGATCTCATGTTCAACAGCTTTAATTACATTATCTCTAGTTTAAGATAAGGAACTGTATGGTTTTTCTTAGATTATCAAAGAGATTTTTCATCAGAGTATGTGAATGGCTTCTACTGTGGAAAAAAACCTCTCTCCTGTAAGCTGCTTCCAGTGTTAAGACTACCTGGCTCACAGATCTGCATGACTAACATAAAAGTGACACCTCATTTGATAAATGAATGATGACTAAAATCAAAATGAAACTAATGATCAATGGGTGCTGGTTTTCTATCAACAAAAATAAAATAATAGATGTTCATCATCAAGCAAGTAAGTTAATTTACAAGCCTAAAATGTAAAAAATGCCCTGCTTTTCAGTTTAGGTAACAGGTCTGATGGAGGCCTATAATTTAAAAAAGTTTATTCTAAATAGCTGTCAACCATTTTCAGTGTATGTGGGAACATTTGCAAAGCACAGCTCATGCCTCAGAGCCTCAATAATGTTCCTAGGCTGAATCTGAAGCTGTCAGCTCAGGCCTGGAGCCCAGCCTCGGAAAGCATCACCAGCACTTGGTGGGAGGGATCATAACTTTGTTTTCGAGTCATGGGTTCTCTCATTCAGGCTGCTCATGAGATGTGGCAGAAACTGTGACCCCAAAAGGCAGCTTGAAACCAGTACCAAGTACCCTGGGGTGAATTCCCCAAACTGTAAACCTCTGGAAAGAAAATGTAGATATCTGGCTGACAGTGGAGTAGCCTGGAGAGAAAAGCAGTTTTAACAACAGAATGCTAGGAAAAAACAACGTTCTCTCTTAAATGTATCCTTAAATTGCATTCTAATTCTGCAAGTGAGATCTACGGCCCACAAGAAAAAGCTGAGGGAAAGTGAGATACCTTTTTAGTTGTAAATGGTGGGCATATTTAGTTGCAAATATAAAGTGGCTCCCACAAAACCACAGACGCAATTTAAAAATCACACCTCAGGCTTGACAAACACAGGCTCCTGAAGATCCTAGTGAAGTTTACGTCTCTAATGAATGCTCCCTGCTCCTCCTAGTTCTGCCCATTGACTTCAATATAAGTCATGCATCGTGATTTTTTAAATAGTAACAGAATGCTGTAATCTGTAGCTCTTACTCATGTTAATAAGTACTTAATCATCTCAACAGGATCTATGCAGACATTGGGACTGCTCCTGAGAATAAATTACTTCCCAAAGAGCATAAGGATTCAGGCTCATTTTTATTTACACATTGTATGTGAGATTCACAAGAAGACTGTGATAATTCAGCCAGAGGTCTCATTACAAGAGTTGCTGATAGCTCAGTGCCTTTGAATATCTGGAACATAGTACCGAACATCTGACAATCAATCAATCCATGAGATAAATTTTGCCCTCAGATATATGTTGTTCCCACTGAAGTTAGTAAGTTACACAAACTTCATTAGGGATTTTGACCATAATGTAACTGTTAAGACAAACTGACATTTACAAGTTCATTTTTAAGTAAGGTAGTTCATTAGAAAAACAGGCATGTAACTAAAGGTTTAAACACCAATATATAGATTTGAAATGTCAGGGAGAAATAAGTGTTACGTTTGCAAATCTTTTTCTTTCTCAGGTAAAGCTACATAACTCACTAGGCCTTTTACAAACAAACAAACAAAAAATGGAAAGCCTTAATGCTGTTGAAACACCTCTGGGAAACAGAATGGCTGAGCAGAGGCGCACAGCAATTCAGCTATAAGAGCCAGTAGCTTCAAACAACACAAAGCCTGCACAAATGTCAGATTTCCATTACTGGCAGCCTGAAATCTTTACAATAGAGTTGTTTCTGTTAAGAGTCAACATTACCACATGCTCTAATTACTGTTAAAATACAGTCTATCATGTCAGAAATCTTTCAATTTATAAACACATCCGCACCCCAGGGCACAGGTAGAGACACAGTGGCAGCATACACTGAAACTATTATTGATGGCTATCAGCAAAATAAATGAAAGAGAGAAAAAAACATCATCAAAGTGACAAATACATTTCTGCTGCTCACTGCTTTCTGCACCAGATCATATGGAACTGTGGGATCAGACCCTGGCAGAGTCGCAGCCTCTACTGTACAAGATATTGCCTAGAAAGTAAAGTTGAACCTTTGTGTCCTATTGCATAGATTTAGACAGGATGAATCAGGCTAATGAAACCTTGTGCTGAACACCCTTATGTTCTCCTAAATATTTGTCAGTTTAGCTGAATTTGCCTGCATGAAAGTTAAAACAAACTTGAGACCCTACGAAATTGAATTCAAGGATCCTGAAATGGCTCATGCTGTTTGAAACATATGGGTATAAAATATCAGTGTGACTGTAAAGCTATTTTCCAATGGAGACAAAGCCTAAGGTAAGCTGAGTTTGTACTCATGTGGGAGAAGTACTGTGAATTATCATTATTTACTACATTGCAGGAATATACACAACACTAGAAAACAAGTAGTCATATAAGACAGTGAGGATCAGTTGAATTCTCTTGAAACCATTTTCCTTTCTGCTTTGTGGGGCACTAAGGATCTCTGGCAGGTTGCGTAAGTGTGGCGTTCTACTATCAAAATATGCTATCAAATGATGCAATACACAGTTGCTGAAAGCAATGTATCTTATTATGAGATTTTGGGTTACAAGGACCACACAATAAATTTCTAGAAGCCTAGTGATGGCTACATGTGGCTGGCTGTTCACATTTTCTTTGTGTTTATTTAGGGTTCAGTTTGTTGTATGAAAGGCAGACACACAGAAATATCTACACACAAGCTCCGTGTACTTTTTTATTTAATGCTTAATTTTTTTTCCTCCTAGTTTTCATGGGCATAAGCAAAGAACTTAAGAGTGAAGAAATAACAAAATCATGTAATTAAAAATTCAGTAATTGCTAAGTTTTGAGTGCTGCTTTAGAACATAAGTGGGGTGCTATTTTAATGCAATTATTAATGAAAAAAGTCCTGTAAGTAGGATAAATATGATATGCATCACTGAAAGATATTTTCTAGTGGTAGCAATTATCCGATGTGAGATTTAAAAAACATCAGTGAAACATATGTAACTTACTTCTCACATGAGAGGCAATTGCATCTTTGCTAAAGTTCACTCTGAATTTCTGGTGTTCTAGTGTTTTCTTCAAGTTCATCAAAGTAATAATATAAAAGACACAGCCTTCCCATTAACTATCATTTTTGTCATCTTACTATAATATTTTGTGACATATCTGACCATTTTGCTATGGGAATAAGGGTTCATGAACAGAGAGAGGTTACTGAGAGGAGCAAATAATTTCCAGGACCTACAGGTGCTTCCATAAGATATTTTGTGGCTGTTGTGTGCCTAGTAACTTCATCTCTTAACTTACCTTCTATCTTTACCTCTAGTTAGAGCTTCTTTATAACTGCTGGAGAGCTAAACCAGTCTGTATTTATCATCAATATTTGATAAGCATGAAAAAGAGGACAGGATGAATGACAAGTACAATTAATTGCAAATAACCACAAAGTAAAATGGTAGCTACCTTCAGAAAACAGAATTATTCCTGGAATAGCACTTCCCTGCACCGTAATCTACATTAATCTTTCTGCCAACCCTCAGTCTACTGCTGCCTGGATTTTCTGGTCTTGTATTTCTGGAGGCTTCCATAAGAGGCACTGCCATAGCACGGACAGAATATAACTCTGATTTTAAAAGAAGAAAACTATTGTTCCCTGACATCCAGCTGGATTAGACTGATTGGGAGTGAAAAAATTGAAGGTGAATTTTAAAATGCTAAGCTTGCAAAGATCTGAAAACCTGAGCAGCAGGTACAATCAAAATGGACATATATAAAGTCTTCAGGGTACCATTCCCAGGGTGACTTTTTGCTTTTCCTACAGATTTACGTGTCTGGAAGCACTTTAAAACCACGATTAAAAGTTCTTACTAGTGCCCATCAACACTCACTGCCTTCTGCCCAGGGAGAAAAGAGGCTGCAGCTGCGTGTGCAAAAAACTGGTTGTGCCCTTCATTCTCCAAAACTTAGACCCAGAAAGAAAGACAGATACCATTTTGTATTCAACTTTGAGGAACATAGATCAGAGACATACTTTGAAATCCAGCTATGATAAAAGTGTCATTAAAAGATTGTCAGCTTTTCCTATTGCCTTTCCTTTAAAAAATAAGATGCACAAACCAGGAACCTTGTACATTTTTAAAAATCAGCTTGTATTCTAAGGCTTGAACTGGGCTCAGAATCATCTTATTTGCACTATAATTTTCTTTTTTCTGAGGCAAACAAAAAGAAGAAGACACGATTTTTGAGAGAAAAACAAAAAAAAGAGATTAAACTTAGATCTGTTTATTCCACCTATGATGTCAAAACAAGCTATCAGATTACTGCATAAAGGGAACAAAAGGCATGACCTATACATTTATTTTTGCTCATTCTTTTCAGCCTTCTGTTGGATTTTATTGCAAGGCTTAATTAAAATTAATAGCAAGTCAGGCTGGCTTCAGATTGTTTGGAAACATTACAGAACAATTGGATTGTACCTCCACCTACTGTTAGCACTCAGTTAGCTAGAGAAGGGCATATCTATGGCATTTTGATGCACTAATACATATGATGAGCTGGGATATAAGCTGGGCAGGTCACAAGCCATAAAGCAGTGGTCTGATAGAGAAAGTTTAATTTTGGCTAAACTCCATATTTTATTATAACTATAAAAGGGCTGCAACTGAGAGCTTTGAGCTTCTTCTGTCTACTCGTTCCTGTCTTGTGTCAAAGTCAGGTGCATTTGTGCAAAAGGAGCAAACAGACTTTCTTCTTCTTTCCATATATTACTTTGGAGATTTTCTCCCCCTTTGTATCTATGGAATGTTTCTTATGAAGCTGGGGCTCACAGAAGCACCAGCATGCTTTGAAGTGCATAGTTCAGAAAAGGTTTCTTAGAAGCAACCTTGTATTTTACATTAATGAAAAGCTTTGCTCTGAGATCATGCAGATTTACCTGCAGATGATACATAACTACATGTGGACAAACATCTTGCATCCCTATATATCTCTTTTTTTATCTTGGTCTACAGTAATCCAAAGGAGTTTGGTAGTGCCACTGCATCAACTCTCTATTTATGCTGCTGAGGGCTTTTCCCAACTCTGAGTTAGACATTTTGGGGTAAGAAAAAAGCCAATCTGAAGGATTCACAGCAACTACCTTACTGGATCTGCCCCGCTTAGCCAGAAGAAGAGGTCAAATATGTGGATATGACTTCAGCCCTGCCTCATTCAGGGACTCACTTGCACAGAGATCCTTATTTGCATTTAGAGTTCACATAGCTATACCCTTTCTTTAGATAAGCAAAGGAAGTCTGGTCTTTTCAAATGACAAGAACATGATGATAGTTCCCCTTGCCATCTCAGTAATTAGAGCAGCTGCCTATATGATGTGGCCCCTAGTTGCTCAAACAGCTCCTCCACCTAAGGGATCAGGGCTCATCCTTCTCACTGGACAGCTGAAGCCACCAGAGCTGGAGTTTCCCACTAAGGTCACTCATTCCATTCTACTGAAAATCTTCCTCTTTGCATGACCCAGTTAAATATTCATTTGGTCAGAGAGTAGTGAGTGCTGCACTGTAGCTTAGTACTTGTGGCAGTCCCCAGAGAGAGACTCTCATCTCTGCTCTGATGAATGTTGAAGTATTTTCTGTGAAGTATTTACCGGAACAAAGATTCAACAGCATTTGGTTCAGCAAAAAGCCCAGAGGGGCCAAGCAGATAGGTGATGGGGTGCAAAGGGGAGGAGAGACTTGACTTTGCATCTTCTGTCTGGGGTGCCAGTTAAGTCAATTAGTGTGCCCCAAGGAAATAGGTTTTTAGTGTCTTGTGGGACCTACCTGCTGCTCTCAGCTGGAGCAAGTGGTCCTTGGAAGCCTTTTTAAATTATTGGACTAAGGCTATAAAAATTAATCTCTCTAGATGTCAGGAAAAGCCTTGATTAAGGTTGCCTTATTCAACTCAATCTTGCCCTGTACATGTATTTTGAATTTGTGTTTTTCTAGAAGAACCCTTTTCACTCAGGGCACAGAGTGGCCAGTGGGTTTTGTGGCTATATCCACATTTGGCCATTTGCCTTATTTACCTCCCATTCACACAAAGCCTTCTGTGATGACAGACGTCAGAGTAAGAATAGGTTAATAATGTTCAATATTTTCATTTCCTTCTTTAGTGCTCATTATTCCAGGATACAAACACTTGAAAATTTTAATGAATTTCTCATCCTGTCTAGGACATGAGTGGGTATTGTTCCCTCTGTAAGAAGTGGGTTTGAAGCACAGAGAGTTTTATGTCAAAAAGTACTCACATTTTGGGTACTCGGTTTGCGCTGTCTCTGTATTTCATAGTATTTCATACATTAACACAGACTCTTTAGTTCATACATTTATTGTGTAAGTGCCCATCAAACTTATAGGTCAAGCCTATGGGTCCTGTACATCCAGAAAATTAGAAAGAAATGGCAATCTCTGACAAAACTGGTGTAAGAAAATTACCTAACTATTTATAAAGATTGTCTGGTAAAAACAAAATAAATTTTCCTTTTTAAACCAAGAGTCTATCCTCTTTAATTCACTCTGTACTTTCTGTCTGATTTAAAAAATGAGGTAGAGGTCTCTTAATCACAAAGTCCTAGTTCATTGCCAGACCTGACCCTTCCTGCATATAAATGAAGCAGGATTCTTTAATTTAAATGTTCTTCCTTAATAAACTTGGAAATATAGGACAATTTAAGGGTGCACAAATAATAAGTCAGGCATTAAATTTTGAGGGCTTATCTTTGTTATTTTTTGCAAAGATAGTATTTTTTCACAACAGAAAATGACATCTGTAAGATTTTAACTGAAAAGAAAATACCTTCCCATCTCTAATTAGAATATGTGTCTTCATATTGGCACTAATATACCTCAACACATAACTTAATATCCATGATCCAGACCTCCACCAGTGAGGTGAAGCTAAACTGCCACAAGTTTCTTCAGGGCACGTGCAGACCACACATACATGTAGATTTAGAACCACTTTGAAAAAGATTTCCTAGATTTCCATAAAAACAAGATAAATCCTTATCACGTGGCTCCCACTACCCATCAGAATCAACCAAAGGTAACAGGGATGGATCACTGGGACAGTTAAAAGAAAAAAGCACCATAATTTTTTGACACTGGCTTATGGTTAGTTTTCTGCAATGCAGTTTCAGAAATGACTGAGTTGTTTTTGCTGCAATTTTCCTAAGAAAATCCAGCCAGAGGCAGAAAGTAGATGCTAGAAATTGTCAAATGATTAAAGTTTGCAGCTGAAATTTTCAGTAGGAAGTGCCAAGACACTTTAATGGTTGGTAATGCTGTCCAACCTGTCTCTAGGTATAAGCTATAAACAAAATACCTAAGAAATTCCAGTATGTTTATATGGAACATCTTGTCACCATACCTTGAATCTTACCATGAGTGAAGAGAGTCTGTACCTCCATCAAAAGTGCCTTTTATCTTTCAAAGAGAAAACACACAGCATACAAATGTATCCTCTGTTCTGCTTCCAAAAGCAGAAAAACTTAAAAAACAACTAAAGAAAGAAAGAAAAGAACAAATACTGACTGTAAGTGCACAGGCTACAGCTTTGAGCTCTTGTGCTGCATTGTTTCATATTCAAGTGAATTCATTTAGGAAGTGTAGCTGTCACTATTTCCTGTTAAGCTCTCAGGACTGGCAGAGGCAGCTAGCTTAAAAGAAGACTAGAGTACTTACTAGAGAAGACTAGCCTGTACTTATGTCAGTCCCAAAGTAAAAAGGGAAACTTCATGAATTTTGTGGGGCCCTGAAATCAGCCCAGTCTTCAGTATAAATATGATAATGGATTTATGATTTTTGCTTCAAAATAGGTGCAAAAACCTTGCTGTCTATTTATTGGTTATGCTTTCTGGGTTATCTCTTTTAAATTAAGGCTATGATTAACTTTGATGTGTCTATCAACACTAGATCATAAGCTTACTTATCCAGTACTGCTGGGAAGCTGAAATATTTTAATGACAGTCTAAAAATGAGAAAAACCTTAAAGGAAAAAAAATACCAAGGTCCCAATGAGAAAACATTACATAAAAGCCATCTTCTGGGATGTCCATGTACACCTCAAACACCCATTCAAAGAGAGAGATAAACCTTAAACATCAGTGTTGCTAAGTAGTCTGTCAGCTATTGACTACCATCTGTATCATGAAAATGATGTGAACTGAATGTCTAATAGTCCAAAATTGTGGCTTATTGCTACAAGATCACTAGATTACTACAGAATTATCTGATTATGAATATACAACCCAATTATCATATCACTTAAATTTTTCAGATCTTATCCAAGCAATAATCTATAACTTTAAATCATTTTTTATGAGAGATTCAAAAAAGTACCATGAATCTATCAAAGTCTCCTGAAACATGTATTCCTGATTGACTGCAGCAAAGTACAAACTGTATTCACAGAGTTATTTTAACATCCCCAGGAGTCAGTTTTATCTGCAAGACACTTTCAAAAAAAGGTAAAAGAGCTAATGTCAGTAGGAAAAGGTATTTTGTGTCTCAAGAGTGCTACAGAGATAATGTAATATTTTTTAACAGGTTCCTTTTAAAAAATTGTAGTCTATCTTGTAATTTTAGGCAGCCTCTTGGTATATCCCAATGTGTAAGGCAGGACTTCCTCCTCCTGCAGCCTTCTGCTCCAAAGTTGATTCAGAAGTATTTGCTGGACCCAGAGGGCTGTGAGAAACACAAGTCCTTAAGAAAACCAGCCTTGTTCTCAGAAAAAAAGCTCTGACTTAAAAGAGCCCCTCCCCCAACATTGTAATTGTAATTTCAAATGTGTATTGGATATCTCCTTTTATGTTTTCCACTGATTGTGCTGATGTTAGCACAAGACACAGAAAAATGTTGTGTTATTGCAACAACTTCAATTTTGATGTATATAAATCATTTTTAATAAGGACAACTACATCTTTCCCCTTAGAAATGTATTTAAAAGAGCATGTAATAAACTGCATTCTACAAAGCAAGGCTATTTATAGGCAAAAACCAGAAAACCAAGTATGCTGTTTTCAAAGAAATTGCTTAAGCAGGTGCATACTAAAAAGCTGAGTTTGTTTGTGCACAAAAGCCTATAGATTCTTACTGGCAATTCAAAAATTTGCTGTGCATGTAGGTGGGCTTAAGCAGCAAGTATACAAAATTTCCATATCAAACAAATTTTGATATGAAAGATTGTTCCAGCAAAATGTGAAAAAGCAACAATTTTCCCTATAAATAGGGATCCTGTCTTCAGAAACAAGTTTTCAAGATTACTTTATTGAAGATGTATGTAGGAGACAAAGGATTTCAAATCAGATGTCCAACTAGAACAGTTTAGTGCATGATTTCAGTCCTGCCACTTCAAAATCTCCCACTATATTCTTCAGAACTGAAACACTGCTTTCTGCAAAGCACTCTGGATTACATTATGGGAACTGTCCTTCTCAGGCTCACAACTTCCACAGAGGCTGTAGGATACAGTGGTTTATGCCATGCAATCACGTCCTTCCATTCTGCAACAAAAACTCTCTTTATTTTATGCTTGAACAATCAGGCACAGACTAGGGGGTTTAGGTTTAATGAAGATAGAAACCAAGTGATCTCATCCTCTGACAAGTGTGAAAAATAGAGGAAAACCACTGAGTTAAAACCAGCCCTTCTTGGCAAACCTATGGAACTCTGGCTGGTGTGACCTCCTTGGTGGTCCATCCTTTGCAACAGAAGAACATTTTAGCAAAGAGAGAAAGGACTATGTTTCAAGAGTATGCAAGCTGTCTAGTTTGCCACTTCTTATGACCAAAGAAATGAGAAATTTCATGCTGGTATTCTAATTCTGACATCCCCCATTATGATGATTGCATAAAACACTCCATGAATGTCTCCTCTGGTTCCTGTTATTCTCTGCCTGGGCCTGGCCTGCTGCATGCTATGCCTGTATGGAATTCTTTGGGGGGATGTCAGTACACAATACATGAGGCTGGCAAAAAAGTATGAAGTTCTTTGGATGCTTCAAGGGAGAGAAGTGGATGAGATATCCACTGTGCCCTTCAGCACCCACTTATATTGGGCTGGTATCAAGAATATCAGAATAGGAGAAATTAAATAGTGAGTGATGACTCATAGGTTAAACTCCACTTTCAAAAAAGATATACTTGACATATCTGGCCTGTAGCCTGATATGCATTTTTAGGTTGTGTTTTCAGAAGTAAGAGGATGTTTTTTAGGTTGATCAGAGGCAGCTATACTTTTTGAGGCAGCTTGTACTGTAGCTGTACATTGCACCACACTAATGGACTTCTCTGATGCAGCGATCCTAATCCTTTTGGGCTGCTGTGGATGGCCATGTTTCTGGAAACAGCAGATAGCTTTGCTCCCAACTTAAACATGGATTTCAATGAACATTAGTGACGGGCAAACTGAAATTCTGGAGGTGCATGTGGTTTGAAAAGGACCCACACATTTGCTTATCCAAATCTTCTGGGTTTACACAACATGCCTCTGCGAATGATCTTAGGAAGAGAAAAGCATCTGGTGACACTTTCAGCATTTCATGGATCCAGTGAAAAATAAACCCACAGATTCAGGAAGTGTCAGAGGATAAAAACACATTGTTCAAATGACTGTTCAAATATAGTTACTTTTGTTAAGGTTCTGGGTTACATCAGTCTGCAAGATGAAGGAATATCTGGAATTGTTACTGGTTCATTTATTCATACTTCTATTAAAATAAGGCTGGAGGCTATCAAAGAGTGTGCTGACAGTATTTCCATGCTGCTTGTCTCCACTTTCTAGTTTCAAGAACGTGCTATATTGCTCTGAAAGCACCTTCTCTGACATACCAATGAAACTTCTAAAAACTCACAGCATTCTCTGAGGGCAGTAACTCATTTTCTCAGCACTAAACACTTTCAGCACAATACTTCTGCTTAGTTTGTATCATCCTCCTGATACTGTCCACAGTACATATTCTGAATGTATATCTTTTTATGAATGGTTGGAAGAAGAAGAGTGCAATTACAAAAAAATGCAGCTATTAGAAGGAAATATTTCTGCTTTGAATATTGAGTTTGGGTTGGCCTAGAAGGCAGAAAGAAGTGGCATAAATACACACATTTTGTGGGTCTGGAAAAATATTTCAAATAATTCATATTGGTTATTCAACAAAAAAAGAAAGAGCAAAATATGCAGACTATCCCTAAAAAGTACTTCTGAAGAGATCAAAGATTAATGCACCTGACTGGTGAAATGTTAAAGTTACTATCAGTGGAAACTAAAGGAGATGGCAAGCTCAGGGCACTCCAAATCCATTCCTGACCTTGTCAGGCCAGTTACAACCAGTGCTCAGTACTCCTGGAGTCTTCTGTTTTCTGGGCTGACAGGCTTTGTTGCTGCCTCATGTATTATTCAACACCAAGCAGGGCTGAATGAAATAGATTTAAAAGATCTCTTAAAAAGGAAAACCACGACAGAAAAATAAAGGTTAATCAGAGAACCTGATATTTTTTTCCGATAATTTATAACAGAAATTGCAGCTTTCATAGAGCTGGAGGTGTCCTTACTTGTTATTACAGGAACACCTTCAATTTTGCACATTTCTCCATGCTGACTTGCTGTCTGCAGGGTGCTTATAGAACAGCATATGGTACACTGTGGACATTTTTTTTTTCCTAGTAGAGAACCATAGTAGAGCTTTGGCAAGCAAATCTTTTAAGATCAACAGAAAAGTTGGGAGTTTATTTGTTATGGAGGTCCAATTAGTGTTATCCTGCACCTCCCAGAGCCTTTCTATTCTCTGACCTGACATATCTGTCAGGAAATTGGAAGTGCATACTCATTTAGGTCGATAGCAGATTGTTTTAAATCCACAGACACACAATATACTATAGACTTACTCTCTTCAAGAATGTTTATGAGTCAGTTCCGTTTGCTTCGTATAAAGGCCTTTCTCAATTAATTTCCATTCAGGCATCCTGTCTGGTGGTGATTATTAAATCTAACTGCTTTTACACTATAAAGATGATGCAGAGTTTATATGGGAATCCCACACAAATATTTGATATACCAAGCAAACAAATATCTTCACAGAAAGAAGCATGTACTGACATCAGCGGCTGTTGTCCATGTATGTACAATACAGAGAGTAAAAAACCTTTTCATATCTATTTTTGTTTTTCGGTGTTTTGTGCAATATTCTCATCTATAAGACCCTAAAAACACCCACACAAGTTTCACCTATGTATACAGGCATTAGCATATTGTCACTACAGTTGACAAGAGTCTTATTTGCTGAAAGTCAAATGTATTTTAAAAAGTTCAGATTTCCCAGCATCTGAAGGACACAGACTACAAGATAATTGGGATGCAGTTATATTGGGGATTTGGAAATTCAGCTGTATCCAAACTTGTAGTCCCGCTCATCGATTTACTTTTTTTCCCCTGGGTTGTTGAGAGCAACATTTCCAACTCTAAGCATTCTATGATCATGCATGTGTATCTGATTTATGATACATGGGATCCAACTTTTATACATATGCACAGATCCAGAGAACTCTAAACAAGAAATTACTCTAATAGAATTGAAGACCAGCTAGTAATACATGTTGGGCATAAAAAGGAAGATGTGATAACTTCAGCTAAGCCAACAGACAGAATCACTTGATTTGGTCTCTGCACATCTTTAAAATAATGCTCTGTGAACATTGTTATGACAGTGAAAAACAAGATTTTTTTTTTCCTGTAAAATTAAATGTCACTCTTGATAGCATAATATCTGAAACATCATCCTACCAAGTCCATAGCAATACTTTACACAGAAAATTAAACTCCCTCTCTGTTTATTGAGTGGATAATGCAGTCTTCGAATGTGTGAGAACCCCTGCTAGGTGAGAAATTAAAAAAGAAGCACTATAAAGTCTAATGGTATGTATGAAATACAAAAAAGAGAGAAAAAGGTAACTTAATTGGTAATCAGAAGAAATCATAAAACTAATCATGCAATTAATGTCTTAAAAAGCCAGCATATGAGGTGTGTATAATTACCAGAAAACAATGCAGTGATGGTTTCAAGGATTAATGAATTAATGATTGTTGGGAGGAGGAAGAGGATTTGATCTGCAATTTTATATGTTGGCTTTAAATCCACACTAAACTATTCCTTTGCTTTGTTTACAGGAAATGCTCTCACCTTAAACACAGAATTTATCTTTGAAATTAGTGCAGTTTTAATATTACTTTTATGACATTTTCCTTAAGAGAGACGCAGATGTGTTTCTTTCTCCTTCATATAGCTCCACAACCTCTCCTCTTGTTCATGGAAACAGAATATTTTTTGCAAGGGAAAGAGTTTGGACATCACATACAATGAAATGACACAAAGTCCAGAGAAAATCACCAGTTGAAGCTGCTGAAATAAATTAACAAATATGTTAACATATATTAATATTTCTATTTTCTCTTTAAAATGTAAAGTGCTACACCATATATTACCAATTGTCCTTTGTTTTGTACACATTAAAAAAAATTAATGTGTTGTGGTGCTGATTGCTAATTTACTGATGATCTTCTCTATCAAGATGTTAATTTGTTGATAAAAGGAGGTGACAGAAAATTACAAATGATTTAAGACTGCTGTACATCAAAACATAAGCATTCCTTTGATTTAGTTGCCAACAACAAAGATTTAAAACCATCTTATGGTAAACATTGGTCTTTGCTCCCTTTTTTTTCTCATATGGTTGAAATGCTTGCATCTGCTGCTAGATGTGATAGCAGTGCATGATGGATGGAAGGACGGATAAAAGGACTGGGTTTTTTTAGGAGAGCAGAGTCTCATAATTCAACAACCTTCAAGGAAGGGCTGAGAGGATGGCCCAGTGGTGAGGGACCTGACTTAGGTCCGGGGAGACCTGGGCTACCAAATGCATCCTCAGGGCTGCCACGGCCTCTCTGTGACTCAGTTCTCCGTTTGTCACTGAAGGATGCACATTACTTCCCTACCTTGATGGACACTCAGTAAAAGAAATGCCTTCAAGCCTGCCAAGGGACTGGATGATATAGTAAGAGCAGACAGGTGAGTAGCACAGGTAGAAGCTTTAAAAATTAAGTGGCTAGTAAATTAGATATTTTTAAACTAAAAAATGAATGAGTCTTTTAAAAATGTGTCACTGTTAGAAATGTAACCCTTTGAGGAGTTTGGCAGAGGCTGGTTTCCCACAAGGGCTATGAGCCATAATGCTCCGGGACTTGAGCTGCTTGTGGGTAGTTCAGCTCTCAACACAACTCCTCCATTAGTCCCCAGATAATGCTTTCAGCTGAGGAAAAGAGCTAAATAAGGAAAAAGAACAAGACAGAACAAAGAATAGAAGGTACAGAAATGAGACTGAGGAGAAATGAAGCCAATTTTCAAGTCTGTTGCTGACTTTCCATGTGGGCTTATAGATGCTCACAGTTCATTTCTACGCTCCAGCTCCTAGCTGTAAGAGTGATTAGAATACTTGGCTACACCTCAGAGGGGTTCCCAGCATCCCTTCATTAATGGCTGGGAGCACTCACACCATGGCAGTGGCAGTGGCTATAACATGGGCAGAGTTAGTATCACACATGAAACCAGTGTTTGCAGAAAGCTGTATGTTAAGAACCAGAGTAAGGCTGGGTAACAATAGCCACTTCATATCAAAAAGCCACTTACATCTGATAAGCTCTGAAGTCCCTAAATCCTAAACCCTGATTCAGTTACTGGTTGCTGCAGCCTCATTCTCATGTATTGACAGAGTGGCACCAGAGTGAAAGGTACCATCACATCCAGGGGTCAAGGCCTCAAGGCTGCCAGTTGCCCCAGAGACAGTGCAAAACTTTTTCAGAAAAGGAAGAACTGTGAAACTATTATTTCCTTAATTAGCAAAGAAAACTTGAGATCTAGATTTCTGTGTCTGTAAACAAACACAAGAGTGACCATATTGAGTTAGACCAAAACTCCACATAATTCAACACTCCGCTTGTGGCAGCAACTGTTAGAGGGAACCTGGAGAAGAGTACAAAAATAACTAGAGAAGAAAGTTGTGATGCTTGCACCCACACAAGCTGTGTGATGAGTCTCTCCCAGTCGCTGTTCTGTAATATGCTGGGCTTTAGGTCGCAGGTTAAAGTATCTTAACCTCTTCTGTGAACATCACCAGGTCTGAAACATGCTTTGGCAATCCTCGATATGTGTGCATCTACTCATGCCTCTAAGTGTGTGTGTGTGGATACATATTACTGCACCTTACAGCCTATCTAAACTGCCTTCAGATACTGCAGCTTGGGAATCTAGTCTAGTCAGAACCACCTTAACTGTTTGTCCAAGATAAAGATATTAAGAAGATTTAAAGATAGTTATAATGCATTGGAATTGATCTTTACTGGTAAAAGGGCCAGGAAGATCTGACGTTTTTAATGATGGTATGGGTGGAGTATTTGGTTCCATTGCTTTATCAAGAGGAGATGAATTCAATATTTATTCCCAAGCATAATAATTGCACATTCCCTTGAGATGAAAAAATAGTGTAAGGAAAGGCTGAACCAATAAAGCAATTGCTTCTGCAGTTATGCAGTTGCCTCCTTATCCACATGCTGCAACATTACACAAAGGAATCGAAGAAATTTGATAGAGTTATGCTTGCTCTGACCATTCATAAATTCAACAAAAATTGACTCCCTCATCTTAATGAATTTGCCTTGCCAAACATGCAATAACAAGAAAATTCTACTTCTAGAACTAAAACTTTCTCAGCACAAGACTTTTCTAGGTATCAGAGCCATTGACAATGCTTAGAAATAATCAGATGATTAATTTTCCTTTTCAAAAAATTAATTACATTCCCAAAATTTCCAATTTGATATTTTATGAACAGAAAACTTACCACTTCATCGTGATGTAACTTTTCAAAAGTAAAATTTTAACTAATTTAAGTGCTTCCATTCTTAAATAGTGAAGTTGGAAATAAAATTTTAAAAATTGATTAATATGAATAGGAAATGGAAAAATAGATCACTGAAATTTCCACCCTAAACCCACAGTTTACTATGTAGCTAATTTATGCTATAAAGTTCCCAAAATAAAATTTCATTTTCAAAAATGCTTGACATTCCAAGTCTCACTTGATTTAAATTATAGCTTTGAGTATTTACTAGCTTTGAAAATCAAATCACAGTGAAACATGCTAAACACTGAACCCCAAATCTAAAAAATTCAAAATTAAGAAGTATTTCTGAAAGTCTGTAAGAGTCTTGGTAAGACATGAAAATAAAGTTTTTAGTATAATGCAAAAGAATTTCTGAGTCCCCTAACTATACATGCTCAGCCATGGCCACAAGACTATTCTCACCCCTCTAAGTCATGACCTGCTTTAGTGTATACTAATTTCTTTCTTCTGAGTTCTCCTTGAAACCTGTCTTTCCTGATCGTATTTTTCAAAGCAATTCAGCATGATTTAATCTTAAACAGCACTCAGACAGTGGCTTAATAATTAATATGCCAAGTAAAGCAGGTAAACTAAATCACCTCTTAAATTAAGAAACCAGATCCTTTCTATTAGAGCATAAACAGAATTTAAAGCATTGGTCTTAATAACGCATGCTCTATTAAGGAGAGAGCAGGTGGCTTAGCATTACTAATGCTCAACTGATATTACAGAAAAATATGAGAGTCTTAGGCTGGTGTATAATGTACTTCAGTTGCTTCCTAGCTGCACCATCAGCATTTAAATAATGAAATTACATTCCTATACATGAGCCACACCATTATGAATTTTAAGATGCATATTATATTTATTTTTTAGAAATTCAAGGATAATGTTTATTCCCAATGGATACTTATTGTTATTGTTACTTTTATTATTGTTATTTTTATTAAAATAGCATGCTTTTAAACATTAAGCACCGAACTGCAGGAAGCAGGGCAAATATCTAATCCCTGAGTTAGTAATCAAACATGCTCTTTCCATTACCATGTTGGGTGAAAACAGAGGCTGAGCTGGAGGCAGTGTACACTGAATGTCCCATCGTTAGAAGTCCAGGAAGTGTCGCTGCTGAGACTGCAGGCACCTTTCCTTAACTCTGTTTTGCAATGGTCACTTAAAGTTTTTATTTTGATCTTTTGTGACCACAGATCTTCACCATACAGCTGTTGTGCATAGTCTGCCAGCTGCTCAGCATCCCTTCCAGGCAGAAACAGTGAAAAGTTTGTCTCCTACCTGCTCCACAGACCAGAATTCAATTTTTGTTTCTGCGGACTAGCTGTCATGAGCCAGTAGCTTCCACTATGGAACATTCACAGAACTGAGAAACAACAGACACTCTGACTTTTTTTGGGTTATATGCCAATTTTGCACTGGTTTTTGTACTTTGAAGGTGAAAATGTAGTATTTAAATACCTACTGTAGAGCAATGCTGAAAGAAAATGCCCAAAAGACAGTATATAGAACTCACTGTCATGTCTCCATAAATTATGAAAAGAAATTTATCACAATGGCTATTTGCTCATAGAAGTTTCCTGATCATCTGTTGCATATTTTGAACTTTTGAATGTTGATTAATTTTCCATTTAGTCAAAAAAACTCTCTATTAAAATAGCAGTAGTGCTCTATTTTCATGTTGAGCATATGTAAATTATGGATCCAGTTACACAAGAACAGAATGAAACAGAAGAAAAAATCTTTGTACTGTGACCTGTTAAATAAGGTTATTTATTTACTTAAGCCTAGTTTAAAATGCCTTATTGTGAGACCTGTAAGAACCCTGTAAGAAATAAGCTCCAAACCTGGATACAAACTCACTCATCTTTCACTTCAACAGGAATATCAACTGGGACAAATCCCAAAGTCATCTTCTTTGGATTAAAAATAAAGAGAAAGCAAAAGTAAAAAACTCGAATATCAGGGATGTCTCCAAGAGAAAATCGTTATTTGATAAGCTAACGGCATAGTCCAGGGCTATCTTCTGACTCATATCACCCTTGCCAACACCATGTACTTTTAATACTGTAAGATTTTTCATGAAACATCATTGCTGATACAGAGGGTTGACAGAAAGTTTTAGGAATTTAACACTAGGATGGAGACAGAGTTAGTGATCTCACAGATAACTTACCTTGAGACAAGCTCTTTCACAGGGAACACATTTTTCAAAAGGGAGACTGCAGAAAGCTCACCAGTGAATGTGAGATGTCAGGGGCAGATGCTGCTCACACTGCTAGACAAACATTTTGTGTCAGAGTGCATGATACAGACTTTAGATAAACCACTCGTTTTTTATCTGTCATTTGTATCCAGGATGGTTTGGATTTTGGAGGGATTTTGAAATACAGGCTCTATTCTCAAATATATACTCACATCAAGTTGAAAAATAGTATGCCCAGTGCCAAAAGACCCAGGCATGTGAAGCTGTCACTTAAATAACAACAAGGCAGTGCTACTCCAGCCCATGGCCCAGTTGTCTGCACTCTCCTCAGACAACAGGAAGGCTCCATTCAAATTGTCATTAGTGACTCCAAATGTGCCTGCTAGATTTTGAAAATTGTTTATTAGGAAAGAATAAAAAAGAATATCTTAACATGGGAATGAGGGACAGGACTCTTCGGACCCTGTTTTGATCTCATTCTTATCTGCTTAATTTAGCAAATAACTTCCCATAACTTCATGCTGCTGCTTGAAAGCTGCTTTTGATGAGACCAGAAGCAAACCACCTCACTGTACTTTCAAGCAGGGCTCACATCCAATACAGTCAGTTAAAAAGCTAATGAGGCAGGGATGTAACAGCATCTCCTTTCACTGGATTGATCAACCACTTTGCAAATGAACATGGTACTTCTTTAAGAGAAACCCAAGCATGCTAAAATGATCCTTAAGTCAATCTCCAGCTACTGTTCCCACTCAAAAGACAAAGAAAGAGATGAATGATTTAAAATTGCTGTGGAGCTGGCTGAGAGAGCCAGCCACATGAAAAATGCTGGTTTTGTGAAGAACAGCAGCTACCACAGTGTAGCACCACTCTGTGGTTTGGGCTTCCTGTTTAATAAATGGCAGCACAAATCCTGCTGTAATCCTTTAGAAAAACTTTTTCTGCAAGACAAAACATCTTGTAAATGTGGAGTGATAACCACACATTACAGAATGAAGGATAAATGGATTGCATGGCAAAATCCATCAGTTGTACTTGCAGTTTATATTTAATACTGTACGATAAAATATCTCGGAAGTCACATAAATCATTGTGGCATTCTAATCCAACCTCTAGGATCTCTATTCAGAAATCACAGCAGCTGTTTTTTAAAGTGTCCTTCCCACCAATAAAAATATCTGACCCTATTAACAAAATCAAAGCTTAAAATGACAAGACACTAGTCAACGGTAACTATTGTTCTGATATAATCACATAAATATAACCCTTGCACACATAAGGCACTTCAAATTCTACTAAACTCTAAATTGACTGTTCTCTAACTAACTTATGTTTCAATATGAATTGGGCTTATGTGATGCATAGATATATGTACAGCATGGAACAGGAATTATAGTAGGAGAATAAAATTTATATCAAACTTGTAATATATTTTAATCCTGAGTTCACAGTAGAAATAATTTATTTTTCTCTTTGCTACTTTGCATTGTCCTCATGACCACCAGTAGCACAGCAAGTTCCACTAAAAAATATAAACAGAACAAAACTTTGCCTTCTCTTCCCTGTGCCTTTAAGAATAGCTTACAAATGTCTGTAAGATACTACCTACAGTTTGCTTTAGCTTTCAGAAAGTCCTGAATCTGAAGCAAGTTATACAAAACATAATCCATGCTTTTAAGACTAGCAAAAGTTACATGGTGGGTATTTAAAAGTCAGACTAAGATTGTATTCAATGAGTTCACACTAAAAAAATTCCAGGGGGATCCCTGGAGACCTGACAGCTGTGCAATGGACAACTTCACCACTGCCTTTCAAAGGAGTGAACTCTGCTGGGTGGTAAACATGAGTGTGCTCTTTTGGCAAATTTGTCCAGTGGTGGTTTTGCCTTGAAATCAGTTCAGGAAAGTGAACCTGAGGGACTGAAGGACTGTGGAAACACTCCTCATTTTCCTTGTCTTCCCTTGTATGTAGGGACAGCTAGGTGTGTAGACGTTCTACTACCTGTGCTTTATCTTGCAGCCTAATGAACCTAATGCATTTGTGTGAGACCTAAATCAAGGCAATTCTTCCATTGAATTCACTGCATTTTGAATCAGAACTGCTGTAGGCACATGGTCCTAAGCTTCTTCAGAGCTGGAAGCAGGCACTAGGGAATAAGCAAGCTCTGGTAGAAATTCCAGTTAATTCTGAAAGTTTCTCTAGGGCCAAACAAGACTGCAGTACACACACCCAAACCTCCTGGTGATTCATAGAGGGAAAATAGCTGCAGGGAACTTTAAACTTGTTTGTCAAGCCAGCTCACAGTAGCCAATCCACAAGGTATCGAGAAAGTCACGAAAATGACATTCCTCACCCTGCACAGGGGTATGAGGTCGCCTTCACCGTGGCCTAGTAGGAGTAGAAAGAATGTTCTACTGGTGGTCATCACCTCAAAGACATCTGTGGCAGATATATTTATTACATAAGGAGCCTTTGATGTATGGCTTTGAGCATGGACTTGGAGCAGCTGAAGAAAGAAAAAGAGAACTCATTATTATGTATCATGTGCCAGATGGCAGCAATTCCAGGATCAGGATGGTTTTCCTAGGGACACATCAAGATTACCAGCAATCAGCAAAATACCAAGAGCATAGAAAACAAGTCCTTGGAAAAAGCATGAGGCCAGATTGCATAAACAAATTACTACTGGGAGCATCCAAAGGAGGAAATTTTCTCACAGGTAAGGTAGTAATTCCACCCTTTTCCTTTAGCCTTCAAAAAACTGGTCCATATTTTCTAATGCTGTAGCTGGAACTGCCAGTAAAAAAAGGAAATCTGCTGATACAGTGTTGGCAAGGACCCTGCTTTGAGCAGGAGATGGGACAAAGTGACTCCAGGGTCTCTTCAGCCAACATTTTCATGATTTTGTGGTTGATTCTGCAGATATTTCCAGAACTCAATAGGCTTTGAAGTATGACAGCTGTAAGAGGAAACTTGACCACGCTTCTCAGAAACAAACTTGCAGGTCACCAGAGATGTGCATTACAGTAATGGTTATTTGAGCTGCAGGAAGAATAAGTCATAGCACACCTGTCCCTCTCTTGGGCTACAGACTTCACATAGAACCAAATGCTGCACATCTGATGGATGTCTGGTTCACAAGGGCAGTACAAACATCTGCTTTTCCTGCTATGCTAGGAAACAAACTTTTCCAAATTTCATAAAGCCATCATACAGAAGACAGGGAGGATTTGTTAGGAGTTACGTCAGACCTTATACTCAAAGGTAACAGATCTTTGCAAAAAAGAGCACTTATTTTCAAAAACCCCAAAACAAAACAAAACAAGTTTGGTTTTAGTAAAAAGTTAAAAGGTAAAACCAAAAGGAAAAAAAATAGCCTGAGGAAAAATACTATGCAAAACGTTGCATCAAAACATTCAAGTGCTGCTGAATACTTCATCTAAGTATGTGGCAGTCAACTTCGATTTATACCATGTTGAAAAACCTGAAACAGTGTGTCATGAATATGTCCCTTTGACACTACTTGTGGGCACTGAATATGCCCCTATGATCTGAAAGATCTTTCCTCTTGCCTGATCCTAGTATGACACTGGAGATGTGAAAGGTCTGTTCTCCATGAAATTCCCAGGTAAAATTTAAAATACAAAGAAAGTTTCAAAAATTGCACTGCTCTCTATTTGGCATTTCATAATTTTCTCTTGGTAATGTCCTTAAGTTGTAGCAATTGCCTGGAAGACATAAAATATGACAGGGAAGGTGGTGGAAAGAAAGAACTTACTGATAAGAATATACTGGAGAGCTAAGCACCAGTTATGATCTGACCTGATAGAAATTTCTGTATGAGAAGGGGCTGTCAGAAGAAATAAAATGTTAAATACTTGTATATAACTGTAAAAAAAGTAACCTGTGAAGTCATGGGCTATTAACTAATCACTATACTTCAACTAATGGCAGCATACAGTTGCTAGGTAACCTCTGATAAGATGTGTGCATTGGCTGCCTGAGAATTAGTACAGAAAAGAGATTCCCTCTGCCACCATCATCAGCACCAAAACCATCAAACTGATTACACAGGAGTTTCTGTTTTGACTGATTTTATAGGAGATAAATGCTGACTCCATTGTGTTTAGACAGACGAAATCTGCATGCTAGTTGATAAAAATCTAAAGAAATGCTGTCACTGAAGTGTATTTGTTGTTTTTTCAATGGGTTCATTTACCCTTGACATCATAATGCTGCATGCTGGAATACTGAGTCCTCTTATTTTTATATACTGCATTATATTTCACAAGATGTGAAGAGTCAGATGACTGGAATGAGGAACAGGTATCTACTAGGATATATAAGCAGTCTTGTCCTTTACAATTTTTTAAATATTTTTGTCCCTCTCTTTCACACTATCACAGTTATATGTTTGCTAGAAACCTGAAATTCAAATCTATTTAAGCATATTTTTTTCTTTATTTTGGTTCACCAAGTTAATATTAAATAAAAATGAATGCTAAGAGAATTCAGCTAACAGTTTTTGAGGAAATATTACACTGGCTCACTTGTTCTGAATAAAATAAAACCAAAACCAATACTAAAAACAAAATGGAGAAGAAAAAGACATCCCCAGTATGAAGAAACACATGGCAACTGCTGGCAGAAAAGTTCTGTTTTTTCCTTTCCAACTGTCTAGCTTTCAGTATAGAATATATACTCTGCAAACTATTTTGGCAAAAAAGACTTGCTATGTCTCTAACAATGAGTCTTAATATTATTCCTTGCCTTGGAAAATGAGGCACTATCAAGTATATCATTTAAAAGGAATCAGGATACATTCAAAGATATTTCATCCTTCTAAGCTTATGGTTTTTACAGTGTTTTCAGTTGTGTCACTCTTCTGAGTGATGCAGGGAACCCAAGGGACCTTCAACTGATCACATGAGGCTGCAGGTTCTGTGTTGGCATAGCCCAGTCAGCACCTCTCATGTGTGAGTTTACATGAAGACTGCAGCATCTGCCTACATTAGATTAGCAACTGGACATTTTCATAAAGGTAAGCCCTCTGACCTCTACCATGAGAGTACCTATTATCTTCTAGGAAGAGGTGAGCAAGCAATGAAAGAAAGAACTAAACAAGAGATTACAACATTGTTATACTCTTTTTCTGAGTTAGCTTTGAGGTTGGGGGACACACCAGGAGTTTCTACACTAACAGAAGAGAAACATAGTTGTTTGCAAACATTCCAAGTGGCATGAGTATTTCTGTATCCCAAACGCACATCTCCTCTGCTGGCATCAGCCAGGGCTCTTTCCATGGCATACATAGCTCACAGCTTGATGCAACAAACTGCCCAACAACTATATTGAGGAACAGCTTGTTTTGTTTTTCTAATTTGGAAAACAAAAGCACACTGCAAGCTGTGCTGACTGGGAAGTCATACATCTTTAACACAAAGTAAAAAGGAAAAGAAAAGAAGGAAACATCCTTTAGTTACAGCAGACACCTTCCTCATTCCTTGCAAAGTGCTCTGTCAGCACGGCTGACCTCATGCCACTTTTCAACACCAGCTGAAAACAGTGTACAAGAGGTGGGAGACCTGCTAGGCTTTGCTTATCCCACTGCTCAAACACACTGTGCTCACATATTCCATGAACACAGCCTCAATGCTCAGACAGTCAAGGATGACCACAAAAGGTTGAAGATCACACTTGGGAAACTCTAGTCTGGGCTTATCAGGCCAACGTGGAGTTCAGTGAACGTTGTTTGTACCATTTACATCTTCAGCCAACACTAAAGATTGTGATATGCCATGTTATTTATATGACAGAATCATCTTGACACCTCAGATCTAGTGGAGATCCAACCTAATCAATCTTAGCTTTTAAACGGAATCCTATTTAACCATGCAGCTCTAGCCTTTGGCTTAACCTGTAATCAGTGGTGGGAAATAACAGGCAATTCCAATCATAGCTGGACTCTGCTGATTGTAGAGCTTGGTTGACTACTCTACTATCACAGATGATTCAGTTAAGTGTCTGTACAACAAAGTTTCAGGTGGATAATGTTAATTACTAATAGACTTTTCTAATCAGTGGGCTCACATCTCATTGGAGGAGATAAGGGTGCAGGGACACCTTGGAAACTGATCCATTCTTTCAAAGCTCTTGAAAAGCCAGAGCCAGTCTTTTGAACTGGGAGCCTGGAAACAGCCTGTCTGCAATTGCCTACTCTTCCAGTGTCCTGTGAAACAGAGCTGGTGTACAATTTCTGTAAATGAACAGGATTGCACCAGAGAAATAACTGGCATATATAATTTATCTTCTCAGGAAAATGACACAGCAAACCTCTGAGTATTTGCTCATCTATCAGGTATTTAGCATGAGGGAATACAGACTGGTGGTTCCCTGCACCTGCTACATCATGGTAACTAATAATAAAGATATTAGACATTTGGCATGCAGCAAGGAAGAGGCCTTGGTCTGAAAACTTTAAACTCTGAATGAGCTGGGTAGAAGTATTGAACTCATACCCTGCAAATTAGTCATTTTACAGCAGAGGAATTCTGCTGTTCCACCTCTCCTGAGCCAGAAAAGCCACAGCTGATACAATTTTTCAAAGTCTGCTCTCCTGGCCTGTGGTCTGATGGCAGGTTTCTAAGGTCATGTTTTAAATTAAGGCCAGGTGCTTATACAATATATTGTTGTGCCACTGCATATTACAGATGTGGCTGCTTTCTTCCATTTCTTGGAGGGTATTTGCATTCCTAATCAGAGACAGAATTTGGCTGAGCAAATGTGGAGTCCCCAGTATGAAGCAGAAATTTCAGCAGAAATTTATTTTCTTGAAATGTATCAAGTTGCTATATTTTGTTCATTTCCTGAGATTCAATTATAAAAATTGCCATTCTGCAACTCCAGATTGCACAAATGTTGGACTTACAGTCTCACAACAATAATCACCCCAGAGCACAACACCACACACATTGTTCCACTGCCATAAATTAACACAAGCTGCCAGTAATTGAAAAGGGCAGAATAAACTCCACACCTCCTTTATTCCCTGACTGGTATAATGAGGATGTCATGCTATTGTCTCCTGGGTAGGATCCTTTGCCACCTCGGTTGTTATAGGTTTTTTCTAGACACGTTGGGTACAAACATGGTTTCACTTCACAAAGTGTCTCATGCCCTCACCAGTCTGTTCCTGCTTGTCAGTTCAGGATTTCACACATTGTTTTCTGCACGTTCTCTAATCTTAGTGAAAGTTTCATTTCCCCAGCCCATTGCCATCGGCTATTAGTCTGGCACAAAACTCAAGCTCAAAATGAAAAAGATAAAACAGAGAAAAGACAGGAGGCACAGCTACTCTCACTCTGCTTTCTGTTGTCACAGCTAACAAAATACGCTTAATAGCACCACTGTGTTATTGGTGAGCCAGAGAAACAACCAGGTGTTTCTTGTCATGCCCTATGAATATAACCTATTCCTGAAATATTCTGTATCTGCCCATTAGTGTTTCCAAAGTTCACCATGGCAATAGACAGAAGAACATTTCATTGTCTAATGGATACAAACCAGCAATAACAACATGGTATTAGCCACTGTGGATGTTACTGATCAACAAGGTCACAGACAACACCTGGATCTGCTCCAAGCTTCGACTGCTGAAACCAAAAGACCTTAAACCCAAAAAGTCTTAAAATGACAATTCAAAATTTCACACATTAATAATTATTTCTTTATGTTATGGCATCCTCATAAGATTTGAGTTGTCTGACAAACTTTTAGCTTTTTTGCCTACTTGGTATCAGCAAAGTAAAGAAATTGACCTTGTTTAGAAAAGAAACAAAATTACTTTGCATAACAAGACAAATGTTTTAAAATGTAATGAACTACCATCAATTTGTTTAAAAAATTATTGGCAGCTCCTGGCTTTTATGGGTGAAAACCTCTCCTCTCTGGATTAGAAAAGAATTATTTTTCTTTTAGCTTTCAAATTTGCATGCCAATATACTTTGCATATAATTTACATACCATACTGTATCACAACCTCTTGGTTTCTTATTGTAATAGCCAAGATCAGCAGCTAGCATTTCATAGCTAGGATTATTAAAACATTTTGTTAAGTCAAGTCTGAAGATAAGCTTTCATTCTGATGCTCCTGGAATTGCATACTAATGGCCAGGAAAGGTGTCTGGTTCAGGCACTGGATTGGGCTTTGGGTCCAGTTTCAAATTTCTCATAGGCTTGTTTCCAAACTTGGACAATTTCATTTAATATTTTTATAACTCTTCTTTGTAAAATAATAAAAATGATCATTTTTATTCCCTTTCTTTTCTAATCTTGTCTTTTTGAGTGATTATCTGTAATTGCTCAAAGGCACGGTTTTCTTATCACTCTCTGTGTGGGCAGGTACCCAGTGAGATCCCAATCCTTTCTAGAAAACATTACTGTAATGCTCTTGTTAATCAAAACTACTCCAACATTTTTCAATTAAATGATTTATGCAAAGAAATATCAATTTGCTACAGAATTTATTTTTTTCATAGATCCACACAAGTTTTAAGGAAACTTTGAAGAGGGGGTTATTTTTCTTGTCAAAGACCTGATTTTTGGTTAAGTGACAGAAAGCTTTACCACTATCTGCAGGTTAGTGTCAGAGCATGCTTATGGGAAACCAAATTTCAAGCCTTCACCCGCTTGACTCAGAACAAGGATCTTGGTATGAACTAGGAACTATGCTTAAGACCTACCTGTCCCAAGTTCTCAAATAGCTACATAAAATGAAGCAATTCCACGAGGCTACTATCCAATGTACCTGATAGCGTTTAGACCACATAGAAGAGCAGTGCAGAAAATCAGGGCTTCCCTCCTTCATGAAGACACACCTCCACTCTATTTCGGGTCTCTGTTGTTGTGCTTCTATCATCAAAAACTACGAAAAGACTTGATTTCATCCAAATGGGAGACCAGCAATGCTCCACAATATGAAACAGCTCTGCGCCACGCAGAACCATATCCTGCTGAGCACTGCTAGGTGTATATGTAGCACTTTTGTGGGGAAAATCACAGTGCACGTTCTGCAGCTGCCTGTGGTACTTTGGTAGTGTGAAGAAGCAGCTCACTGCAAGAAGGTGACCGGAAATGGGACCCAGGACCACAGCTGAGGACCATGAAGCACCTGAAACCTCTTCCTTACTACCCAATTTTATCTGGTACCTGCATGTCAGCCACCTACCTGTACACTGTTGAACACCTCTCTGCTATACATGCTACATGCATTTTTTTGTTTGGTGGGGGGTTTTTTGTTGTTTTTGGTTTTGGTGGTTTTTTTAAGATCAGCAAAAGAGTAGATTAAGAAGATAAAGTCTTTAAAAAACATTTTGGACAAAGATGCCAGCACAGATTGTACAGTAAAAAATAGCAGGTCTGCCAATACATGTGTACTACATTCTGCAGGCTGATTATACTTGCTTTTCAATGATTTATTGCACAAATTACTGGGATTCTGAAATAGTAAAAGCTATGTCTCCATACTTCTATTTAGTATAAATTTGATAATGAAAGGATGTAACATCCTCAGTGAGCAATGTTTGTATTCTAGCTATTCTCTTTTCTTGGTCAGTTAAGAATATTTTTTCATTCCGAGTGGTCTCATCTTTCCTTTCTGCACTCTCCTGCTACAGGCAATATGGCTGACTGCTGCTAATATGATTTTGTCCTGTTCTGAATCTAAAAAAGACACCTTTTGTACAACGTTTTCTCCAGGAATTAAATAAACTCACTCATGGTATTTTGAGTTTTAAAAGGACTCAGTCACACATTGCTTGTGGGTGTGCAGTAGCTGGATGAAACTGCCTAGTGTCCAGTAACACTCACAACTCTGCTAAGTAGATCTCAGAAAACACAATACCATCCACATAGGACATCCTCATACATATATATGTGGTTATTTGTAAGGTCAGATCTTATTGATATATTTTATTTTAAAAAGTCAACCCCCCCCCCCAAGAAGTAGAAGGAAGGATATGCAATTACATACAACTACTGAGCTCAATAACAAAAAGATACTTATGTCAAGACAAATACTTCTTTTAGGATGGACCAGATTTTAGTAGAGCATAAAAAAAAAAAAAAAGAATCAAGAAATATTTTTACTGGAATATTTTAACAGAAAGTATATTAATTGAACATATTAACTGATATAGGAAACATATTACTCTCACTTCTGGATAAATCATGATACATCTTATTCACATGAAATGTTTTTTATGTTTTATATGTTCTCCAGTTGGTAACTGTGTGACTCTTCCATGCAGTGCATAGCACACAAGATAGAAGTTAGCTCTTCAGTTTGTGCATATGCACACCCAGATACATAGATACAAACACAAAACCCCAAAGCAACATACTGCACTTATCTTCTTCCCATTTTTAGATCATACATATTTCATTAAGCTTCATGCAGAGTGTCTTCTGATTTATGGTAATTGTCAACAAAAGCAAAAAATGCTGACAATTTTAACCCAGCAGTACTGAGGATTTAACTGGGATAAAATTAAAATGTTTAGAGGCAGAAAAAAACCCACAACACCCTAAGCCACCGGGAGGTTGACCCTTGAGATGCTGTCAATTTTTTATTTTATTTTATTGTGTTTGTTGTCTGTAGAAACAGATGCCAGCAGCAACATCTGATGCACCGGACACCTCCAGTGTTATCCCAGCATGCTCATGGCCTGGAGGACTTGGAGTGAGACTAATTTCCATATCAAACCCAATTTAGATGAAACATCTTGGTTTAAAAAAAAAAAAAAAAAAAGAAGCAAGCCAGTGCATCAATAGCCCCTTGATTAGATTTTCATCTCCTGAGCAGACAAATATGAATATTTATTACCATGAATGCAGATTTCCCTCTTTCCATTGCTCTGATCTTGAATATTACCCACTGTTAATTTTTATGAAAATTTGGGCAACATAATGTTTTCACATAAACTGACAGTTCTTGAGATAATCCCGTTATTGTTTGGTGGGAAATGACAGTTTCCGCTTATTCATGTGTTAACGAGGGATTAAATATTGTTTTTCATCACCATAATCTAAGATGGACGGGAAATTAAAATCTGAACATTGTGCATTAGCAGAGCTTTGAGGACCAGAATTTGTTTGCATTCACTTAGCAAAGATCTGTAAATTAACAGTTTAACAATCAAGTGAAATCCATATCACAAAACCAGCACTGGAGTTTGTGAAACGAAGTCATTACCTGCTAAAAAGCCACGAGATAAGTAGTTCACAAAATGACACTCTCTTGCCAAAGCAAAGTGCACATTGAACTCCTGTTAGCCACAGTGATCCTCAGGCGTTAATGGACTGGGCATTCTTCTGTGGCACAGAACTATGACCCTTTTCCTTGTCACAGGTTCTGATACTCAAACACTTGACATGCTCAGCTCACACTGAAAAATCTGTGATACATCTATCTGCAGCGCTAAAAGCAGTCATACCAACTCAGGAGCTGTTTTCATGCATGCCAAAGTGCTGTGTCTATGACCTATCCAGGTCTTGGCATGCAGACCATATACACATAATTCTTCATTGAAATGGCAATTTTGCTGGAGCTGCAGTATACAGCTGTAAAGGATCAGTTATTTCCTTGATGCTTGTGCCTAACACCCAGCAGCGTGAATTAGAAGCACCTACATGTACCAAAGTGAAAACAGAGACTGAACAGCAGCGTTCTGCAGTTCACAAGACATTACACTGTTGTTTCTACAGAAGCTTTGAGTTACAAATTCAGTTAAGTAGGTTTGCAAAGCTATTAGAAAAGCCTCAACATTTCAAAGTGCAAACAAAACCTAAAACTATGCTTGGTCAAAGCTTTATCATCAACTGGGCTGCCTGTCCCAATGCTAAACCACTCTTTCAGTGAAGAAATTTCTCCTAATACCCAACCTGAACACACCATGGTGCAACTTGAAGCCATTTCCTCTTGCTTCCTTATTGTTACTTATCTGGGAGAGCAGACTGACCTCCACCTTGCTAGAACATCCTTTCAGGTAGTTGCTGAGAGTGATAAGGTCCCTCTTGAAACTCTTTTACTCTAAACAGCCCCAATTCCCTCAGTTGCTCCTCATAAGACTTGTGCTCTAGACCCTTCACCAGCTTTGTTGCCTTTCTTTGGATATGCTGGCCTTGACTGTGCTTAGACTTAGAAGCAATAACAGCCTAGAAGAATACGAGTTGTCATAGGACATAAAGTAAGTGACCCTGTCAACAATGTAACAGTACAGATGGATGTGGAACCATGACAGGCTATATGCATTGTTCTTGTTTAATTTACTAATGCTGAAGTAACTATGAGGCCCCTGATGCCAGGGATTCATGCTGAAATGTTGGATGTCTCACAACTTGAATCTTAGCCCAAGAAACGTATTTTAATGTGCTTACAGAACAAGAGCAGAGGTCCTGGCAAGTGGCTTTCCACGTTGACCTGGAGGAGAACTTTTGCTGCCCAGGGACTGCTACAGAGAGGGCTGAGGGCCTGGGATTTGCCATCTATTCCTCTCCTCAGGTAGCTTGAGATTGCTTGAAATCTATGTGCTACTGCCAGGATCTAGCTCTTGCCTCTGAAGGTGGAAGAATCTCCTTTCTGACAATTTCAGACCAGTTCTATCAGTCAAACTTCAGACAGTTAAACAGAACTTAATCTTAATCTACAGCTTCCCCAGTCAACCCATTACACCACTGAAGATAGTTTCCTTTCCTTTGAACCATAATAAACTGGCTGCTGGTAGAGGGAGGATGCTGAATTTCATGAATCACTAAGATATCTAGTACAAATCATCACATTCTGCTATGTAAAGATCCTACATATCTTTATGAATATATCAAGTGCTGGCTGCCAAATCATAGGATAGGTAATACCGTTGATTTTTAAGCAGAATTACCCTGCAGTTTTCTTTATGTAGTTGGTGCTAGTATCTAAATTTCTTTTCTCTACAGATCTATAACGGTTTGAAAGGGAAAGTCTGCTTTAAAAACTATGGCATGGAACGGCCTAAAAGCAAGCCAAATCCTTAAACCAAACATAAACTACTTTTTGAATGGAACAACTTTAAAGACAAAAAAGGAACAACACTGGTAGGATGCATAAGTTTCTGAAGCCACAAGGCAAACCGTATCTTGTTTCATTTTACATGATGCTGAATAAAAATTGAATTGCTGGAGTTGCCATGGCAACTCCACATCACTTGGCACTTCTGCTCCTTTAAATCACACAGTGCTACTGTAAAGGAATTCATGAACCAACATGACACTTGAATACTTGTGCTTTTCATACTGTTTGAGGCGGAAAACACAAATCAATATACACTGATAGTTGTCTCTGAAAATCAGGTTTGTTGTATTTGTCTTAACATTATAATCTCCTCATTTCCTTGTCGTGTTCTTTAAAAATTTGTAAAGGTGGAGGGCGTTGTCACAATCAGAGCACAAGAAAAGAAATTACTACTGACACCTGATTTCCAAACTGAAGCTGTGACCTGTCATTCAGATGTCAAAATACCTCTGCTATGCAATATTCAAATCAAATACAGAGGATAAACATTGGAACTTTGCCCCTCCACAACCAGAGATGGTGTGATATGTGACAGCAGACAGTCTCAGTAGCATCCAGGCATCTCTTTAACACTAAATTTATCAGTAGCTTAAAAGGAAATTCTAACTATATACTTAAAGCTAAGCATATTCTAAATGTTTGCAGTTAGGGCCATGATTCATATTGTTTTAGTATGGTCTGTATATAACATGTATTCACAGAAGGTATATGACAAAATAATGTGGTAAAATGATATGCATATTCATGCTGCATATTTTTTGGTTTTTATTTTGCCATTTATTAACACTCTGGATGCAATTTTTTTGAAAAGCAGCCCTCTAGTGGGCTATGTACCATAATGAATAGTTAATAAATAGCATTAACACTATCTCTAAATATTAGCTAAAATGCATTTTGCAAAACCATACAAGATCTTAAATAAATGAGCCATACAGCTCCATCATTCTCTTTGGAGAAATCTAATGTTCTGTTTAGCTTTATTCCTTAAAGCTCTTGAAGCATTACTTCTAAATGTTACTGTATAACTAACTTCAGATTAGCATCACTTTATTGTAGGTGTTTACTCACAAAACTGTAATAGTGAGATATTGTTCAGTATTAATAAAACTTCATAAAAGTAGTATTTTGGTAGTAATAGTCTATGTAAAATATAATCTATGAATTTTTTAGGGCTGCGCTCCTTTATAATCTATAATTTGTGCCTGTGGGATAAAGTAAATCTTCCTCATTGTGCCTTCAACAAGAATATTTCTAGGATTGCAAGCCTTCAAGTTTTTCATTTAATTATTATTTTTCTTATTTGTACACGAAGTCTTAAAGTTACATGCCTTAAAGCAAATAACCCATCCGTGACCAGGTGCATGCCTTGTCCATAGCAATGTATGCTACTGCAAAACACCATCCTACTGAAAATCTGTTCAGTTGCTAATTGACAGAGCCACAGTGAGAAGCAAAAGCCAACTGCAAGAGCCATCTGCAGGACCTCCAATCCCAGATCTCATGTAATAGGAAAAAAATGAATTTGTTGATCTCTAAGCCATGGTTTTGAGAAAAAGATGCTGAGAGCAGGCTCATGGAAAAAGCCCCCCCTGGTATCCCCGGGTCTAAGAATTCTTACACCGTAATGCAGAGGTGTATTCCCTCCTGTGTACCATCTCAGCTGGATCCTAATTAGTTCTGCTAAGCAGAAGCTCTGTTTCAGTGGAATTTGAAAAGCTTACCTGTGACTTGGACTAAAACTTGAGTATTTAAGCATGCAGAGCTGCTGTTCCTACTCTGCCGTCAGTATCTCAGCTGCCTTATCTAAGTGCTCTTGGGTACAGCATCCCTTCCTACCTTCATGCCCCTCTGAGAGCAAGACCTGCTCCAGATGAGGCATGTTTGCTGATTGCCAAGATGTCCCTGTAAGAAAGGCAGCTGGAGTAGATTCCAGGCTAATTTCATCTTTCCAAACCAAACCCCAATCCTTAGTATTTTACCTAGTAGATGGAGAAGATCAGAAAAAGGCTGACACCTTATTCTTCAGCAACTGTAAATGATGTGTCAAGTTCTGCACTCCCTCCAAATGTTTATGGATTTTCAATATCATTCTGGATAAAATCTGGATGCACAGACATTAATGGCAAAATCTGGCTACATTAAGGAAGATGAGAAGTTGGAAATCTTACTCCTGCTTCAAAGAGGCTTGCACATCACTGGAAAGGTTATCTTATCATGCCATCTAGGTTAACTAGAGCTTTTAAATGCAGATTTCATTATTGCAGTAACATCATTTAAAGTAACATCAACATAATTCTGCAGCTATCAAAATATCTGTAAATGAGAATATCCTGAAACATGTCAAAATATCTCTGCTATATTTTATAACATGTAGAGGTACGACGAAGTGCTCATGTCACATATACTTTGAGTTATTTCCGTGTGGCTTAGAAAACTATTCTAATTCTTACATCTACCATATGAGAACCATGATTCAAATCCTGCAAACAAAGTTACGGTTCCAGTGATGAGTGTATTTTGTGCAGCCCTACTGGGAAATTGGAAGAGTTGATTTAAAATAATGTATTCTGGAGTGGGTGATGTTTTACCAGTTCAAGACAGAACCTCTGCCATTCCCTCAGCTTGTTTCAGGCCTTGACTGAGGTCATTTATTATTCAAATTGCAGGCTCTTAGCCTCCAAAATCTGATTTAATCATTACACTTTCTTGAGCCATTGGAGAGCCTGACCTGTTATTCTGAAGTTGTTAAAAACAAATTTCAGTCAAAATCTAGACAAACAGTTATTTTTTCATGCTATAGTAACTGCATTTGAGCCATTATTCGAAATTTTCTTAAACTGGAGCTGGACTTGAACCAGGAAAACTCCAGACACAGCCAAGCTCAGAGTGTAATTGAACTGAAAATTACTGTGCTTTTACAATAAACCAGAAGTGTTGATGTGAAGAGAAAGAAGTGGTTAAGTTCCTAAAGGATGTGGAAAGAATTCCACATTATATGACGACCTCTGTATGGGGCTGTGTTTCATGGTGCCTGTTGAACTCCCTTGAACTGCAGAGCAGTTCTGGGATACAAGCCCTGTTGGTATAATGTTTGTGTGGACCCCCGCTGAATCCTGAAATGAGTAGGAGTCAAGTGGAGCCATGCTGCTGCAGAGGAGGCTTTACCCCCAAGTGAGACCAAATGCTGACCCAAAGATCTCACAGAGATGCTTAGCCATGCAGAGCACAAGTTTAATTCTTATTTCTGGTCCACATCAAGTTGGAAGATACAGAGCCTGCTTAAATGCTGTTTAGTTCTTCAGGTTTTTATCAGTACTATTCTTTTTATGGTATTATGCAAATATATACATAGATAACACAACACTTATATTCATACCTTCACATACACTCAACTATAGGAGGTTCTTGAACTTCTGAAGATGACCTTAGGACTTCAGAGATTTATTTCATGTGTGGGAGAACAAAAGAAAATACCTCAAAGACAATAGCAGCTTCACTACAGCTGAATATCCAAGAAGGTGTGAAAAGCTCATGAATTTGTGTGACACAAACATCATGCTTGACTATGAATAAAATGCATCTTGGACGGGTACCATATAGGAGTTTTTGAGGTGGTATAGGTGCTGGAAAACTCCAAATAGAAAATAAACACCTTATGAAATATGATTCAGGAGGTGGCCAGCACTAGAGCAATGCACCCATCCTTAGGATTTCAATGGTGGCATTGGTTTTCTCTACAGCAGAGTTATTCCTGTTTTTTCTGGTATAACAGCCTTGTTACAAACAAGATAGGTGCCAGAATAATTAGCACTTTAAGAGTGATACACAGCACATCAAACCAACTCTACTTTCTGGATCCCTGGACCATTGAATTTTCTGCTGGAAGATGTTGAAACAAATGTGCTGTGGAAGTACCTAAAAGGGTCTGTTCCACAATAACCTGAAAGAATTTCTGCTTACCCACAGTCCAGACAATGCTTTGCACTGAAGCATTGAAACCCTCCCATGAAACGTATAGAACTCTTAAGTCAACATCCTGACATGTGAGCATCTTCTGATGTTGCAGCTTAGGAACTCAATCTTTTATTATGCTAAAGCAGAGTCTACTAAATGTTTACACAGTGCAACTAACATCCACTCTATCTAAAGAAGTCACTGAAGCTACAGAAATATAAAAGATGATAAACTGTATTGTAGCTGTGGTCGACTCCACATCTGGGTTGTTAATGACTATATAACACGTGTTTATTCAATGACATAAACGCAATTCATCAACCCTCCCCAGACTTGACTGAACGGCTCAGTAAAAAGCTTGGTGTGATTTTATAATCAGCTGTTGCTTTTGAAATGCTTTTCTTGAGAAAGTGAGAGACTGAGGACCTCTGAGAAACTTTTCTCTTTTCCACAGAGAGAAACTCTTTCCTTCTACTGCATCCATGGCCTGGGCAGTCATTGGTGTCTACACATTTCTTACTGAGGAACAAATCCTGTTATCACAGATCAACACCTAAACCAGATTCCTCTGTCCAGAGCAACACTTGAATTATTGCTGAGCTTAGAACAGTTCCTGCATTTGTTTATACAGCTGCTCCTCTTGCCACTAATATCTCAGTTATATTTTTCTTGAGCTATTTCAGATATGAAACTAACCATGCAAAATCAATTTTTATTTTACAGTCTTGCAAGTGAAGATTATATATCCACTTACTTTGTCATGAATCTGACCTACTGTCCAAACAAAAAATCCATTTCTCATTCTGAAACTAAGGGGTTTTTTTAAGTATTCATCTTGATTTGAACAAGTTACCTTTACATATAATTCCATCCTTACAGTGTGAAGAAAAAAAATCCTTATTCAACAAAGGTCTCCTTAGTTAGGTTAAAACAGGTACTTTCTATTATTTTAACACTGTTAAACACCACAGTGAATAAAACACAAACTGCAAAACTGGATTAAGATAGATTTAACCTGAAACAGCCTGAATCTGATACTCTATCAACAAAGAAACAGCTTGGTTACAGCACTCCATTATTTTTCATGTAGGTGAGACTGCAGAAATGTATTCATTATGTACACAATCATATCTGATAAGACTTAGAAAGGGAAATGTACACAGTTAGGAGAATTCACATCCAACAAAATATATAAGCAGCTGAATGTTCATCTGTTACCGTAATGTTCCAAATCACTTGGGTCTTTCACCGCTGATTACCATATCTAAGATCTAACCCCGAATATATTTAGGCCAAAATGTCTGCCTTCCCTCCATTAATTCGTTTTCAATTTTTGCCTTCTAAAAATATAAATTTGGAAGCCTGTAAAGCACAACCTTCTATCAAAGCCTTTATTAATCCAAGCAGTATCAGTAGGGTTTTTTAAAAGCTATGATAGCCTGAATATAAGGGAGGTGAGTTCTGCAATGACTTTTTCTAAACCAAGCACAAGAACCAGACAAGGGTCATGTCTAGCCTAGGATCTTGTCCATTTTTTCCAGTTCTATTAGCTGGTCTTAAGAAAAGGCAGGAAGTTCTCAAGACTACATCTCCAGTACCAGGGTTACAACAATCCTATTACTGCAGTATGGATTAACGATGCATTTAACAGGTGACAACTACTCGCGTTTCAAATATCCAAAAGTATTTTCTTTCTCCACTGACTACAAACAAGATAACAATTCATTTAACATTAAGTATCTGGGATGAAGTGGGTTTTTGTTTTCCATCTGACTTTGAAGCTGACTAGAATCCTTTCAATGACTGGAACTGGACAAAACACATGGAGGTATTTCATCAGCATGAGGGGGTCTCACTGTGTAAAATTTTACTGAATGTGGCTTCTATAGCCTGCGCCACAGTCCTGATTCTCCTGTTACTTAGCAGAAATTAGGGCTTGCGAGTAGCACAAATGAAGCTTTCACTATGGCTTGAAGTCAAGATGCAGCCTGAGGTGCACAGCCATGCTCCAGGATACAATTCCCAGCTCTTGAGGTCATGCACCCTTGAGAACCTCAACTAGATAAATCAGTAGCAGTCAGGAAGAGATGCTGGCTTTCATTTTCTAATGATTTCACCTATATTTGTTTCCAAGTTCTAATTATTACAGCTTTGATCAGGAGCATCTCAGTAGGTTTTAGGGTTGGCACTCTTCAGGACCAAGTTTTTCAATAATGCGAATAAAGTTTTATCCAAAGAATCTCAGAAATCCTAGTAAGTTAAGTTCTTAGGCGTGAACTTATAAAGATTAGAAATATAAAAAATGAAAACCAGTAGAAAAAAAAAGTAAATTCCTTCAGTATATTACAAGTTAGTAATTCATTATTCTTAACACTGTAACGTAATCACAGAAACACACAGAATCACAGAATGTTAGGAGTTGGAAGGGACCTCGAAAGATCATCTAGTTCAACCCCCCTGCCAGAGCACAAGAAAAAGGCATTTGTATAGCTCTGTGAGCATTCACCACTGGCAAAATTACTTAAATGAAAAGGAAAAATAGAAGATAACTGTGTTCACAAAATTAGCACGAGAATTAGCAATCAACAGTAGATCATACAAGATTCTTAGCTGATAGCATCATCTTTGTTAATAAACGATGAACTGCTTAGTGGAGTTTCTGCATAGTGATATCACCATACTAACAGACACATGTTTTATTTATGTTTTAAGTTACATCCAAAATAAGCAAGCCATTCACTCTCAGATTCTGTCTAACTTCTGAAGAGTCTTTATCCCAAATTTCATCTAGATGAGCAAGCACTCCATCAAAACCAATGGGAACAATATGAGAACTTCAGTTACTGTCCTCATCTTTGGGGATTTTGTTCAAAAAACTGCTTTTCTTAAAGCCAGCTGCACTTTTCTCATAAGGATGGCATTTTTTTCTCTGTGGGATATAGTGCTATTTGTGCAGCAGATTGTATTTTGACAGATGTAACTGTATCATAAAAAGGCCCTTAGCACTATCAGACTGGTAGCTCACAAATGTTCATGAGCTCCAGGATTTCTTAAAAAAACTCAACAATTAAAATGTTTTTGAGAGTTTAAAATGCCCCGAGGCCACTTACCTCCCCCACACCAGTCTGGAGAATTTTCAGTCCAGTTGTTTTTTCAAGCTTCTCTTTGTTTGTAGCTGTAAGGAAAATTAAGATTGAAAGAGTTACAGGAAAGCTGAAGTATGCATGATTTTGCAGCATTTACTATGTAACCAACCTTCTTTCTTCCATCAATAAATTCATGGCAGCTCCTACCTCTGACATCTACAGAATATCTTTCCCTGATAGCAACTCCATTAGTCAGTTTTTGAATCCATAGGTATGCCATTAATTGTTCATTATTATGTGAAAATGAAAGCCAAACTAGTTCTAGTTCCCCTGTATACACAGTATCATACATATTTAACATATATACACAATGTGTTTGGAAAGTTCTCTTCAGTGGAAACTTCCCACCGTCTTCCTTGCAGCTGAAGAGCATGGCAGTACCTTACTATTACAACAGCACTGTCCCTTCATAGGATATTTCACAACCAATACAGACACTTACCTAGCAAGTAAGATAAACAGTTTATTTCATAACACTGGGATGCAATGAACAATGTTTTCTTTTTTTTTAAATTAAGGTTTTTTCTTATTTATCAGCTTCTATATCAATAAAAACATTCAAAACAAAAATAACCCAATGTAAAACAGTTAAATGCAAAATAGAGGTAGTAATCACTAAGACTATGTCTATACTTGCAACCCAAACATGTCTTACCATTGCCCATATTTTTGAATCATTACTGTGGCCTTCACATGATTTTGACCTTTGCCCACTAGTGTTCTCACAAAACAATGCCCAGCCACAATTCTGGGGACAGCATAAGGGTGAGATTATTTCCAGATGGGTATATGGGTAAGGCCATCCTATTTTGGATGGAAAGACTTTAACATTCTAGATTCAAACTGTGGCAGTTGGACTCGGAGCCAAAACCTAGGCACCTGGCTTGATTTATTTATGAATAGAAATGAAGCCTTGCAGCCTTGTTAGATCTTCTCCCTTTAGCCATCTAGTCATTGACTATGTAATCCAAGTGAGTCATCCAGGTTCTCTCTGCAGTCAGCGGAAAGGGATGGACATTTAACACAATGAGTCATCCCACATCTTACACGCATCTGCAGGCACCTTGCTCTTTCCTTTGATTAAGGACACAATTTGGGTAGACTCAGCTTCTCAGTTTAAGCTGCTTAAAGGAAACATTCTTACTAGAAAGGACAAGAAGCATGCTAGAATATATTGTACATCATAAATTTACATTAAAAAACCTCAAAAGAATTAATATATTGTTCTTTTATTTGTGTAAAATACTCTTTAATTATTGCTGTTCAAAACGTATCAAACCAGTTCAGATTAAAGTAGATGATTTTCAGAAGCAATATTAAAGTGAACTTGTACTTTAGTTTGTCCAGAGTGTAACACAGATAACTCACATTTACTTCAGAGGCAAGTTGTATCATTAGGGCTCAGCGCCCCCTCAAATATCCAAAACATGGAATGATTTTGATAAGAGCTTGTATGTGCAAAGACTCAACAAGTGAAATCTCAAGCAACTTTTCTGACTGCCTTCAGCAAGGGAAGAATTCTTCCATGATTTAAACATAGAGGAAAGCTCTGTCCACCTTTTAGACCCACACAGCTTTATTTTTGCTTCTTATTAATATGCCATGTCATGTGACAACAGTCTCCCTTTCAGATGTGCCATTTCATCTCAAAGATGTTCCATGTTACCACACTGACCACCTCACACCCAGCATACACATTAAAGGCACATTTCTACTAAATGCAAAAAAGGAGGAGATAGATAAAAGCAGAAATCTCCAGAACCCCCTCCAAAGAAACTGAATGGTGCAACAAATGATTCTTTGGTAGATTAGGATAAAGAAAACTGTAAAGAAGAGTGGCTGCAAAATAAGTGGGTATAAGTAAACAAGGCTCAAATTTGATTCTGTAATCTCCTAGTACATGAACAGTTAATAGAAAATATTGGGTCTGCTGAATCACAGAATTTTATAATTACTGACCCTTTTATAGGTTTCCTGCACTTTAATTATTGAAGCTTTTATATTAAAAAAAAAAAAAACAAAAGAAAAAGTTTACTTAACACTCCTCTTTCCCCCTTGATATTGGCTAAAATACAAAGGACAGCTCTGACAGCCGTGCTAAGATAAAAACCCCCAAAATTAGGAGGCATGAAGGCACAATGTGTTATTGATTAAATCATAACCTGAAAATGGACAAGCTTAGGCACTGTCAAGACTGCAGAAAGAGACACGGCAGACAGTCTTTGGCATGTTCACTCAAGGCGTGTACAGGAGCATATTTTAGCTAACCTTGAACTCCACAAGCAGTTCAGGAAGGTCAAGAAATTCTGTCAAAAACGGTGGTGCTGAAGCATCCACTACATATCAAGTAGCTGCTTCAAGCTGTTGAACAGTGAATATAGCTACCTAAATTTTTCTGTGCATAACTATAATTGAGAATTTAAGACAATAAAACATAGTTGATAACCTATAGATAGATGAGGAAGAAGTGGTGGGAAGATAAATTCAGATATTAAGAATAAGCCATTAAAATTGGCCTAAATTTTTTAGAGGTATTTCAGTGTGTTACCTGCTAGTTTTTATTCCAATACAAATATACAGCAGATGATATTTCTGTTGCAAATTTTATGAACTGGAAATTATGATTCTGGGTAACATGGTATATTGTGCATTCCATCAAAGTTGATTTTTTATGGCCACAGTTTAAAGTCTTGAAATACTAATGGACAACTGACAAACTCATCAGCAAAGAGCCATAATAAAAACAAAAAAAAAAAAAAAAAAAAAAAAAACCCCCCCCCCCCCCCCCCCCAAGTTAGTAGCATAAAAATCCCTTCTTTAATCTTCCACTGAAACAAAAAGGGCTTCCAAAGACACAAAAAAGGAGGCCTTTAAATTATATTCACTAGATGAAGGATATGCAAATCACCTGAAGAAGCAGAGCCCTATAATGTTCTCAAAATTCTGCAATAGTCTATTTAATTAGTATTTTAATTTATCAGAATAATTCTTTGCACTTGACAATTTATGCAGTATTCCATATAATTAAGCACGTAGCTACAGTGGAATAATTTTGCCTACTCTCTGTATACCAGTTATTTTAACCTGAAAGATTCTGTGGAAGTCTCTTCTGTGATCTAAATTACAATGGGGACAACTTAATGGCTTTGCTCTATTAGAGAGCACGATGAGAGTGTTACTGAGTGTTTAAGGGTAGGGATTGTCACTGTTCATAGTCTTCACTAATCTGAGGGAGGTCTTGTGTGTTTTCTGAGGGCTAACGTTTATTTTCTTTAGCAAAGTTGTCTATCAGTATCATAGTCAAGAACGTGAGTGCCTAGTTTTGTAGTTGGCAGGTTTAACCTTAGGAGTCCATTGGTTATTAGGAGAAGCCAGACCTCCAGTCTCATTATAGGACTTCTGGAAGAAGGAAGCCCTAAGATATGAGTGATTTACAAAGGTTTGCTATAAAGCAGGTTGTCAAGCACAGTTGCACCCTCTGGAGTGCACACTGGCACAAGCAAAATGAAAGAAGGGTTTGTGCTGGAGGCTTCCTTGGACTGTGTTCTGTGCTGCTGCAGGATTTACCTTCTCTAGAGAAGAAAACATCCTTAAATCTGGAAAGCATTTGTGGGAGGATGGTGTCACTCAAAAGGAAATCTTGTTTTTCTGCTCTGAATCTGACTTTGAAGGTGTGCTGTATTTAATTAAATAAGGAATAAAAGAACTTGGAATCATAGAATTGTTTTGATTGAGACTTTTCAGATCATTAAGTCAAACTGTTAATTTAGCACTTCCAAGTCCACCACTAAACTGTATCCTTTAGTACCACATCTATACACCTTTTAAATTCTTCCAGGAGTGGTGACTTAACCAGTTTCCTGGGCAGCCTGTTCCAGCGCCTCACAGCCCCAGTCACTTTGCCCAGGGGTTACAGCCTGTGAATCTGCAACTCCTCTCCCTTGGGAGAAGTAGCATCTGGTAGCAAGTAAGTGAAAACCGCTACATGAGTATTCAAAATGCTACAGCTTGAAACAAAAATAACTAACTCAAGTGGCCGGTACAGGGAGAAAAGAGTTCCTTTACTAAATTTTACAATTCAGTTAGTGAGGGACAAGTACAGAGGCTGCAGGAGCAAGGCATTTAGTCTTCCAATCTTTACTGAGAGATGGCATGAGATAGTTGCTTCATGTGTGATTTCTAGTTAACTGGAGGCCAGGCCTGGAATGAAAATGGTTGCAGAAAAGTCAGAGCCGCATAGCTGTACCAGTGACAGCCTGCTAAATATTATGCCATGTTCAATTTTGAAGTCATTTTTCAGATGATTTTAATTAGATATTGTTTCAGTCTCACATGTATTGATTTAATTTCTGATATCAACATTTCAGCTTTCAATCTGTTCAGATGCAGTACCTTGCTGCCTGCAGTAATTTAAAATATTGTTTGCACCTCCAGTGATTTTGAAAGCACACAACCTTTATAACCTGCTCTAGCCAGGAAAAGTAGCAGATGGAAATACAGGCCACGCTCACCACTCCCAGTGCACCTTTGCATTCTCACAGGTTTTGGTACAAGACAGCCAAATCTCTGTGCACACAATTAAGAGATCTTCCATCTCTGTTTGTCTTTGATTTGTTCAAAAAATATACAAAAAATCCATTTGTCAGGCAAACAGCAGCACTGCGTGTTTCCAGAAAAGAAAAACTACTCCAAACCTGAGTAGCCGGTAGAATGCTATATTTTTTAATACTCATTCATTAAAACAATGTCACTTTCCTCTCTCTAAAAGATCTACCTCCCAAGTTACAAATATTCTCCTAAATTATATAAGGAAGTTGGTGTCAATCAACAGAAGAGTTTTGAGCACTGACAACAGAAATAACCATCCTTTGTCTATGTATGCGTTACAAATACAGAATAGATTTCGATGAATCCTTATCGGTGACAATTTTTACTACCAATGACCATTTGAACACTGACAATTCAGTGCTGCACATTACTTGGAGTGCAGCCTATGTATGTGTAACAATTCCCTTGCATACTTAAAACACTCATCCTATATTTATAGGTAAAGGTGTACTAATTCAGCCCATGTTAGCAGAAAATGAAAGAAAAAGGTGTCATTCCATCCTTCACATCAAAATTTGTTCACATCAGTATTCTTTGACAAGTTTCAGCTCTGTACAGAAGATTCAGAGAAAACAACCTGCAGTATGTTGCACTGAAGCTAGAGCAGAATACATTCTCTGTCTCTCTGGAAAGTACACTGACCCTCTTTGATATTATAATATCTAATATTTAAAAATACACATATTGGTCTCTGATTATTATTCCTTATCTTTGTTATGCTGTACTTTTTTTAGCATTCTCCTGCTTGTAACACATTGAATTTTCTCATATAAATAGCCTGAAATGTATGAATGATTCTTAATCTTATTCAAAATCTGTCAAAATTTTGGAAGGACGCTGTAGTGTGTTTGCACTGGTGTATGAAAAATTTAAGGGGCACTAAGACTAATTTTCAACATGCCAAAATGTTATTTTTAATAAATACACTTTCAAGAAATGTAATTTTTTTTCAGCCATTTCCTCAGTTAATAAAACAGTACCCTGCAGGTTCATTTCTTTAATGATGCAAAACACAACTTCAAGCCATGTTATTTGTTATTCATCTACAACTACATTTAATGTCATCCTCGTGGCACGAACGTAACAAGACTGAGTTGGGAAAACATTAGCAATATTTCAACTGACTGGCTCACTAAATCATGAATAACACAGCTAATGCACAAGGTCATTCACTAACAAAATCTATTTGCTGTGCCTCAGAATGAATTGAAATTATTTATTACCAAGGATGCCACCAGTTACAGGAGTCACAATAAAGCTTTCAGGTGAGAGTGAATAGGGAGGATGATAACTTGCCCATCGTTTCTCACAATAATTTTTCATAATTCTGCCTTAATGAAAACTTTGAAGGCTGCTTTACTACCTTTAGAAGAATTTGTTTAAAATCAGCAAAACCTGGAAGAATCAGTGAAGACTGCTTATAGGTCAGAAATGTTGGCCCAATATTTTAAGAGAATATAAACTTTAATCTTATAATAAAAAATCATTATGTTTATCCTTGGGTGGATCAAGTGCAAAGTAAGGAAGATAAATGCTTATCTACAGAGATAATAGTCCTAAAGGCATTTACAAAATTTGCATGTGCAGATATATGTGCAGGTATGCACATTTAATGAGAATGAGGAGAAGGATTTCACAGGAAAGAGCTATGTGTGAAGAATGGGTGCTTTGCAGATCCTAGGGATACTTAAAATATTATGATCTTTACTACATCACCTACAAACTCTTCACATGGCCAGGATCATCGTGTGCAAACACACAACTAAGAAGTGGTTCCTATGCAAAAAACCTTATATCTACCAAACAGAGACAGTAAATGCCTGCAGAGAGGAGTACAGATAATGACAAGTTGATACTAGGCAATACAGCAGTGAAATACCAGAGCAGCATTCATCCACACAACATTCTTTCTCTTATACTTTGGCACAGCAAGTGATGTGATCAGCTAAGCCTTATAAATCCTTTAAAGGCTTCAGCACTTTCACTCTTTCACTATTTAGAAGAGCAAAGACTTATTGGCAGGGTTTAAAACAAGGAGAAATGGCAGGAAAGGGCACCCTGATCACTTCTCCTAGAAGTGCTGGAAGCAAAGCTTTCTTTTTCTGTAATTGGCGTGACAGAGAGGTCTCTCTTTTGTAGTAGGCTTAACCCAGTGCTTACTGGCATGAGTTTCTGCTGGCACCATCTCTCCTCTAATAATGCTATGAAAACATTTTCCAGGACAACCCCACAAAGTGTAAAAAAGGATACCTGGACTAACCCCCTCCCTGTGATGTCAGTTCAATTCGAGTCGACTATAAATCAGAACATAAACCTCTCATTGTGTAAAATGCCATTCTATACCTCAGATCTTTGTGAACTTTGAAGGAGAATCCTACATTCAGAAAGAAAAATACTTCTGTCATTCTGTGCTTTGAGTTTTTTATAGAGAAATCATAAGCACCTGAAGAAATATTAGAACTAAAGAAGAGAGATGAATTGATAGAGTGAGGCTGCAGACCAATATTGTATATCAGGAGCCAGCCCTGCTCTTAAAAAGAGTTTACTGTCTGTCAAAATGCCAGCTACACATTCTTCTGAGTAGCTTCTTATCCTCATTTTTTTAGCAAAATATGCATCATGAGCAAAGAATCTACTATTTAAACTGTTTGAGTCTACCTGGTAAATTGTGGCTGATATGCTTTAGAGAGTGATCACAGGAGCAATTCCAGCAGCAAATACAAGACAGTGGTAACCTCTATCAAGGGTACAAGAACCTCTTTCATTGGCACTGATGAATTAAAAAGGGGACTTTGGCCCACAGCCTTTATGAGACTGTCAGACTTGTATGGATTATGCAATATAACACATAGAAATCATTACTGCATATAATTTATGATAAATGCAAATGAAATGCTTATCCACTTTATGCATACATGGGCATGGGTCACTATTAGAGTGCCAGTAATTTCAAGCAATTTCTGCATGCTATTTTCTGCAAAACTTATCACAATAACTTCCTTATGGGCTGAAAATCTATAAGATGGCTAAAAGCTTGGTGAAAGGTTTTCTGACTTCTCTCTGACTGCTCCATTTAGCAGGCAGACCTTCTCCTATCAAAGCAGGCTGTTAAGTCCACCTAGGACTCTGCATGCAGCCACCCTTGCAGTGATCTTCCCTCCTTGATAGTGTGACTGTGGCCCACTCTTGTTTCCAGAGCTTAGCCTTGATGCTAATGTATGGAAACCAGTCTTAAAGAAATATCTGCTGCTGAAAAAAAGGTGGCTATTACAAGGGCAATACAGATAATGACTTCCTCAGGAAAGAATTTTGTGAGAAAGTGGTTTGCATATTTCCTGACCTCCTTGCTTTTGTAGACTGCTGGATCCATGACTGATTTCTAAAGAAGAGGATGCTCTCATGAAAGCATTTTAAAATTCATTTGAATATATGCATATGGATAATATGCTAGAGCCCTTTATTTGTAAATACCTACAATAATCTACACATATACACATAACATGTATGTCTCAATATAAGATATATACAGCTTATTACACCCACTACTCTTCAAAAATGAATACTGAACAGTAGTATAAACATAAATTAAGTATGAGGTATACATCTCTGCCAATCAAGATTAATGTATATTATTATCCCTTGACCCTTTCTTAATGTTCCATTTTATGATGTTTCTAAAATATTTATACCATACAGGGTGTTAAATTATAGCAATTAAGACCACAGTATGGTTTTATTAATATTTCATCAAGAATGTTTCATAATTTGAATTTCCCTGGTGCCCTTCTGTTGCTTTGCTGTATGCTGTGGGGATGGAGGGCATTTCTCTCTTGTTCTCCTTTGCAGAACTTTATCAGTATTTTGCTGTATTTAGCCAGATACAGTATTTTGCAGCTATTGACTTTTTACCTGGTGGCTGACTCAAGTAATAGTTTCAGCTTCTTTATGTCCAGTTCTGAGTCTCCAGTACAACAAAGTTATCAGCAAATGAAAGAGACCAGAGAAGAGCCACCAAATGGACTGAAGCATGAATTCAAGCAGGGGTTGAGACCAATGGGTTTGTTCAGCCTGAGGAAGTCTAACTGTGATTAAAGTGTTGCTGACTGCTACTTGGGAAAGATTCTAGAAAAGATGGAGCCAGACTTCTGCAGAGACTCATACCAAAAGGACTCAAGGCAAGCTGCTAGGAAGGAAATTCTGGTTGGACAGAAGAAAAAAAGTGTTTTCTGAGTAAGTGATGGCTGAGTGTTGGGACAAGCTACCCTGAAAGACTACACATTGAGATTTCCATAATTCAGGTGAAGCAGGGCCTGAAGAACCCAAATTCCAGATTTGGCACTGCTTTACACTAGTTGTTGGACCCCACGACCTCCAGAGGTCCCTTCCAATTTAAAATTTTCTATGATCATAAATATATATACATATATATATCATCTTTAAAGACAGCAATTCTTCATGAGAGACTGTATAATTCTGCTCTGACATTTCTGAAATACTGATAAACTCTTCCTTGCAATAGGTACTGCAGGTTTTTATGAGGAAAGGCTGATATCCTCAAGAGTACCATCATCTCTCAGACCTGGCTTCAGTAAAGCATCTTTATATCGGGTTCATTTTGTTCTTATGCAGCAAAGCACTTTAAGAGATGTTCAGCTGATGAATGATGGCCCAAAAGCACTAGAGTGGAGTGAAGAGAAACACAAAAATTTGGAAAAATTCAAACCAAACTAACATTTGGGCTTTATTGCTTCGTTTTTGTAGCACACATCTACATGGTCATAACAACAGAGCTGAACTGGGTTATGACAGAAGAACTGGAGAGACTGAAAAGATGAAAAAGAGAACACTATGTGAATAATGAAAAAATAAAATGAAAGGGTTTTTTTGAGAAAACAATAATATTAGAACAGGCAAAAAATGAGATTAAAAAAAGGAATAATATGTAATGTTGTTCAAGTATGAAGAAAGGTCTCTTCCTGAAGCAGTGTAGTGTCACTCCATACATGGCAGATGATTGAAGGACAAAACTGAGCTTTACTGCTGCCAGAGAGTGAGGTAGATAGACACAAAGGTAGAGGATGAAGAGAGAGAGAACCAAAGAGAAAAAGGGGGATAAGAGTAAAGGAAAAAACTACCCAGGACTTCAGATTAGGTTTGGATCCTTGCTCTATTTTACAGTTTATATTCCAAAAGGTGGTTTCATAATGCAGTTTTAGATGCTAGAAAATTAGGCATTTATTAAAAGGTTCTTGTCTTCTTTTCCTATAGCTGATATTCCTCTGCACCTCCAGAGAGCACTTTATCATCTCTCAGGAAGACATCATTCACATGTAAATAAAATGTTACCATCCATTTGATTATATGCCAAAAGCAGTTGGGGGTTTGCAGCAAAGATTCAAGGAACTGATTTGTGTGACACAGAAATAGGTAGATTATCTCATGAAGAAGGGGAATATGGAATTAATGGGCAAAAAGTCGAGATGGGAAAAAGGGGCTGTTTCTGCTAACCAGTCTAAGTCACCCAGGCTGTAACATGAAGGGTAAAATTTCACAGTGGTGTTTTTCCATAATTCTGAGACTGCAGTTTCAAACTCAAAAGTAATATTGGATATTTTTCTAAAAATAAAAAAAAAAGTATTTTTCCTCCATCCATGTATTTGTATTATTTTATATAATCTAGAATATAATACAGTAGTGAGTAATACTGACATAGAGTGATTGACTTAACCTAGCAAGAGAATACAAGAGTTAATATGACAGTTGTAAGATATTTCATAAATTTTAAAAAATCACGGATACCTTTTATTAGCTACAGACTGTAGCATCTTTTTTTTTTTTCACAGAATCATTAAGTTGGGTTTTTGAGCTGCAATGGTGTTACATTAAATACTTTAATATATGAATTGTTTCATAATGGGCTGCCACAGTTTTTATTTTTTGATTTACAAGGAAAAAAGCAGACATTTTTGTATTATAAGAATCAAGTTTGGCTGATTTATGATAATACCTACAAAAAACTTCCCCCTTCCAAAAAGTTTGCTGAACAGACAAAATTGACAAATTAACAGGAAGAACAACAGCCTTCAGGGTTATCCTAAAAGGATTTGGTGGTTTTGGGAATTCATATAAATGGAGGCACCAGCAAAAGAGCACAGCTTTCAATATTACATTGTCAGATAGCAGGAAGAGTTGATGTTCCTTCAGGTAACATTGTGCCACATATAAAAAATGAGCAAATTCAAGCAATTAGTTTCACCTAAGGTTGAATGAGAATTTCAACTTTTTCTCCTGGAAGTGAAGCTATGAAGGAGAAAGGAAGTTGGCTTTTCACATGTAGTATGGGTGGGTAGATGAATGCAAGGTAATTAACAGGTTGCTACTTCTCTTGTTTTTGATAGCCAACTTAATTAGATGTTCTGTCACTTTTGTATCTGGACAATTCCTTGGGTCAAGTTAGGACTACAATTCCTACAAAAATTCATCTACAAGGGATAAAAGCACCAAAGTCTTGGAAAATAGAGATATATGCAGGGTGTAATTATAGGTAAAGTGTATGTGTTTTGTTTATATGATGTATGGTGCCAGAAGAGATTTGCATATATTTGAATATTCATTAGATCTTCAATATCTTGTGAAACAAAATGAAATAAAGGAAGGAATAGAAACAGAGGTAATAGGGTGAAGATGCATCTCTTTCATTTTCCTAATTTCATGCTGTATAATGATCTACCCATCTATTCTCTTATTTAAAAATATCAACAAGATGTTTGATATTACAAATATCATTAAATAATAAACATTAATAATGTATTATAACCTTTCATTCAATTAAAATATTTAAATTAAATCCAAAGGTATTAACACTTAAATACTAATTAATATAAAATTAACTTTCAAATATGGTACTGTATTACTTTGTGGAAATCATATTAGTAGTTAGAATACTTTAAGGCCAAGCCTATCTAAATCAAACTGCAGGCTATGCTGGCAATTCATTAAAAGGAATCAAAATAGACCACTTATTTGGTAGTTACAACACATAAATACATTCCCATTATGATATTGATCATAATACTACATCTACCTCATTCTTTAAAAGAATGGCATATTATTACTACCATATTACTACTTATTTAGTTTTACTCTGTACTTAAATTACACTATGTTACCTTTTAAAATTATTATTTCAGGGGCAGTAGTGTTAAAGAAAAATAGTGATTTTATAAAGGCTAGTACATCTGAAGGGAAAGGCACTCAGAGTATCTAAATACATTTTCTATGCACGGTTTGAACTCCAGTTGTTCAAAGTGAAGTGTCGCCTTTGGTGTGGAACATGAAGTACTTGGGATAGAAGAGCTGAGCAGCATCAAAGGAGGACCAACCACCTGATGCCACAAAATGCATGTATTGATTTCATATTTTGAAAGGCTTCCTTTACCTTGAATATTTAGCAGATCCAGTGAAAGTCTGAACTGACCCTAATGAGTCTAAATCCTACTTTAACTAAAATATAATATTTGCGAAGGACATACAAGTTACTTTATCATTGTGCTTGTTATCAGCAAACAAGGTAGTAATTCAGAGATAGATATATGACACATTAGGCTTTTGGACCAGGTAGATTATAAAAGCTACAAATATTACTTGTATTTACAATCCTTAGTAGACTATGAAAAAGAAACTACTTTGAAATATCTTTTATAGAGTAGGCAGAGGTTGCTTTTTTAACATTACTTATGTTAAAATTATTAAATAACCTAATTTTTCTACTGGTTAATACTATACAATGTGTTTTCAGCCTTAGCCAAACCACAAAGCAACTAAATTGACTATTGGATTTAACTTCATCATTAGGCCTTTTTTTCCGACTTGCAGCTTTTAATTTTATTCACCTCTTACTTTATTATTAAGTAATATTGTTTTTCAAAAGGACCACATTCATTATTTTACTAAAATCAAGAGTTTTGTGACATATTCAAGATGCTGATCCCATTTTAAACCTAGGTGCTAGATAATAACATATGTGAAGATGGCAAAAAGGAAACACAAGAACATCCTTTGTGTGTTACAAGGTATTTGTTTGCTTTCTCCAAATAGCATCTGGAGCAATTAGAACAGTACTTTCCATATAAATGTATATTTCAAACACTATATCTAGTTAGGACAAAACCAAGCAGGAGCCAACAAACCCCAAAACATGAAGCCTAGGGAAATAAAGTGGGGCTAGATAGTTTAAAATAGTTTAAAAACACAAATAGTTTAAAAACATTTTCCACTAAAAATTTCTTATTTTTTGGTGATGAACAGTCTCTATAACTGATCCAAAGGAGAGCTAAGCTATTGGGAGAGTTACTAAACTACCATTCTGCAGTGACCTACGCTTCTACACAAATCCAACATTAGTTATTTATATCTTGTTCCAGGTTGGAGTTGGGTTAAGTTTTCCAAGTTAAATCCACCTAGCAATTTTGATAAAACATAACGAGGAAACACCTCCAAAAAAATCACACCAAAATGTATTGCTTGACAAGAAAAACATGTTAAATTTTTACTTGGAGTATCATTTGTGCCGAATTTTTCTAGAACTAATTGCAGAAAAAGCCAGAACAGAGCTTAAAGCACAATTGGAAACAAATAGTTTAAATAGAAGTAATGCAAGGAGATGAAGGCAAATAAAAAAGTTGTTCTTCAGGCATTTGGAGACCAGAGAAAGTGGTTTTATGAAAAGTGAGAACAAAATAAGCAGACAACTACCTTTTTCTTCCACTCTTAGCTTTTGCTTCAAATGTATTTTAAAATACCTTTTTCTAATGAATACAATTTTTGCCACTGTTCATATAATTAGCATCTGATCTACAGACAGGCAAGCTCCCTGGCAAAGTCTAGAGCATATACTTGGGGGAACCTAAGATGTTGCTAACAGAAGTTGCAGCTGGTACTTCTTTCACATAAATCCCTACTGTAGAGCAGAATATGTGCTTATGTCTGAGCTGCCAAGGTGAAATGCTGCATCTTGGCACACACTGCCCTCTCTGGGCCTGGTAGTGGCAGGGGATGGCTGGACACATGCCCCAGTCTGTTGATCTGCCATGGCAATGATAGCCCTTGACAGAATAAATGAGTAGGAGCCATACATTACATTTCATGTTTTGTAGCTAAAGCCACCAGAGCATGTCTTCCTGAGTCCCATAGCTGAAGTCACCCCCATGCATCCCTGCATCTAAATACAGCCCAATTAATCTCACTTTATGAAGAACTCAACTCTGAAACGTGATATTTCCCCTACTGATCTTCCATCTTTTCCTGTTTTGCAGTTTTGTTTGAGCACTTGCTAACTAGAACAATCATGGTTACCTGGTTAATGAAAGCAAAGGTGTCTGAATAATTTGTGGTTATAATAACAGTTTTCAAACATAAATATGAATTTATATGGAATTCTTTTACATGTATGTAAGTTCTCTCCAAACAGCTTGGTGTTATGGCTTTGTGAGATCTAATTTGAAGACTGGTTTTCTGTGCATAATTCTTAGGTTTTAATTTAGAATTTGATTCAGGGCTGAATCTTGGTGTGAGGTTGTAACTGGTTCGTGCCCCATGCATTTCACTGCTGTGCTTCATACGGGTGCTGTCAAATGGGACCCTGTTGATTTTATAGTTACATCTTCATAGTCATTCAGTTCAATTCACTCAGAATATAACTGCTGTGCAACAACTGCAGTTAGACAGAGAAGTCACTCTAAGCTGCTTCTGTTTTGTGATTAGAAAGAGACTGCATAATGTAGATGCATCCCCTTTGTATAACAACGCCTATGTCAATAAAAGTCTTTGTCTTCCAGATGAGATTGGAAAGTTGCAAAACAGTGAAACAAAAGTGATTTGCTTCAAGTCACCCAGCAGCCAAATGGAAATGGAAATTCCTCACTGTCCTGAAGCCATACTCAGTGACACTACATTTCATCCCATGGTTCAGCAGTGAAAAATTGTACATTTCCATAAATATTGATAGCTTAATGTGTTCACCCCAGCCTGGAATTTGTAATCAAACAGTACTGTGGGAGGGTTCAGGACAAAAACAAATAAGTAAAAGCAAAATACAATTACAGAGCTAAAGAAATCTACCAGACTAATTTTTTTTTTTTTTAACCTCTGCTAATTGCCTTTTCCTGAAGAAAGGTAAAGGAAATTCTTCAGGGAAAGGACAAGCCACCTCTGAGAAAGCAGCAGTAATCAATGTACAACAATAAAATCATAGATTAACTGAAGAGTTCTTTATTATAAACACATCTAGCATTTCACTGTACTTGGTGCTTTGGGCCCATTTTAAAATGAGCTGATAAAGCAACATTATTTCTTAGACTGATAACCAGCTTACTGGATTTCAGAGAGGTCAGAGGCTTCCTTGTTTATTTAGCTGAAGTAGCCTTTTAGCTCTCTGATCTTCTCAGTCTATCGTTATTATTAGTCTTCCTTGAGTCCTGCTTTTCAAATACCTTGTCTGTAGCTCACTTTGCATTTCCTATTCAGCAACTTAACCCTACAGACAGTGTATAAAACAAGATAAAAATCCATAAATTATGTGTCTATGGGTGTTTGTGCCCTATATCTTTGTCAAGGATGATCACAATCAAATGGTTGTTTCTTGAGACAGCCTGTCAGCGAGCACAATTACCGCTTCTCAACTTGCCCTGCCATAGCACAAGGCAGAAGTAAGACTCTTGTAGCAAGGGAAATCACTTCATACTCATACTTCAACTGTCTCTTTTCTGTCTTGTCTCTTAGTTCTATTTATTTTCTTTACAGATTGTCATTAAACATTATTGTAGATGCAATTTTTGTATTCCTTTGTGGGTACAGTTACTTCAAAGACAGCATAAAAACTGGAGTGGGGAGCAAACATAACTAAGCCTGTGGTAACCCAGGGAGTTTGGCATCTCTGCCATGTCACTATGACAGCGTGAAGGCCAGTGTCAGGCACTGGTCCAAGGTACCACAGCTAAACTGCTAGCAGCACCCCCAGGAGTTTAAGCCCTTCAAAACATTGACGTCCTTGGGATCTTTTATATCTAGATCTGAAGGGGAAAATCCTGCCATCGCGATGCAGAGCAGAAATTTTGTCATGGACTTCACTGAAATCAAAACTTATCTGTGATTTGGGTTCCTTTACATTTGAGGAAGACATGCTAAGTACTGAGAACATGACTTACAACTGTGATTTCTGGCCCTTGGAAAGCTGAAACAGTGTATACAGAAACATCTTTCCTATAAGTAGTGACAATTTTAGGATGAATGCTATGGACTATTTGTCATCTGAAACAGGATCTATTACAACAAATTCCAAATAGCACAGTACTGTGTTGAGCAAGAAAAGATGATAATGCTATAATAAAATCTTATATACCATGGACCATTATGATTGAATTGAGTAGTGGGAGAGAAAATTTTTAGATTTTTGAGAGGAAATTGATACATAAGTACAAGATTCATCGTAAAGTGAGCCTTAGCACATCATCAAAAGGAAAAAGTAGGATTATGTTGCACTGGATTTGTGTCTTATCCTTCTAAAGTCCTTCAGCAACTATCAAATATTAGGAAGCTCTGCATTGTCTGGGGGCTTTCTTATGCCTCTGAGCCTCCTCCAAGATGTCTTTCTCCTGGAGCACTATCTGGGGAGTCCCCACATCACCTCATACTTTGCTTTTGTTCTTGACATGTCTCCCTCATCATCCTCATCCTAATAATGCTCCCTAAGGAACTCACAGGACAGGCTTGGAGTCTCTTGTCAGAGTCACTGTACCAATAGTCTCTAGGTACATCTGCATATTTAAGATGCCTTTGCTTCTCTGTCTGCATGCTGCGAAGATTTCCATATTGCATTAAGCCTCCCACTTTCATTTCCTATTTATTCTTAAAGGAAGCAGTTTGTTATCTCAAATATGAGCAAGCATCTGACACAGGGGTGCATCTTGGTCATGAATTCCAACACTGTCTCGATTGTCACATTTTCTGCTTTTCTAGCAAATATTGACAGTTGCACAATGTTTTTCCACTCATAACAGTCCTCCAGGCAGAGTACAAACCAGCAATTAGTTCCCTTTGATTTCAACAGTTCAGGCAGTTTTTCACCCTTGTACTCATCTACTCATCGAGACTGAAACATCTGAACTTGAGCTCATGGATGCTACAGGAGATCATGTCAAAAGTCCTGTTCAGGTCAAAGTAGATATCAACCACTGTTCTCCACTTATCCACAGAGCTTGTCATTTCATTGTAGAAGGTAATAAGGTTGGTCAGGCATGATTAGCCCTTGATTAATCCATGCTGGCTAGTCCCAGTCATCATCTTGACCTTCGTGTGCCTAGTAATGGCTTCCAAGAGAACATACTCCATAATTTTCTCAGGGATCAGCCCCTAGTTTCCTGAAGCATTCCTTCTTGCTCTTCCTGAAGATGGATGCAATGCTGGCCATAACCCCCAATCTTCACAACTTACAAAGAAGACAGATTGGCCTTTATATGATACCAGCTACCTTTCTGAGCATCTTTGTATGCACCCATGTTGACCCGTGGACTTTACTGTATCAAGATTTATTAAGAGATCTTTGACTCAACTGTCTTCTATCATGGATTGTAGCTTCTCTCCTTGAAAACTATTTCTGCATACATAGGCTTGGGAAACCTTTTTACTGCAGGTCACAAAGACAATACTGAGCAATTCTGCATATCTGCAGTTGCTGTCACTTAATCACCTGCCCCATTCAGAAGTGGGCCCATGTTTTAGTTTTTTTGTTGTTTGTTTGTAGTTTGTTTATTTTCAGTTTTCTCTTTTACTTATAATGCAGTAATGAAAGCTCCTCTTGTTGCCCCCGGTGCCCCTCCAGAGAATCCTCTTCCTAGGAAAAAACATCAGGCTACAGGGGCAGGTTCCCCGTTTAACTCAACTACATTGTACAAGGGTACTGGCCTGGGACAGTCTGCTTTTGCCTTAAAAACACCCTCCTTGTGAATATATTCCTTAATTCTGACTGCAGTCCCTCCTTGGTTGAATGTTCTAGCTCATAAATTGCAATAGTCCATACCTTGGCACCTTATGGTGCCATTTACTGTTTCTGAAAGGTATTTGCTTCTCAATCATAGCAGCTGCACAGCTATAAATAAGATGTGAGGTGGGAGAGAATCAAATCAATTACACACAATGCTACTGTGACTGGTGTTGTCTCAATTTTGAAAAATCTCTTTCATCCTGGTGAGGCTGAATCTGCTCAGAATTGCACCCTAACTTTCAGGTCTTCATTGAAATCTTTCCCGTCTTGCCTTTCTGAAGAGCTTTAAGCAAATTTTTGTAGTTCATCATATTTTGGGCTTCATTGGATTTTGTTCTTCCTAACTTAAAGATATCTCTTGGGAGGATTTTAAGCTTTTTTTTTTTAAATACAGCATACTCTAAATTAATCCAGGCAAATGACCCAAAAAAAGCAAAGGCAACAATGTCTGAGGCCTCAGAGCTCTTGTGGTCTTACAGCATTATCTCATCTCAGAGCATTTCAAAGTCTTCAAACGAGTATTCAGGCCATCTAAAAAATCTTTCAGTCTTCAGGAACCAAAGCTCCAGGGTTTTTGATCTCAACTTTTTAAGTCTTTCCTTAATCTTAAAGGCTTTAGATTTGGTAACTCCTTCTCTGCTGATAGACCTTATTATTAGAAGGTGCAGGGTCAGAATCTGAGATGCCTTTTCTCATTTTGAATAACTCTGCCTGCTTATTTGTTTATTGCAACTCCCATTTTTTTCTTCTGAGGACGTCAAGTAACAGCAAAAGTATTACTCCTTTGGTCTTCCTTTACTTCAGTTTGCCAAGACACTGTTAAAACATTGATGAGAAATTACTGTGTCGTTATCATCATGTGACCCTTGATGTTCTAGTGTTTCCCATAGCCTTTTTATTAGACAGGTAGAACTTCACACTTTGAGAAGTGCTGTATAAGGAATTTCTCAAAAAGGACAGGTAAATGATCTGTGAGACCTGATAATATAAATAAAACTACTGTAAAATAAACAGTTGGGAATTCTAGGTATTTCCAGAATGCAAAGCGTTGCTGGTTCTAGAAGAAACCATATGGACACCTCCTTAGGGATTGTCAAACAGGGATTTGTTCCTTGCTGATCCTCTGCTTTTGTCTCTACTTTGCAAACACTAGTTCCTTCAGATCTTTCCTCCACCCTATTGCCCTCTAGACTGCTGAAGCTGTGCCTGAATGGATGAGGCAGAGGAGGAAGAAGCAAAAGGTCCTATCTCAAATAGCAAATGGAGGTAGTGTGAGGTAGTTTTGGGAAAGGAGAGCCTTTGCTAGTCTCAGGAAGTCCACAGAGATTTCTACTCAGTACTGGGGCAGAATTTGGATAAGAGGTATATATAAATTCAAGAAAAAAAAAGGTATTCCTAAAGGTGAGATCTATTAGATTGTGGAACTGTCTCCTGCTGGAAGTAGTGAGAGCAGAATGGTTTGGGTTATATCATTCAAATGCCTCACTTAGAAGTATATTTACACTGTCAACAGTATGCATTTCCATTTAGAAAAAAATTGCTGCTATTAGAAAAGGAAAGGATAGTATTTGCTTTTATCACCCACCCTATGTTTCCTGTTATTACTTTGCTTACCTGTGGGAACAGCTTTATTGGGTTTTGTTTGTTTGTTTGTTTGTTTTACAGATGGCAAAGAGAAGATTTGGAAAGTGCATAGTGTTTATAATGTTATAGAGGTTTCGAGGTTTTTTTCTACCCTCAGTGAGTAATGATCAGAATGAAATTGTCTCCAGGAATTTAATGTTTTAGTTTTCCTGAATGGAAGAAGACCTGAAGTGCTGAGGTGTAATTTGGTGCAGAATATGCAACATTACATTGCAGGGAATATATTTCTCATGGAACTATTCTACTCTTACAACAGATATGCAAGTGTCACTAATGACAACAGAAATTACACATTTGCCATAGGAAATTGACTGCTGTGTCTTGCCTTGATATGGCCATTTTGCTATAGCAGTGCTTCAAATATTTCATATCCTTTACTAACCACAAGGATATCTCATACACACATTTTTTATTCAATAAAAAACCACACATATAGAAACAGATATTTATCATTGTTGCATACTAATGCTAACACTTTAGTAGAATAATTTCTAAGGAAAAAGTCTATATATGTGTACAAAAGACTAGTTCATATAAAATCGGGCTGAAAATCAGGAGATGGTTTAAAGCACATATGCATTTGAACAAGGAATGTAACTTTACCCATTATGCAACCCCTGGGCAACTGAGAGGCTTTTGGTCAACCATAAGCATGCTATAGGCTAGCTCAGCTTGCTCTGGGAGTCTGGTTCTCCATAGCTGCTCAAGGCCCCCAGCAGGACTTTGTTGGTAGCTAGTAGCCCTGCTGACTTGTCATAGCAAATCTGGCAGCAACCAGAGATATGTGAGGTATCTTTTAACAGGCTACACTGGGTTGCAAAACCATTTAACCTGGCACTTTGCCTGGGCTAATTAGCCTTGCAGAGAAGATGGATAAATCAGTTCAAAACAGCATAATGTAACCAACCTGCTTCTTGTACCTGAGCCAGCTCACCAAACACTATCTTAAGAATCTGCTCAGCGTGCTGCAATTGTGGGATATTACTTAGTGACACATCCCAAGCAAGCAGCACACAAACCAGGGGGCAAAGGAAATAACCTAAAAGGAATGCATAGAAAGAAGTAAAAAATTAGGCTTCTATTTGGTCTCTCAAAAATATCATTCTCTTTGAACAGATCATGAGGACAAACCTCTTGACAGGACAAAACTATTTTCAAATCTCACGGTTATATGAAGGCAAAGTAGTGTGAAAAGCTCTATGAATACTTTTCATAGGCATGTAAATTATTTATCCCAGAAAATCACTAGAGCAATTTTTAAAATATCCATAGGTCACATATTTTCAGGTACATGACTCTGGCCTTAGCACCATTGCTAGTTTTCTTGGCTTATGATGCTGCATTTTCAAATTTACACAGAAAGCTAGGCCAACAAATGGATAAAAATACTGTAGAAATTGAATAAAAATCTCAAATCTCAGATCTCTTAATACACCTTCTAACAATGTGATTTCATTGTGTTATATGAGAATAGGCTGGAAGTAAATGATTTTGAAGTCACAGTGAGGTAAACAATGAACATACATAGGAGAAAAGACATCACTAGCTCTGAGTAATTTTACTTTAAACTTAAAAAATGCAGCCAAAAAAGCCAATAAATACTGTTTCTGGTTCTACAAATACAGAAGAAAAAAAAAAAGAGAACTAAAAGTGTGTTTCTAAGACATAACTGTAGCCATGTAAAATGTAAGCATCCTGTTTGATATTGCAGGGAGAGAAACATAAAGTGTGAATGGTGAAGTTGACCTGTTCTGATCTTACACCAAATTAACCCAGGCACTCTTTGTTTTTCTTCTGGTTTTGCCATAATCACTCTTTCTTTAAAAAAGCATTGGAGCTGGTAAGATTATATGATTTAAATTAATGTTAACTACTTTTGCAGTCACAGAAAATCATCAACTCAAAACAATGGGTTGCTGAGCACTTTGTCAGAAGAAGGTGATGCACCACCTCAAAAGCTGCCCTTATTTCTTATTGGTTATTTTGGTTTCTGTTGGCTATTTTAGAAATCCCACTAATCTGCTTACTTGTCCATGCTTTTCAGTTATGTGGATGAAACACGTCTTGCACAGATCATCTAACACTTCCTAAATGCTTTTGTAATTTTCTGCTACTATTTCAACTCAAAGTGCAACATTCCTTGAAATGATATTTAATCTGTATCTGTCATGGAATTCAATACTTTGCTTCAAAGAATATTGTAGTATCAAAATAGAAATGCTGTGGATTTCTAAATGCTTCCCCAAAGATCAAGCTTCACACCTTGAACACTAAGGTTGCATGTTTTCACTTAGTATTAGCATGTACGCGCAATCATCAGTACCAATGCATTGTGCTTTCCAAACTCAGAAGAAGATGCAAAGAAAACTTTGAATGATCAGGGCTCAGGGCTTTTTCTGTTTGATTTCCATGGATCACCTTTGATCCAAGCTTTTGTATGAGTTATGTTTGGCACTGTCCTGGAACTGAACAGAGGATGTGCGAAGTGGCAGAAGGAGAAAGCTAGTAGTGATGGAGGCAAGAACATTTATGTTCAGATTGCAAGTTTCATGCCAAGGACCAGGATGTAAAGAGAACAGGTGTGAAGACTGGCCCTAACCAATGATTACCAGGCTGCCATTTTAAACTTGGATGTTTTCTACTGATCGTTTCATTTCTTTCTTAGAGAAAAAATATTGCAACCACCATCTATTTCTGTTGCATTCAGATTCAATTCAATTCAATTGTGCTGATAGACATATATACACATATTTCCTTAACTAGAAAAGTTGCATTAAGTATTTATGGTAAATCACTGCTCAAAAGTTAGTTGTTCAAGCCCACACTTTCTCATCTGTGTAAAGACATATGTAGATCTAGAAGGAAATCCTCAATACCTATCTGAAAATAAGGCAAACAGAGGTATCTGCCTCTCTGTACTGCCTACAGGAGAATATAAAGTGACTAACTCAGACTTAAATGTCTAACTTCTGATGTTTAGATTACATCAGATAAACACTAAGAAAAAAGTGACTTAGAAAGATGGAACAGAGTACAAATATATGCATCATTATTTTTTATTATTATAAAAGAAGAATTGTAAACACCATCTATATTAATCTGTCCTCAACCTGCCCACTGGTAGGTGATTTATGTTGACATATATTATGAGACAAGATTTGTGAAAGAAGGCAACAGCTTTTGTTCAATAGATTATGCAATTTAGCTGCATTTTTCAGCTATAACAGTGGGCCAAAAGTATTTTTATTGTTAAGAGTCCTTCCTTCTTTCACATACTTAAGGATCAGTCTTATGAGAATATTATCATAGAGAGAAGATGTGTGATGGCAAAGAGCTTTTAAAAAGATATTTGACGAGGAAAATACTGGCTATTAAGTTAGCCCCAAGTCACAATTTAGCTAAGCAAAAGAGCTATTCTTTTGATAAAAAATAGAAAACTATAAAATCAGAGTCATTATATAATATACTTACACAAATAAAAGGTCAGGATAAACGGTGATTATAGAATCCTGGGAGAATGATTTGCATTCTAGCACATGCACACAGTAAATTAGAGATTGGGGTGCTATCAAACAGAAACTCCTAAGAGGAATCATTGTGCTTGCTGGTCCTCATCAAGTAATTCAATCAGTGCAGAGTTCAAACCAAGCCAAGTCTGAACACAAAAATATATTGTCAGTCCATTACAGGAACAGCTCAAGTGAAGGTTGACCTTCTGGGAGTCGCACCTCTAGTCATCATGGCAATCTCAGCTGGCATCGGAGTTAACCGAACAAATCATAACATCCCCTCCAAACAGTCATGCACCGCTTCCCTATCTCTGCAATCAACCGAGCAATCCCTTCTGTATTTCTTCCTACGGGACACATAAAAAAATGCACTTCTGCATGTCCTTGTAACAACCTGCATTTGTTAGAACTGCAGAGTCCAATAAGCTTCAGTGCAGATGAAAAAGCCAATAAAAATACTGATTAAAGTGAAAGAAATGGCTTTTCCAGTAAAGCACACTAGAGAACCAGCACTTCAGTTCTTGAGCGCTGATTGCCACATGTCTGATAGGATCGTGCTTCATCATCGGCTTGTTTATTGTAAAACATAGAAAAAGGATAAGAGAAAATAGCTGGGACATTGGTGAGCAATCTAATATGTAAGAAAAACAGGAGCACAAAACCAAAACCAGTTCAAAACAAACTTTTTGAACCTGTTTTAAATGGAAGATACTGGGTTGTGGGCTTTTTAAGCTTCCAGTAGAAACTGAAGAAAAACAGAGGATAAATTTATCTGTTTGAGAACAGAAAGATGTTTGTAGAAAATGAGGAGAATGACAAAAAGTTTCTTCAACATTACCTGGACAGAGAGCAAAGCTAGCAACCTGGAAGAGCAGTGATCAGTGATGGTGTGGGAATTGTTTACAGGGACCAGAAGCAGCAGTGGTGGCTGTGCCCTGTTGGCTGCTGGTGGCCCATGGCACACCACCATCACCAACACCTGGCTGCAATCTACCACTTTTTCAGTGGCTCGCACCGAGTGCTGATGAGGAACAGCACTTTCTGCCCTCTCCAATGGGGTGTATATTTTCATGTTTCATCCTCTGACCTCATATCCAAGGGATGACATCCCCTACAGAACACTAAAGCAGATAAATGTAGAAAAAGCCATTATATGACGTTTGGGGGAAGAGATTTTCCCCGTAGTGTCAAGTTAAAAGAGGTTCCAGGTGAGAGGAAACCAGCTGCAGCTGCCAGGATAAAAAGGCAGCTATTTGAACCTAATTTGATATTTTATTTCCAGCAGCCTAAAAAGCCTTCAGTTAACTAAAGGCCAAGTGATATTCAGCAGAAGAAAATTAAAAAAAAAACCCACAACTGTGCAGAGAGAAGGATGCTTTTTAGTCCCTCTAAAGTGAAATGCTGTGAACCATACAATTCCAATTTCAACCTCCCACTTAAGTATTCATGTGGATATCCTTTGCACTGCAGTGTGAGTAAAGGCACTCCCAAAGCCACAGTAATACAGCTCTTCCTCATGGCAATACACTTCAAAGGAATAGCTTTCCAGATCTACATACAGGTGCTTAGTATCGACTGGAAAATATGTAAGGCATCAAGGCTCATCTGACGTCACAGATTAAAAATGATATGCCACTGAACCTTCCCAGGGACCCTCTCCTCCCCTTAAATTTTGGGTTTAGTTAAGCAAACTGTGAACAGAAACTTCAGGCTGCTTGCAAGTGTCTCTATAAAACAGTTGATCATCAGAGGACTCAGTTACTCTGCAAAGTATGTCACAAAGCCAGAAGTAACAAGTAGCCAAAAGTAAATTTCATTCTGAAATACAAAATCTGATTTATATTCTTCCTTTCATGACCACTAGTATTGAGGAAATCTGATAATATGTCAAGTTAAACAGCTCAAAGTAGGATGCCAGCGCTGCTAATAATGTCTTTTTAGACTTTTTAGGTTAGGTTCAAGATGCTTCACCATACAACTGTTAAAGGCCGCAGACTGCAGGGGCTCCAGTTGTTCCTTTCCACCAGAACTGGAAGAGCTCTTCAGGATTTCTTTCCCTTCAGTAAAAGCCCTAATTTATTTCTTCTGCTCCCACCATAGGACAGCTATACAGTGGATAACTGTCTGGTGTTTTTGCCAATTGCAAATTTTGTTCTTTACTATCACCATAAAATACCAACAAAACCCAACAAAAATCAGCTTATTAAGAGCAGCTCTGAAAAGCTAGGATTCTGTTTGGCTCCTACTCTCTACTGAAGGCAGATCCTCCATTTCCCTGGGCTGTGAAAACCTTTGAGTGTTACCTCATCACTCTTCAAAATATAATTCTGGATTGCATGAAACACACTTTTAAATCATTTATAGCATTCAAAGATTGTCACTTCATCCTAGACAGGGACTAGTCATATCTACAAGCCATTTGTGTTAGCCACCTCTAGGCTTGGCTATTTGGATTTATTAGGTTTGAAATGGAATGTCAAGACACTCTAGTGCTCTTTGAGAATTAAAAAGCTGTTCAACCACAGATTGGCTTCTAGAATATTTTAAATAGAGACTAATTATGGGACAAAAAGTACTAATCTGAGTAAAAGGATGGAATAACCAAGAAATGCTTATTACTTTGTTCTGTGAGGGTGAAGCTAAGCTTCCACTGGTACCATTTAAGCCACAAGGCAAACTGAGTTTTTCTTTGTCTTCTGTGGAACAATAGTGTGCAGCAGCCCTGACAGAAACACATATGTCTATTTTACATAAATGTTAATTTTGGCAGTGTGGATGGTATTCATTCTTTTTTAGAGACACAAGAGATGACAATACAAATTAGGTAAAACAAATGGTTTTTTCTATTTGTCAAAATTCCTCACAATTATTGGAGCACATGCTGACCTTGTAAAGATTGAAAAATATGAAGAGTTGCTTTGCTAAAGTAAAAAAAGCTACAACATTATGAAAATGAAGTAAATAGAAAGTAAAAAAAAAGCCTCAAACTATCACCATGAGAATACATTCTTTCTGGTGATAAGGAAAATAAAATTTCAAAGAACAAATAACTCTGACTTCTTGTCACTATTAATGAAATTTCATTTACCTTTTCTATTTAACAGCTATCAGTCTTCATATATCAAATTTAATTTTGCGCAGTTATATATTATTTTTCAGTTGTATCAATAAATTAACCTCATGGATTGTAAAGCCAGATGGGACCACTATGATCATCTACTCTGACCTCATAAACAAAAGAACATTTTTCTTTATTAAGTTCAAGGTGAGAGAGTGTGTGCACAAGTGAATACATATATATGCACATTTAAAAAAATTGAGTGTCTACAATTCAAGTTCTGATGTAGACCCAGGTCTGCTAAATCTACTGGATTATGGATTAGAGTTTTTAGGTTGACATTTCCAAAAAAATAGAAATGCATTTTCCTTTTTTTGTCAGTTATTTGACTGCCAAGCTGGGAAGATGGTTGCACCTGCCTTTTAGCATACAAGAAACATATTTCTGTGTGGAAAAAGAATCAACATTTTAAAATTAAAATTCATCATTACCTTTTACCTACAACACCTGAATAATTGTTAAAAACAACTAATTACCTGCATACCAGAAAGCACATTTAATTAGCTGCTCATAAACAGAGTAGATTTCAAAAGCCCTCCAGGGGGGATAGGTGCAAAAATTCCATTAACCAAAGTTGTGCATGAATTTGAGCACTTCTTCAAAACTATACTCTGGAGACCACTTCTGTGCATAGGAGCTTTCCTCTCCAAAGTACTTCCCCTCTTCCACATGCACATGAATGGAAAGGTCTGTCCACCTACAGGGGTAGAGCTTTTTATGAATGGAGGAACAGTGAGGTTTTTCCTCTTGTAACTGAGTTAAGCAACAAGGATGTTGACTGTTTTTCTTTTTTTGGGTTCAGGAAAAGTTACAGAAATTGCTTCAATAGAATGAGACAGGAAATGGAAAATCTGTATGCAAGAGATCAGCTTCATTCAGAGAGAGAGAATGAGTTCACTGTCACTAGGTTTCTGGGTTTGCCAGGCAGCTCTGTCTCAAAGGATGTCATTCAAAACCTTCTCCCTTGTTTTGCTACAATATTAAGACAATAGCACAATATTGGAAAAACACACAACCCCCTTCTTTCCTCGACAATATTATGGTCACTGAGAGACACATGCAGGGACACTTACACACACACACCCCATCTCTCACGTGCATTCACACGATCCAATTTTCTCTTCTCCAGTCTGAAATGAAGCTGCAGACAACTTATTAAAACAAACAGATATACAGACTCTTTCTCTTTTAAAAAGAAGAAGTTATCTGGATTTCCTCTTCATGAAGTAATGTCAATCCTTGTCTACCTTATTCCTTTACTGCAGAAATTGCCACCTTCAAAATTAATGGTCCTTTTCAGAGAAGAGTGCCTATCTCAAAGCATTTATCTGATAGACATGGTAACATTTTCCCAACAACAATCCTCCATCAGGAAATAGTTGCATTGAAACTGAAAGTTTCAAGTGAACATGTTGATTTTTACAGTATTTGACAGAAAAATTTAAATGCTCCAAATAAATATGGAACATTGGGCTTTCTTACTTGATTTTGTCCTGATCACAGAATCTTGGTTTATTTCTATTTGCACTTGCTTTAAAACTTAATTTCTACCTAATACAATGTTGCTTCCTATAATTCAATATTATATTCTAATGTGCTGAGACTGTCAGGCTGAACTATTCTGACATTGCTGAAATGAAATTTTTAGTCACAGTGGTCGAGATGCTTAGAAATACATTTACTTCAAATACTTCCCTTGGAATTCCTTCCTTGAGTTGCAATTTTTCAATTCAATGCAGATTGAAAAGAATTTAAAATATGATATTACCCTGAAGTAGAAATTGTGATTTTTTTAATCAAATGTCTAATATCTATATAAGTAGGCAAATTCATGTAGAGTTTTTTATATAGTAGGTAAGGGGTTTTTTTGTCTCTCTCAGTACAGGTAGTTCAATGTATTCCAGAATGCATGTAACACATGGAAAACTTCCACAAACATGTGTTAGATATGAATTACCTGCAATCTACACACACTACTAGTTTTCTTCCTTGAAAAAGGTAATTTTCATTAAACTATTTGTGTCTGGTTACTGTAAAATATTTAAAGCTGCAACACATACATTTGCATTTGTAGATACAGCTCTGTATATGTATATATATATATATTCACACCCATCTCAAGCACTATTGTTAAAAGAGGTTTTCCTTATACATTTACTTACTAGAGTAAATGTTTCCCTCCTAGTTTTATACCTCAAGTAATGATTTGTGAACTGCAATGACTTAAGAAAACTTTAGGTAAGTCCCTTGTAGAAAGCATCCTGGTTACCCTCTAATATTTCAGAAGCTGAAGCCAAATTTCCTCCAGTATTATTGATCTACAATAGCCAAGGCAGCTGCGTTTACTGAATCACAAAGGTAGTTTGTCTCCTGCGATTTCTTCATTAATATGCAATTTTATGGTAGTCTTAGGCACTGCTTATGTTGCAATAACAGTGTCAAATAGCCTAATTATAATGTGATTGATTCCCTGGTCAGAAGAGGTGAAAAGTTGTTGAGTAGGCAAGATGATAAATGGATGACACCTCACTGTTTGCCTGGAAATACTAAATCCCTCAGCAGACTCTTATTTTATCTTAGGTAGCAAACAGTGATAATCTTTGGAGACAGCTCTACATTTCACAGGTGCTTTTGCCAAGGTTCAGACTCAACTGACCATGCTCTAGTCATCTCCTGGCTCAGTTGGTACAACATAAACAGAGACAGCTCTGTCATCTCCTTTACTTTGCCTTTGAAATATAAAACTCCACACATACAAAGCCAAACCCTCCCACCCTTCAGAGCAGCAATTTTTCTTCTGTCTTTATTCAAGTAGAACTCATGTAGCTTATCTGTAGTAATTAAATTAAAAAGGGGAAAAAAAAATAAAGGGAAGAATTGTTGAGCCCCAATGTGTCTGTAGCCATGAATTTAAAAAGTTTATCTTTCTCACACTTCTCAGATAAAGTTGGTGACCATTCACACTCTCCTAACTAAGCAGAAATCTAATTTCAAAAGCTTCACATTTTCTTTTGCACAGAAGACAAAATACCAAACATAGAAAAAATGTTTGTTGATCTAATGAATTTTTTAAATTATTTTTATAGTGTTTTGAAGTTATGAAAATCACTATTAGCTCTCTGGAAATTCTTATAATATCGTTAGTCATGATGAAATAATTTATTGTGAGCAAGGAGTTTCTTATGAGTACCTCTATAGTATTTCCACCATAATTAGGCTTTAAGTGACTTGTATCAGAATTTTTAGCATCACCTGAGAGACAGTACATTTCACAGCTGCATTAAGACACAATCCCCAAATGAATTAAAAAAACCAAAACTGCTGCGTTGTTGTAAGGAAGGCTATGGTGAAACAGCAAGGCTTTTCTTGCCTCAGGCTACAATAGCTACTCGTTTAACTCAATGGTCAGAGCACTCCCTGGGGAAACAAGAAGCCTTAATTCTACTGCTGCCAGTAACTTTCCCTTTGTTAGGAGCACATGTAGAAAATTATTTTGAAAATAACACAACATGTATTAAACACTCACTCCAAGATGATTTATAAAAACAATGTTGCCTATGTGTAAATGAGATTTGGGCAAGAAAAAATTATATGCAGAAATTACATTTGGGTATGGAAAAGACTCTTTTTACTAACCCAGATAGATATTTAATTTCTGTGGGACAAATTGCACACTACCTATTCACTAACATAATTTTCCCACTGATGATTGACATTTAGATATCAAAGAGGAAAAAAGATAGCATAACATTAGATTGCCAATCTCAGAGGAGTAAAAGGTATTCATTAGACTAGGTATTCCAGCAAATGGCATGCTAAAGTCTTGACAAAAATCATGTCAAAAGTCATGTCAATCTATTTTTTTGCTACCTCAAAAGCACATCTGTCTGAGGATGACAATCACTCATACTGGCACCTGAAATATAACAAATAATACACACAGCAGACTAGATGAAAGCCAGAATCAATGTGTGATACACAGCATTGCTGACCAGTATTCAAGGACATGAAAATGCAAATAAACAGGGATTGAGTATTCCCACAGGGATGGTTATGCAGCTGAGGGGTGGTATAGAAAGAAGGAAATCATGGCAAAGGAACTCAGTTCAACCCTCCAGAAGGTCTGTGATACACAAACAGCTGCAATGCCCTGGAGTAGGGGGCAATTGTCACATGTTTGTCCACAGTGCTTCTTTCAGCCAGCCCAGAAACAGTACATCCTGGCTCCAGAGAGCATCCAAGCCAATGCCTGTAGCTGAAATAAGGATGGTGTGTTTGATTAAACATTATCGATTTGTATACAAGGGTTAAATTGAGGGGGAAATGTAGAGTTAATTTTTAGACATTTAACAAGGATAGAAAAAAAAAATTAGAATTCTCTCCCCCCCAGGAAAAAGCCAGAACCTGCATTAGGAAAATAAAAGAGAGCTGCATTGCAGAGTAACTGGACAAAAATGAATTCCTCACACTAGACCCAAGTCTCCAGAGGAGATGCACTACATATGGGAACACATATCTGGCAGTTATTGTCTAGTTATGCTTCCCTCAAAATGAATAGTGTTAATGACATAACAACAGCAAAATAAAAACAGAAAAGAGGAAGCTTTGTTTTGTCTGTATTCATTAACCAAAACTATAATGCTTCCCTTAAATATTAAATACCTTTCTATAGTCAGGAATACAATGTGAAAGTCTAAAGAAACATATTATGTGGCAGATATTTTTAGGAATTTTCTCTTAAGAGACAATGAGAAAAACAACACAGCTCTTTTAATCCTGTAATCTCTCTGGTAGCAATCAGCCCAGGGTACTTCTCAGTTTATTCACTTGTCATCTACATTAAGAGTCCTTCATTGAGCTTTTCTTTTAAAGTAAATACAGAATGACACATTTATAATTAGATCTCCCTGACCATTCCTTTTTAGGTTTGAAGGATATGAGATGTGGACATGTCATGCAGCCCCTGTTCCTGATCAGTGTGCTAAGGAGCTTAGACTTTCACTGTTGATTAGTGAATTGTAAAACAACCTATAAAATATACTATGGGTGCTGCTGGTTCAGATCTTGTGGCCACAGTTGTTCCCTGCGTGCAGGAACAGTCAGAAACTCGAGAAATATTTTGAACCACACTGAAAAATAAAGAGTTCAAACCAATCCTGAATTTCAAACAAAGATTATTTAATCATGTAAGAACAATATAAGCCCTTGTGAACACAGCAGCAAGAAAAATTCCTGTTTCTGTCGAGCCTAAGAGCAGTATGTCTTAAGATCGTGAGGAGCACAATATAGTATTACATGTTACTGTTTGTAATTCCCCTTGATATTCAGATAATTTCTTAACATTAATGACCATTCAGACTGTCCATAACATTCTCACTGAGGGATAAAATGAGATATATTTTTTTTGTTCAGTTAGTCTAGTTCATATTTGGTTTTAATCATTCATGACTTTGGTATCTATGAGAAATTTCTCAACAAATGCATCATATTATAATCTTTGGTAGTCTAGGAATAGCCTAATGATGTTGAATTTTCAATTTTCCTTATTTTTCAAAATAAAAACTGCATTCCAACAGAGGGATCTATGCTTGTCTGCATTCTTTTTTAATATATAAGACAACAAATTTTTTTTACTGCCTTAGAACAAAAATCCCACATAATGTTCCTTGGTTGTATTTACAGATCAGGGTAAAAGGTAAGAATCATTCAGTACTTCAGTGTGTGACTATAACTTTACTAAGGGAAGTCAATTTGGGGATTTAGTGAATCAGCAATGTTCTTTAGCTGTCTGATTTTTATTGGGACTACTCAGCACTAACACAGACCTCCTGGGATTCCAACTCTTCCACTTCTATCAAGACTATAATGTAAATCAACCAAAATTTGCCACTGTTCCAACCTTCCTCACTATACCAGGAAAACAGTTGGTAACTTCCCAACTTTTTCTTCACAAAGTAAAGCTTTCTATCTCAATCTTCTACAGTCAACAAAATCTTCCTTGCTTGTTTTTATTTTTTCCTGTGGTCTACACACACTTCATCACATCTTTACATTAAGTGGTTCACTTTATCTACATCTCATCCAGTGTCTTCCAGACTTTTAACATCTATGCTCTATTTATAATTCAGACATATTATTTACCACCTCTTGTCCATCAGATCTCTTTCAAAACAGTATTACTCTTAGAAAATCTAAGAATCCTAAGCCTTCAGTTCTTGTGAAAATGGCTGCTCCAATAGTGCTAAATAAAACATGACCAGTGACTGAGCTCTAGTCTTGAAGTCTCTTCTGCTCTACCTCAAACTTGGCCATGGGCATCCTCTGGGCACTTGCACTGCTCTGTAACCATAAGGCATAATTATTTAATGTTTGCAGGGAGTGGTTGAAGATGTTTGAAATAAGGGCTATATTGTAGATTACCAGAGAAATATTACCATCACATGAAAACCATGTGTGCTGATTTCCCTGGAATATACTATAAGAGCATATACAGGGTATTTGATGCCATAAAGCATTCAGGAAAAGTGCTGGAGGGGTGCAAAAAAAGGCAAAGTCTGGTGCAGTTTCATTACCTCTAGGTAATTGATCTTGGAGTGTGCCATTCCCTGAGCCATACTCAGGGACTGGGGAAAAAGCCTAGTTGGGACAGGCCAGGACTATGTTCTGTATCCTGTTTGCAGATATACAATCTATATAAACTACTTATGTTACCTACATCCCACATATTTTTCTGCAAGGGGTGGAAGATCATCCAAAAAGTTATACTAAATAAATCATTAGGGTGATGGAAATACCTGAACTGAAGGACACAGTCTGAAATACCACTGAAAGGATGCAGTTTAATTATATTGAAGGTAAAGACTTTCTGATGATGATTTCAAGAGCACAGGAGCTTTAGCTGAAATTTCTTAGCTGGCATCATTCTCTCTCACACAAACTAGGTCCTGAAAAGAATGATTATACCATCATAATGTAGACTATATGGCACATGGTGTTTGGGATTCTGAGAACGTTGCAGTTAAATCATTGTTTACAAGTCATATTGCCAACAACTCTTAACCCAGCATTATGATGCAAAATTAACTTGTAAGCAAGTAAATTTTAACACAAAGAAATATTCTACTTCTAGTTAGCAAGAAGAGAAACTTGTTAACCTGTCTTCTGTAGTCTTGAATTCCTTTGGCAACACAAGCACACAGCTCTTCAGAAGAAAAATAATTTTTTAGTTATACACCTAACTGTGGATTTGGAAGATTAATTTTAGCCATTTAGCTTTACAGTAAGAAAACTAGAAATCTTACTTGGAAGATTACTAAAGTAAAGAAGAAAGAAGTATGACTGCACAGAGTCCAGAGAAAGCCAGATCTGGAAGGTTGTAAGGAGTACAACATGACATTACATTACTACATGAGAGAAAAATGAATGCAATCAGGTAAACAGGCAAGACGAGATCAAGAATTATAAACCTGTAAGAAAGCCTGTAGAGATACTTAAAGAGAGGAAATAAATGGTCAAATCGCAAGCTACAATAATAAACCTAACAGCTACACTTGGTATGTCTCAGAGTTATGTTTGAGTTGGCCAGGACTGAGAGCAGATGCAAAGAAAAAATGTTGGAGAGTCAGCAAAACTTATGCACAGCCTATAGAGGAAAAAAGAACAAGCGAAAAGAACTGGAAATGACACCCAAGTTGAAGGGGAAGATGTTGTCATCAGCAGTATGCCTTAGCTATATATGTCTACTCTCTCAAAGTTACAGGCCAACATCCAAGAGGAGAAGTTCAATACATTTTAAATTTTGCTTCTTTAAGTCAACTCTGGGGAATGACTTGCACAAATTAAATATGACAACTGAGTCACAAGATTTCCAGCAAATATTGAGGGGTCATCCCTTGGAAAAAAGTGTATAAATTAGTTCAAGTGAACTCTAAGGCCATATCAACTGTCAACAGGACATTGTTTACACCAGGCAAGGCTCTGAGTTAATAGATCTGACTGATCTGTCCAAAGCAGTGATTGACATTAAAATACAAGAATCAGAAAAGAGACAATGAAAGAGTGAAAAAAAAAACCCTGCTTTTTTCTTCTGTGTCTAATTACTAGTAAAAACAGTAACAATTTTCAAAGAACAGCAGTTTTCTGAATTAATGGAATTACAGATGATAAAACACTGGACTTGATTTTACTTTCATAATATTTAATATGAGATTAGAACATCTCCTACTGATATATCTCCATTGATTTCAATTAATTTAACCTTCTGACTAACTATAGATCAGAGAACAGAATCAGGACCAATTAGCATGAGTGTTGCAAGGAGGCAGTAAAACTCTAAGCATTAGCTATCAGAAAAAAACCTTTCAATCTAGGGAATATTCAATATCTCTCTGTGGAAGGCAATAAGAAGACAGTGTAAGCTTTGCATGGATTTTTATAAGCCCTTGTACTAGAAAAAACACCTTAACTGAGCTAATTTAGAAATGTTCTTTCTGATCAATGTATTGATTTAGTCATAATTTGATTCCTGGCCTGGTGATTGTCTTTATGTAGCTCTGTAAGGGTATTGAGAATTTGAAACACACATGAATGTGCAATGAAATCCATTAACTAATAGACCAATGATCAGTCAATTAATGAGAAATGGTTCAGATTTTTAAGATAAATGGCTAGTTTTCTGGTGGGAATTCTTGCATAAACATTACATAGTCTGTTGCTTCAGCACTACCATCTTTAATAAAGAGAGAACAGTGGTATTGTAAAGGTCAGGAGTTTGCTATTTACCATTACCTCTGGAGGAAAATATGGTTGCAGAAGATTGCTGTCAAAGCCAAAAGGAGAGCAGAAATTGGTCTTTTCTATTAGACTCTAAGTACATGGTAAAATATTCTATTAATCCAAAATAATATTTTCAGACACATATTCTTTCTTCACTAGACCTTTCCTCAGTAAAGTGTTATTTTAAAGCATGGAGTCCATATTCTTATTCACTCATGATTCCTTACAGTACTGTGAATCTAGTTAAAAAACTTAATTAAATCCTGATCTTGCACACAGGAGAGTATCTTCTGAGTAGTCCCATGGAAACCCTGTTCTTAGGGTGAATAAAGGTGCAGCACATACCTTGCAGATGCATTCTGACCTCCCTTACATCACTGCAATTCAATTCTCCTGTAGACTTTGGAATTAATCCAATGTAAATTAGATTCTATTACTGTCCAAGTATTCCTGATTTACTCCTGCATAGTGTACAACAGAATGATGTCCCAAGACCATCATAGTCTCTGCAGACTGGACAGTAGTTCATTCCTCTCTGTTGGGAACACTGAGCAAATTTCTAAACAACCACCTCTCTGTGACACACTAGAAGCAGAAAAACTTCCAGGGTTTTTTAATAGGTTTCATACTGTATTGTAGCAGACAGTGGAATTTTACTGTAATTAGAGAAGTTCTAACTTGACTCTTGCTATTTCCCTGTCTCAGAATCATTACTTTCCTGGACTCTTTTCCAAAATCTCAATTCAACTTAAGCTGGAGGCAAAGTTAAGTTTTTGACTTTAGATTTTCATTTGGGGTCATCTTTCAAACACTTATTATTTTCCTTGCTGGCATATGTTTGCCCATCATCAGTTAGAAGCTGCATGATTTTACATTTATAAAGAAAAGTTAAGCAATTCAATCAAACCCATAAACTTTTTTTCTAGGGACCAAAGTGGCAGCTTTCTCATTACATATCAATTTACAGCTCAAAATCAGGAATAGATCAATGCAAACCATCTGCACCTTGCAAGTTTTAACATATCTCCCTTTTGTCACTCTCACTAAAGCAGAGGAAGTTATGCAGAGCATGTGGTCTGCTTTCACAAATAATTTCTATGGAAAACAGCAGTCAGACAGTAATACAGGCCCAAGGTGACCTCATTACTGAAATTTGTTCTAGTTGTCATTAGACATATCACACTGTGTCACTCAAATTGGGAGAGGAATAAGAGATACTGACACGCAGCACCAGTGATTAGAGATGAAAAATACTGTTACACCATAGGAATCCCTTGGCAGAAAAGAAATATATATAGTGTTTAAGATTCATTCTCCCCCCTGATCTGTCACTACTGCCTTTATGGCTTTATTCTTTTTCTACTTCTTAATCCTCCCTCACAAGGGACAACACCTTGAAAAATATTTCAGAGGCCAATGCTCAGTGGCCAGCTACCTTGCATAAAATATTGCTAAATTTTTGGTAATAATACACTCATGTTGTGGGAAGTTATTTACTGCAGTTGCAGCAGCCCAGCTCAGACCACTGAATTTTTCTTGCTTAGCATTGTAGACTCTTGTCACTGCAGTGTTAACTGTAGACATAGCTTTGTGCTTCACCATTGTAAATTATGGATAAAACAGGTCATGTTTTGGCCTGATCTTCCTTAAGTCCATAAGCTGCAAGGGATGATACCAGCACTTGAGAAGATAGCATCTTCCTAGCCAGAAGCAAAGCATGGTTGGCAAAGGCCTTAGTGAGAGGGGCAACTGTCACTTCTCACTTACAGTTTTTCCCGCCCTGGCAAACAAAGATGAAGGTCAATTCGGCCTTTAGGACTTACAGCCCAAAAGTTGCACTTCTACAACTGATATTCTCCTGCTCTGAGTCCCCACACTCTCAATGCCCCTGAGTCGCTTCAGGACACATCTCCTAAAGCATGATAATTTGAAGAGATTTAGTGCCAGATGATAAGTCTTAGATGATTTACCTTCACTGAAGAAAAAGGTCCTTAAATCCAAGTCCCTCATTATTTATTATTATCAAAGATCTCAAGATGTTTTTTGCAACAGTGTCCCAGAATAAGTGGAAAAATATTTGGCATCAATTTTGCTTTCTGTTTCTGGCCTGGACTTCTGGACAGTTGTTACTATGCACTTTAATCTCGTAGTTTTCCACATGAGAGCTGGTGAGTCAAAGGATAGCTTAGAATCATAGAATCACAGAACAGTTTATCTTAACATAAATAGATTCCAGGAGTCCACAGGATGACAGGTGATACATGAAAGTAAGAAGTTGTTGTTCCTTTTTTCTTTACAGATTTTTGCAGATGTTTTGATTCTGAAAATGATTCATTTTTACACTGATGATGAGGGAGAAGGAAGAGGAGACCTTAAAAGAATTTTGTGAAAAGTTTAAAATACAGATGAGACCAATAAACCCCCCAAAATATTAATTTTCATCTAAATTATTAAAATATAAAGTTCACTTTTAAAAGTCTGATCTCTTGTGCCCCAATTTGATATTTAATTATTATCTATTTTTATCCTACTGAATTCTTAATTTCTTTCCAATGCACTTTGCTCTTTGTTAACTCTATGGTGATGGAGAACTGTGTGAGTCTGAATTGTGCATCTCTTTACAGTGATTAAAATATTTTCTTCTTCGTTCTCTCTTGAAAGCATTTTAGTTCTTCTTTTTGCCTTTCAAACATCTGTCCCAGTTGCATGTTTTCTTGAAAGAAAAGTGTTTATGGTTTGCCCTTTTTCTCCAAAGTCGAAGACAATTTTTTTGATCACTGCCTTCAGAAGAACCCCTATGTGAACTTCTGTCAAATTTAAACACAATCTCCCTTAAGCTTCTCATATTTTAGAAATTTCCCCTTTCACTAAAATATTTTTGGGGCTACCTGTACTGTAGAATGTAAAAAAAAATTCCATTCAACTATAACATTGACAGCTTAATATTTTTCTGAAGACATACACTTTATATTGTACATTTTCTAATTGGTACCTACTACATTTATTAGTCCTACATGGAGTAGGTGCAGTCCTATTTTATTCTTAACCTTACTAACAAAAAAAAAAATATAGGACAATCTAAAAATGAGAAGTCCAGCCTGTGACAGCTCATCATACATTATAAACCAGCTTCTGCACAAGTGTGGGTAAATTGTCTCCTGTGAACTGTCCTATAGCTGTTAGGGTTCATGCTGTTCCCTTATAAACTAGAAACAGGAATTTTTATTACCTCTGGCCATATTTAAATTACATGAGCCCAACTCCATGCTGCAGATTAGTGTACTGCCATGCAGTTTGCCTTTTATTTTAGCATACTGCAATGAAGCTCACACATGAACTCCACCATCAGTACAATGTGATAGGAAAGGAAAGGATAAACACACACAGTATTAAAATGCTAGAACAAAACCTTAGGTCTATAAAGAATTATTACTGTACCTGCACCTATTCTCAGGTATATCCTTGGCAGCTTTACATCACTGAAGTGAACGGTTCAAGCACTTTGCTTGTTCTCAACAAATACACTAAAGGTCAGTGCTGTCACCCTTTCACTAAGTATCACCAAAAATAGCTACATAGCTGTTCTAGGAGCTCTCACCATTTATTAAATAAAATCTGAGCTATAAGGGTTTTTTCCAGGTCTTACACTGAAAAAAACCTGAACCCAGCATTTTAACAATGTTTAAAAGTTAGAATTTTTGAGGCATCAATACATATTAAAACAAAACAAAACAACACTAAACTATTCCACTTCAATATTTTAAACTAAATTTATGTTCAAAACTATAAAATGTATCACAGCAGGAGTAAGAACTGCTTTGCTCTTCATAAATAACGTCACATATTCCTCCTCCTTCCTACATGTATTTCTTTAACTAGAAAAAGGAGTGATTTAAGAAATATGGAGAATTCACAAGGGAAATTTAAAAAAACACAGCCCAACTTGCAGAGATATCTGAGATAAAAAATAAAACCATTTCATAAATAGCAGGACTAAACTGAAGCTGTCCATGCATAGATTTAGCCAGAAATCTGTCCTTTCCCACTCAATTGCAAGTGGAAAAATGTGTTTGGCACATGTATACTTAACAGAAGAAATACATATGCTAGAATCTGAATATTTCCCTAAAAAATTATATTCATTACATTCTTCTGTGAAGCCTTACAATTTGGTATACCTTTCAGCAATCTGCAATTTATAAACTGCCACAAAAGACTGTGAATGTTACCCTAAGCCTGTTCCAGCAACTTTAGAAAGTCATAAATGTTACGGCTAATTAACAACCTAATGAAATGCTGAGAAGGAAGGTCTTGCTTCTCTGTGCACTTCTGGTCTCACCTTTAATTGATAAGAAATTTCCAGGGCTATAAAGTGAACACTACATCTAAGCAACATTCAAAATTTACTTCTGGCTTTTCATCTCAAAGAAAAATAATTATCATTAGCTTACCAATTAATTTTCATAACTCACCATGGCTTTAACAAAGAGTTCCTCAATCCCAAGACTTGGATTAAGGATTTTTGCATCTCTCCTCTTTTTCATCATTGTAGGAAACAGTCTAAAGGAGTGAATTTTCCTTTGTTTTGATTGCAGGACAAAATGTATTAAATAATCATGGTATCATACCAAGGAGCTGTGGTGGTTAACACATGGACTTGGATTTAGAATCTCTCAGGAATCTTTTTCCCTGCTCTGCCCCAGCTTGAACCACATAACCTTGAGTTAACAGCTCAGTATGTCTACCTGCAATGCTGAATAATTAATCACTGATGCCTTATCATAAGCTCAAGAAGAGTAGTGGTGGTATCAAGCCTGGATTTGCAAAGAGCCTTGGACAGCCAAGCATATTGCTAATTTCTCAAAATTGTTTGTCAGCCTTGTTCTCACTATAACTACTGAATTATTTCAAACAGAGTCCATGAGAAATATTTCCCTCAGTCCTTTTAATGGCATAAAAACATCTTCTAAAATCATTCAACATGCGTGGCATACAATAGAGAATAGCTATGATTACTCCTGGGACTGAATAAATACTGCTCCAAACAACTAGACAAATTCTTCCAAAGTTTGAAAATAAACCAAAAAAGATTGATATATTTTTTCTCCACAATGAGTATCATAACTATCTATTCCAGATGTGAGCTTCCCCAATACTTGTTTATTAAGTGGGAGGCCTTGCTCCAGCAATTAAAACCTTTGGGGAGTATATGCAAACCAGGACATTTGCATTTGGCCTTGAGCAATATACCTTCTACATGACACTGTGCTCCCCACAGTTTTGAACATGTTGACAGCCTAAACTAACCAAACCTCAAGAGAACCAGAGACTAGAACCTGCAATAGCCCAACAGGAAGGATTATAGGCTTTATAAATAATAGCATGGTAAACGAGCACAAAGTTTGTGGAAGAACCAGGCTCTGAGGTGACCATTACTGTAAAGGTGGAAAGGTTTTACCACAGATACCAGCCAGACAAAGGTAGAATAATAAAAGCAGGGGAAGGCTCATTATTTTGGAGCTGATGAATGTAATTTATGTGGCTGACCTTTCAGGGCCAGATTCTGATCTCAAGGGAATAGGCTTCTATTGCCAACTGCATGGGTTCGTGCAGATGTAATGATAACATGCCTGCATGAGCTGTCTGGTCAACTGTTCTCCCCAGTCCTCTATTTAAATATATTTTAAAATTAAAATGCAATTAAATATCCTTAAAATTATGCAGTTTTTAAAGAAAGTGTCTTGTTTCACCTTGTACAGTATCATCACAGGAATTTTCATTTAAAACAAATAAAAAATAGCCAAAATTCTGCATCTGTTAATTATTCTAAATTCTTATTTACTTACATGTGAGAAAAAGTGTGCTTTCTTTTACTTCATTTTTGCCATTTGCCGACCTCAGATTGATAAGCCCTACTTCTAGACAGAGTCATTTTATTCCTGAAAAATCACAACCAGAACAACATCTACCCCTTTCCACAGCATTTTCAAAGGACTTGAGTGGACACAAGTGTTGGGGGCTGTGCCAGGGGCTTATTCTCATATCTGTGTTACCTGTTCCTTGAGGACAGAATTAATTCCTATGCAAACCATTCGTTTTCCCATGATTTATAAACAATTTATAGTACTTATCCTAAAGTGAAATGAATAATTCTAACTAGACCAGAAAGAAGCCCTAAAACAGGAACGAAACTATGGTATTTTTTAATATAACATTTAAAATAATCTTTTGCTAGTATTATTTTACATTCTAAAGAACTATGTGGGTGGATTACAACCAAAGAAGCAAGCATCAAAAGCACAGCAGAAATCAAGACCAATATGGTTTTAATCCTTAAGCATAAATCAGGAGAAACTGTGTTTAATAAAGCCAATAAAGATATTAAGAGTTACCAGAAAACGTAAAAGAAATCCTCTTTTGTATGTGAGCTACATATGCAGTAGTCAGAGAAATCTGGGTAAGTTCGAGGGAAAATCTACAATATCCAAACAAATCATAGGTTCCGTTGCAACCTGACATGCACTAAAAACTAACAAATGAGAGGCTCTTTCAAATGAGCTGGTCCTGCACAGCTGAATTCTGATAGGCAAATGGGATAGCAATGAATTACAGAGCAGTGCTCCCTGTCACAATATGCCTTCACAAAAGCTACTTCCCTTCAGAAGTTATCGGCACCTGCCAAAGCCACAGGGATTACCCTTCCCCTACAGCAACTTGTAACAGGAGGGGAAATTTTGGCTCCTGATCAAGAAACCAGAAACTGAAAAATGTACTAACAAGTGAAGTGAGAAAGCTAAGCCAAAATTCTTTAGGAAAGTAACAGATTCATCCATGCCCAAATATGACTCCTCACTGACTTTTAGTCTCCACACTGCGGCATTAAAACTGCTCATGGAGCACTGTGGAAAATGACAGACAAATCTGGGTCTAAAAGGGCATACTTCATCACCCAGCCATGACTTGCTTAAGAACAAGAAAGTAATAGAGAAATCTGACCCACCAGTATACTCTGTCCCACTGGTAAAATATTGTCAATGCATTCATTATCTGACCCCAGAAAGCCAAGAGCCAAAGTGTGGAAGGAAGCACTGTGCCACAGGAAGTATGAGATTGCAGTGGGCTACTGCATATTGCACCTGGAACTGCTGCCTTGAGTTGAACTTTAGAATACACTGAGGTAGCCTGGGACATTTGTCCAGTACCCCTGATTTTCTAGTCAAGAAACAGAGACTTTGAGTCTCTTTGGCAAGAATAATAGCAGGAACTCCCACCTAATTGTCCAGTTCTATCTACTCTTCCCTTGCATTCCAGCCTTCCGAAGATCCTCAGCAACCTAAAAGCACTTCAGCTCAACTTCACACTCTCCCTATTCTCCAAGCATGGTCATCACTTGTAGTGTCTAGATAGGACATTCCTTTTACTGTCTCTCCTTTTATCAGTTCTTTCAACCTATTAACTAATAAATGCACCTAGCCACAAAGAAATATTTTGTTCTGAAGTGTGTCATGGTAAAAAAATATCGGCGGATAAGGGGCGGAACATGTGCAAGGTGAAGGCTCAAACAGGCACATGAACAGTGGAAAAGAGCCTAGATATACAGGAACTGGTAAACCTTACCTGTACACACCAAAGTTGCCCGTAGACAGCTATGTGAAGATAGATTTAGTGCTTTATATTTTTTTTCTAAAAAGAAGCTGCCCTTTGTTTTCAGTCTAGTGATTGATTCTCATAAAAGTTAAGTTGTCATCTATGAATAATGTTTACTTTAACAGCTCAGGTGCCAGTTGTCTGTAGTAGAAAGGTAAAGATATAAATTCTGATCAGCTAAGCTCAAGGTCAGTATTGTTCAACAGAGCAGAAATTCTGTTCTGCTGTTTCTTCTCAAACTATTGAAAACAATTACTAAGGACCCTATTCAAATTCGAGTATTCAAAACGTAGGAAACCCTAGATTAAAATTGCTTATGCAACTCAATTTGGACTTCTTCAACATATCTGCCATGAAACTATCTTCAAGTATGTGATCACAGATTATTTTTCCATGGCATAGCTGCAGCTTTTTGTGTGTATACACTGTGGATGGTATTCTTAGAAATGGTATTCTGGGACTGAATCAGGTTTATGTAGTGAATGAGGCTTTCATTTCTCTCTGCCTCATTTGTTTCAGGAACTGGAAGGTATATAATGAACCAGCAAGGGACTACAGAACGAGAAAATAAGATTTAATGGTTAAGGTAGCTGCCACTGAAGAACTAAATTCCATTTCTGGATCTGCCACTGAGTTCCTCTGTGATGTTGGACAAATCACTTCGCATTTCCCAGAGATGACCATTAATTTGATGTTCCTCATTTTCTGGCCTCAATACAGGACAAATGAGCTGAGCTATTGAACACTTAAAGCTGCAATTCATATAGATTAAACCTGTATTTATATACACATAAAAATTGATTAAAATTATAGAGATTATGAAAAAAATATTATCTTGAAATTAGCCGATACATTGTCAACTATTTTGCTCTTCCTCTCCCTGAGCCTCTGTCCACCACCTGTGAAGCAGGGATAACAAACCCATGACTGGCCAGGGTATTCTGCAGGTAATTTCGTTACTATGTGTGAAGCATTCAGGTATAATAGCCGTGAGAACAATGAAGCAACCAGTAATTTTGTATGCAGTGCAGGTTTTGAATGATGTGAGGTGAGGAAAGCCCTGGGGCCACATACTCCATGGATGGAAAGGGATGATGGAAAGAAACACAAGCTAACTGCTGATGATTCAGGGACATAAGGGAACAACAGTATTCATTTTTAAAAGAATGTCAGAGTGCCTGCGCTCAAAAGGGCCAAATTGAGTTTTGTAGAAGTAACCTTAGCCCTGACATTATGGAGTTTCTGTGTGAGCTTGATTTTGTTCTTTTCAAGTAGATCTGTAGTTGTGTTGTCTGCTTCCAAGAAGCATTCAAATGTATATTGCAGGTTTTATCTGAAGAAGAGAAGAATCCAGGCATCTACCACTTCTCCCATTTCTAAACTAGGCCACAGACAAAAGGGAGTTTGAATCTAAATCCGTGTTTCATATAGGTGTAGAAAAGGTGGAATCTAATAAAGGTTAACACCTTGGATTTAAGAATGAATGTTTAGGGTGGTGTAGCATGGAATTAACATCCAGATGGATGTGTTTCCACTGTCTGGAAAGGCTGCATCCAAGCTTGTCCTCAGAAACACGACTGCCTCGCTTAGCTGTAAAAAACTTGATGTTCCTGTGGGGAATAAAACACCCACTCAGTATCTGGACAGAACCCCATTGTCTCAGCCATTCATTCAGGAAAAGCATGGCTAACTAGTCAATGCCCGAGGCCACCAACGAGTATCCACTTCTCAGTTCATGAGCTCAGATGTTAAACCTTAGCTGTTGCATGAGGTGTGCTGGGCAGGCTGAGGTCTGCCCTGGAGCTTGGCTTTTGTCTCAATACTTGTCTGAGGTAGTGGTGAGCAGTAGTGAGCAACTCCACCACCACGTCTGCCAAATCTGGAACAAAATGTGTGATTAGGTGAACCTGAGGTATGACCTGGCTGAGTGTTGTACCTGCTCTGAAGCTGCTCAACTCATATGGACTGAAAAATGAGGAGAATGCTGTTTCCTATTAATACAGATGCTGCGGGAGAAAGAAAGCAACCAGGGATACTTTGGCAAATCACTAAAGCCTGGACACTCCTTTTATGATAAGGAAATCACAGCACAGGGAGGTTCTATCTTGTTACTAACTTCCCCATTATATGAAAGCCATAAAAAATAATATTGTGATGGGGTCATGACTTTGTTTATAAATCTGCATATTAAGTTATGGGAAGGATTACTTCTGAATGCCTTGTTTTACTGTTCACCCTGGTTTGCAGCCTATTTTCTGATACTTGCTATAGCTGACACATGCTTTGCCAAAATATATTACTGGCCACGTGGAAGATCATATATCAGCAAATAATGGAATTGAGTTAAAACACAAGTTTCCTATAATGAACTGAGCCAGACCATTTCAGCATTTAGTTCAGATGTTACACTAAAAGAAGATAGGCTTTAAGGTACATTTTAAATTTGATTGCCTGCGAGAACACAAATATGTAACTTCAAAATTTCAGGACAACATGTCTGCTTTCTAAAGCTCAAAGCAGTTGCATTCATGAGGTTTATAATTTGTCAAAGTATTTTCACTGGATTTGCATGCAAATTATGAAATACAAAACCAATTTAGTACAGCAAAGAAAATGATTTCAATCACTAAGGGAAATAAAAGAAACTTTTACTTAGAGCGTGAGAAGGAAAGAAAAGCAAACAAGAGATTAAAAGTATCCTTTCTTGATTAATTCCAGTGTTTGGCCTAGAGAAGATTAGCCAGGAGAGGAAAAAATATTTAAGAATTTATTCATAAAAACTACCAACCCTAAATTTACATGCTGAGTATAGGAAACATTCCTAATCTTTCACATCTTCATTCTAAGCTTTTCTGGTCAGAGCAGAATAGAAATTTTAACTTGGACTTTAGGGCCAAGCAGGGCTGCAAACTGCTCATTCCAAACTCCATATGGCTCATTAAGTTGTAGTAGTTTATACTATGGAAGGATTCAGCCAGACTTTACTTGCCTCTGCACAGCTGTTTATGACCATGCTTATTTTAGATCACAACAAACCAAAAGACACATGTTAAATAAGCAGTAGGTAAACACAGACATGACTCACAGATTATCAGGAAGACATTATAAAATGCAATTCAATACTGAGGAAAAAAAGAGAATTGAACGGGTCTGTATTCTGCTATCTGTATCCAAGCCAATGAAGCCCTTTGATGTTCATGCTTCAATTAAAACAGCATTTTGATACTGAGGTTGTGTGACAACAAGCAAAGGTGAACAGTGTGTAACAGTCAACTGAAATCCTTCAGCCAAGTATATATCCCAACATTAGAAGTACGTATCTCACCTGGGGACGTATTAGGAAGAAAATACAATTCCCACTTTAAAGTAGACAGTTCTTTCCTTTCTCATGTTGTTATGGGGGTTGGGAAGAGCCTTTAAACCCACCATACATGTACATGCACATATGTGGACAATTTTGAGTAGAGCAAAACATGGTAAGGGAACTGAACAACTACTAGACACCTCCTATCTTGGAGCCCCAGCAAGATATTTTGGAAACAAATATTTTTAAATATTCAACAGGTTAATTCCTAAAGCAACTACACAGTTAATTTGTGATTACATTATTTGTAATTTAAAAGAGCCTCCTCACTCAGTTCTATTTGATTATCACAAAAAGAGAAGTACATGGGTTATTTTTGTTAATTTGGCTGATCACCTTACAAGCAATGAACTATCCATGAGCAAGGGGTATAATTCTTTCCAGGATTCAATCTAACTATTTAACTGACAAGCAGATCAAGAGAAATAGATTTCTTTGATTTTGGATATAAGCAACAGGAAGATTTGTTAATCCAAAATTTTTTGTCTATGAATAGAAAATCTAAAACTCCTAGAAAGAGTTTTATATTTAGATACAAAATCTTTAAATTCTATTTTTTTGCTCTCACTAGACCAAAAAGACTCACTTATTTAACTCCTTTTTTGTTTTCTGCTACGTGTTTGTGGCTATCGTCACAACCATGAATTGTAATAGGCAGTGGCACTTTACTGCTGAGCTAGATTGAAATTATCTGAATTATCTGTGAATTTTTGATTCTAGTTATTTGGTATTGCCTAAATCTTGGGAATGAGAAATTTAAATTAATGAATTATTAATGTAACATACTACTGGCATTTGAGAATATGTTCTGCTGAAGTATCTGTGTGACTCTTTTCCATACTGTGGTCTCTAATACAAAGCAGGCTGAAGTACCCAACAGGCATTTTGTAATTTTGTAATATGGAATCTAGAAGAAGTCCATATTTCATTGCACATTACTGTTAGTTTTTTTCCTGATGTACCTCATAGAGTAGAAAAGGAATGATGATGATGATGATTATGATTTGGCAAACACCTTAACAAAACACATGGCAAAGCAACCAGATTCTAAGAAAATGCAAAAAAGGAATGGGAATAGCAGAGGGTTATCTGGGAAAACTATACAGCTACTTATGGCAGTAAAAGTACAGCGAGAGCAGCTTTAATGCAAATGAATAGTTTTGTGTGAGACCATCACAGATATAGCAGAGAAAAATGGCATGAAAAAACATAGTCCTCTTCCACCAAATGTTTTGGGGACCAAGAGTAGCATTTAATGCAGGAGAGACCCACAATTGTATACTGAATTTGTTTTTAAGAGGAGAGAGCATTTCCACACAACTGAGGAGATTCACTGCTATGTCACGTTTGTGCACCACACAGCAGAGCCCTGACATCTGTGCAGAGCTCCTGAGCCTTTGCTCTTCCTGCTCCTTTCACCACTGCTTTCAGTGGGAGCTATTTATCCTTGTGGTGTAGGGAGGAGAAACTGTAGTTTCCCCACAGGCAAACAGGCTGAAGGCCCTCACACCTACCTCTGACTTCAGTCTTACCAGCAGCAGAAGAGAGAGCACTTGGGAAACTTCCATTCCAGTCAAGGAAGAATGAGGTAGTACTGGTACTGAGCAAATATGGACAATCAGTCTTAAGAAAGACATACTGTGAACNTTGGTACTGAGCAAATATGAAATTCCAGCATATGGACAATCAGTCTTAAGAAAGACATACTGTGAACCATGCCTTTAGGCAACTTCCTGACTTAGGAAACAATGCAGAGGTTGCAGACACAGCAAATCATTAACCTACCTCAGTAAAGAAATTAATTTTTGTTTTCACTAAAGTAGTTTCTTAAGATATATTTCCCAGAATAGTGCTACAATCGGATAAATGTCTGGAGTCATACATAGCAAGTCCTGATGTGCAAGTGCCCAAGCTCCTTAACACAAGCTGTCACATTATTTTAGATACATGTGAAGAGAAAACAGTGCACTAGGGAGACTTGACTTCATTTGATAAAATGAGGCATGGACAGTTAACAGTCCACAAAGATGCCTTGGTATTCTAAGGGAAGAAAACCCACAAAACTGCTGCAGAAAAGAACTATCACATATTCAGGCTACAAGCCAAATCTGGAAAACTAGGGGATGAGAACAACCTGAACTACTTTGTAGTCTAGACACAGACTCTGCATAACTCTGCTTCCCAGCAGCACAGTGAGGACATTTCTTGCTGGTTTTTGCCCACTTCTTGTTTCTATTTCTAGATACAAAAGTTCCTGAATTCAAGGCCTACCATCATCCCATACACCTTCACTTCTTGGCCATATCATGGCTGCAGCCCTGGTCAACTGGGGTACAAAAAGCAGTGCTGTCTACCAAGGTGCAGGAGCAGACAGCATTAAGGAGGATCTCAATATGCATATACTCCTACAATGTGAGCAAGCACAGTCATTTTGTGCATGAATTAAGTCTGCATGACAATCACAAAGATCAGCTCTTCACATCTTTTAATACTAAAGCTGATAGTGCAAAATGACAGCAGATTTCATTTCTAACATGAAGTTTTCATAGGAACATTAAGCAGCAAACTTTAATGTGGAGGATGGTGTGAATGTATTGAAAAATTTTTAAAAGCTCAGGATTACAAAGCGGAGTTGAAGGAAAAATCTTTTGTTCACTGTTTTGTAATATCTTTTGTGTACTTATCATTAATATTTAACCAAACTGTTTGAAAATAGGGCTATGCTTTACTAAGATGCATTAGGCCAAGCCATCTACCTGCAGCTTAAGTGGTAAAATACTAGAAAAAAATAGCAATTCTTACTATGGAACTTTAGTATAAATGCAGAATTATTTAATTTGTAATTTATCTTAGCTGTACAATAACTTTTAAAACTATGAAACTAACATCAAGGTGAGAAGTTTACTTCCTTATGAAAAGAAACTGAAAATAGATTTTTTAGATAAGGAGGTGCTGAAGTGGGACTTGAGTGGTATAACATACAGAACAAAATAGTGCCAAAAATAACAGATAACTGTCCCTGAAATACATGCCTGAGAAAGATGCTAATGAAGAGTCAAAGGAAGTGCCATCTTTCATACAAGGTATGAAGGGTTCTGATCTGTGCCAGTGTGAGTGACCCTTGGTATTTATATTTTGGTAATACTGGAGTCCTTGGCCCCTGAATTTCTGATGAACCCATTTGATTTAATTGCATGTCAGCTGTTAGTTTTAGTAAAAGAACTATGACTCTACCAAACTGAATACAAACAGAGTAGTCTCATATGACAATATGTGTGCAAGGATTTTTAATTCTGGAATTTGTTTAACATTCTCTTTTTGTGTTGGTTTTTTCTTAAAAACTAAATGGTACCATCTGTATAGACCAATCTGAACTGAACTGACCCTGAACAGGAACATGAACAGAATGGACCTTCAGATAATTCACAGCACTTTGTCAAGCCTTATGATAGCTTATTTACTTCCAGATAATATGGACAGGCATTTAGTACTAGAAAACTTTAATAAACAAAAACTGAGAGGAACTGTCCTCATTTCCAAGCATTTCTTTCCACAGGGGCTTGTTTTATGGTGAAGTTTTTGGCAATACAAAGTGATAAAGAGAAGAGTCACAGGGTTTGGTTCTGAAACCAGCATCTGTTTTCCCACTCCTGTCAAAAGCACTTACCATTGTTTAGTGTGAAGTTTGGCTTGCACACTAGCAGAGCCTATGATACAGGGTATCAGAACAAGCCTATGAGAATTGTATATGCTGCACAGCTATCTCTGCTGTGCCTGCATGTCCAGTCCCACATATGCTGCTGGTTCCACATATGCTACCAGTAATGGCAAATAACAATCAGAGTGGCAGATGAAGAATAATTACATTTAAGGAATGAGGCAAGAGGCTGGAGAAAATCATAACATGCTGAGACATCTTTAAGGAGATGTTGGCTTCCCTACTTTGCTTTCATGCCCTCTTGGTCCTCAGAAGCTCTGCCCCCACCTCTCCTCTTTAGGCATCCTGCCTTTGGGCACTCTCCCTACCAGGGCTGGCAGCATGATGGGAAGTCACTGGTATGACTCAACATCCTAATTTGCTCCAAGTGCTCAGCTGCTGCTGCAAGATCAGCCTGTACACTTCTGGAGCTTGTCTTCCCTGCAGGGAAGTCAGGATAACTCGATTTGCTCCTGTCAAGGAGAAGGGTGCCAAGCCAAGAGATCTGCTTCTGTTGAGCCCTTGGCACTGAAATCAAGCCTGTGGTTCTGTCATGCCCTTTTTGTTGCTTGGATTCACAAGGAAAGGCTATAGGACTGCTTCCTCTCTCTGTAAATCTAAACTGTACCACTGTGGGAGTCTTGAACTGTGTTTTTAAACAGGCTCCCTGCTGTTCTGTGTCACATTCTTTCTTCTTCTCCTTCCACAGCAATTTTATATATATTACGTTCTAAAACAGAGGGCAAACTCCAAAAATGAGCATCCTGAACACAATTTTCCAATGTTCATGGACAATTTGCTGCATTCTGCTGTGAATTTCATGACATGGAATTCAGAAAGAATTAATATTGCATTTGACCCCTCCTTGTTTTTCCCTTGTACCATCAACACTTGTGCACACACAGTATTTGAAACAAAGAAGGGGGGCTTCAAATTCCAAAATCTTACTACTTATGTATTTTTACACAAATTAAATCAACCTTGACTCCATGAAAATGCAGGCTTCAATAAAAAAATTGCAATTTTAGGAGGATAACAGATACCACTACAACAGAAACATCAATTAATGAATACACTCATGTCCAGAGAATGATCTAATGCAGAATTTAGATTTTTTTTGTTTTTCATTCTTGGCTTTACTTTCCAATCTTTTTGGTAATGTGAAATAAATGGCATGTTACATTAGCTTCTTGGCTTTTGCTGCTACTATGTATTTTCTTAGAGTGATAATGCTCTGCAAGAGAGCATTAAACATAATCATTAAAGGTAGGAAAAAGTTAAAATTCAAAGGAACCTTTTTGTCTTTTAGTTCCTCATTCTTTACCAGATACACACATACCTCTATATATATTGGAGGCAGTGAAGTAAAGATTTTCTTTGATTTAATTTCAAGAAAAACGTCAAACAGAGAGAAGCAGCCACTACCCTTCCCTAGACATCAAAGCTATTTTCTACAGAAGGGTCTCTGCTCAGCCAAAAATATAGTCTGTTTCCATAGTCTGCAAAAGCTTAGAGAGAAAGAAAGAAAAATAAAAATCACTTTTCATGGCCAGGTACCAATTTCTGCAGGATGAAAGATGAAAGCATTTTTGGTTGAATCAACCAGTATCTTTTAATTAGTAGTATTTCCAAAAGTGCCTAGCTTTCTCTAGGAACACAGGTCTCGGTCACTGACTTCAATTTTGCAACAAAAATTAGACTGACTTAGTGACATCTTTCAAAAAAATAGGTCAATTTTTCTTTCATAAAAAATGCAAGAAAACCTGACTTTCAAGTCATTTGGCCTTTTATTATAATACATTACATCTCATGCACTGTCTTGATGACATTTACTCTTTCTCATGCAGGATCCCACAGTATGTATGAGTTGTCCGAAGTTCAAAGAGGGCAATCATTAAAATTTGACATTTATGTCAATGTGTACACAGGGAGTTTACCTTTTCATTAGCTGCATATATATTTTTTTTTTTTCTGGTGGAAATAGCTGAATATGAAGTCGTGAAAGACTTAAGAGTGATTTCATGTGATCCCAGTTGAGACTAATGGGTAATTGTACATGATCGCAACTGAGATTACTGGCTAAAGGAACTGATTAAAAATGTTTTGTGGTGTTGTTATTTGCTGAGTTGTCAGGAGGTGTTGAGTCATGCTGTGAGAAGTTTGAGTGCTGAATCCTCTGCTGTCATGTACAGAAATGTCACATTATATTACACAGCACGCAGAATCCAGTTTAAAAAATTCTTTGCACCTAAGACAGTAGTTTGGTAAACAAAACCTATCAACTTCACTAACCTGCCTCTCCTTCCAATTCTATGTTATTTTTCATGCCTGATAAGCTCAGATTTTTTCCATGCACAAGTCCTAACAGATGTCTTTCTCCAGAAGAACAAACTGATTTTAACAGTGTAAGGATGTGAGTGTGGTCAGCCAAGACTATTTCACTCCATAACGGGTTCCATGAAGGTACAGTTTGGGCCAGTGTATTGTGCCCTTACATGTTTTCCCATCTCTCTCTTCAGAAATACACAATTTAATTTTAGTTATTGTATTTATATAAAGATCTGTATTTCATCTATGATAGAAATAGCTATTCTGAAAGTTCTTTTATATTCATATGTGTGCATAATTATTACAGTAAATTATTAAAAACTGCCCAAAACAGGGGAAGAATTTTAAAAGGTCTGTGACTGCAGGTAAAGGCTTCAGTTTTTCAGCTTCCCTCTGCTCCTTTTACTATCCAACCATCAGCTTCTAATGTTCTGCTGATAGCCACCTTTCAGATTTCTATACATGTCTTAAAGACAATTACTGAATTTACCCAATGAGCTGGACTAGGAGCATCCTAATAGGAGTGTGAAAGGCTAACAAGCTGGAAGCCTTTGAGGTGGCATCAGTGTCTCACATCACTTGATGTCACTGAGTTGAAAAAATTCTTATTAATTCAAGAAGGCACACACCCATGGCTTCTCCTTTCAGGCATTCCCTTCAACTAAGGCTAGATAGTTAAGGTCTTATATTTCAGATGTGGGAAGTGAGCTGAAATGTCAGAATTCACTCTCAGGAACTTCACAAACAAGGTGTTTTTGTTGCAAGGAGTAGGGGGAGAAAATGCCTTATTCCCCAAACACCTATTTATAATTATTTCTTTTTTAATAAAGGGAATGTCATCTCCAGCCTCTTTCTATCTATAATCTGATTAAGGTGTTGATGAAAAGATAAGACTTCTTTTAAAGATTATTCTTTCTTGGAAGCACCAAGTGTGATGCAGCTCTTACTCTGTCATATATGGTCTGACAATGCTCAGTTGTGAGGAAAGACATCCCTCTCCTTGTTCAGCCTGGGAAACTGCTAAAATCTGTGAAAATAGTCCAGGATTTAACTTCTCAGAGCTGATAGCCTCCTAGCACTGGAGCAGAGTCAAGTGTCCTCACTCCCCACCAGGCTGAGCCATCCTTTCTGAATTACTTCACTGATATCAACTGGATTATTACAGGTACCACTTGGTGTGAGCCACAACAACAGAACTCAGCCCAGAGCTTCTGTTAATAATCATTAACAACAGTAATAATCAGTCCACCAATTTTTATGTTCAGTAAAACTGTGTGTACCCATTATCACAAAAAGAATAATACGGTAATGAATATCAACATTGCTACAAGCCAGGAAGGGTTTAGAAGCACACAGCAATGCAATGTGATAACCTAGGATAGCAAGTAAAGGTTGTATAGGTGTCTCTGAAAGTATCATTTGCACAGAGTCTGCCTACTGAAATCGGATATTAAAGAAAGATGCCAGTCCTGGTATCTGGTATAGAAACCTGTGTAAAGGCCTGGATTGAAGACTGATGCAGAGCAAAGAGTGCCACCTACAGAATTACTAGGAATATTTACCTCAATACATTAGAGGCCCTTTCCATTTGCAGACCATCTATGATGATCAGTTAGCACCGTCTGGTGAGATGAAATCCAAGCTGCAGTGCTCTCAGAGCCAATACATTAATAGGAAAGCAAAGTAATGTAAGAGCAAAGCTGCTAAACACTAGAGATGTTTGAAAAATTTGCTAATACCACAGCTATAAGAAATAACCTTAGCAGCCCAGAACAAGCCTGCTTTGGATGTACAGTTTTCCCATGTGTTTGACATCATAATACAGCACATTCAATACTCACACAGAACCCACAAACCAGCACAGGAGAAAACCTTAGAAGTACTACTGCTGCAGTTTTACCTTCATAAGGGCATTCTGGACTACAAGCTCTCAATGAAAAGAAGCACAGAAGTTAACATCTATACATTTTTTCCCGTTCTTCCTCCATTAGTCAAAGTCCAGAAATATGCTGCTCAGTAAGGTTAACTGGATGGCAGCTTCTGTGGTAGCTAGAGGGTAGTTGGCAGTTCATAAGCAGATGGTAGGTTAAATAGTCTCAGCTGGTAGGAGTTTTTGCTTTGGCCTTTACTGCTTCCCTTCAGACTAATATATGACCATATTGCAACAAGGAAGATTTTACATAGTGGCCAGAAACCACAACAGGTATTCCTTATCCACATACAAATATTTTCCTATCCAGCCCATAACCTGCTGTCATCCATTTAATGATGACCGTAGAGACAATGATAGTAATGAGGCAGGACTGTGAGTCCCAAAGTCTATTATGAAATATATTTGTTCTGGGGGTGGTAATACTCATGTATTGGTTCTACAATAAAAAATGAGAGAAGGGTGCTGTGGTAAGGGAGAGAGGAAAAAATAGATCTTTCCTTTGGTATGTGAGATTTGTAAAAAGTTTTAAACCTCTTGCTTTTTGTGTGTCATATGGCTTGCATATCCTGAAAAATCAGACTACTTGGGGCTGAACCTGATCAGTCTGCTCAGCTACTGTGTGTCTGCCAAGGTTTGAGCCAACAACATATTGCAAGAGCCAGTGCAGTAATTATACAATCTGATCTCTGCACGCTACCAAAATAAACTCATAGCTAATGATGGCAGTGCTACCACCATTTAGCAGGTTGAAGAAGTATGCCATATTTAATGCCTCCTCATGAGATCACTTTCCTAATCTGAAAGGGAGTTAAGACACTTAGAAATGTGCAGCTACTCCTTTCTGCTGTTTTGAAAATGCTCTTGGCCATATTGGGCCTCTCTGCTCTATCCCTCAAATAAACAGAAAAGCTGCTTTCACAGCTCATCTCCAGATATAAAATTACTTTCATGGTGGCTGAGCACTTTCTGCTATCCAAATTTCTCACAAAAAACATTGCTTTCATTTTCTTTTGCTACTGAGCTGAACAAAGATAAAAGGAGTCAAATAAAGACTATTGATTTAATGTTATCATTTCTCATTCTTCTCCTTAGAAGCATTGTTTGTGTATTTTATACCAACATATGCAGCAGCAGAAATGCTGCAAACAAGTCAGCTCGTGACTCTGCAGGCTTGAGTTATCAGCAGCCACCTGTGCTGTATGCTGTACTGAGGAATTAGTGATTTGGAAAATTATCCAATCCATATTATCAAATCAAGGGAAAGATCTACTGTTTACAATCACTCTCTCAGAGCTTGGTGCTGGTTCTGCTTGCATTTGATAAAATTCAGCTAGTGGAACCACAGCACTAGCCCTTTACTATGAGAGTTCATTGGGCTTTAGAAGTATATTCTCAATGCCACAAAATATGACAGAATTATTACTAGGGAGTAATTATTATGGGTTTTTTCATCTCACTTTAAACCTAGGTTATATAACTGAGAAGTTAACAGTTACATTCCCCTTCCCACCATGCATACAAACCCAGATAAAAGGAAAGTTTGAAATTTGATGTAGCAAAAGCTAAAATCCTCTGTGATGGTAATGATAAGAAAACAGCAGTTTTCTCACATGTTTACACATATGTATAGACTTATCATGAAGTGACTTCTCAAGACCCAAAATTTGAGCAGTCATGTGGCCTTACAGATACCTTTCCAAAAGTATGTTTTAATGAAGGGCAGAAAAATGAGTTCATGGCTAGAGATTTTAGTTCTAGCCTTTCTAAACCTAGAACCTTGGAAAAACATCTGGCATAGCTGATGGCTCAACACCTAAAATCTGTGCAATGCAAAATACTGCAGATTTTATTTGAAAGAAGCTTCAATAACTGGAGTAATTTTTCTTGAAAAAACCCTGAAATTATCACTCAGTTACAAGACTTGAAGACAGAAAAATCAAAACAGTGAAAGCCACCAGATACACTTCATGAATGCAGAACACCTATCAACATTGTGGAAACAATTGGATGTGTTACAGTTTTCAGAACAATAGAGTTGACATTAATATAACTAAGTAGAGAACTTATGCTTTACCATGTATTTTATGACAGACTGGGAATAAAAACAGGCTAACACAGCTCCTCGGTTAGGACAGACACCTCAGGCTGTGGTGAAACATGACCTTTATAGATATCTAGCAAAAAAACCCCAAAACATTTGAGAAACAGATATAACATCATGACCTTTTTAGATACACAGCATAAAACATCTAAGGGGAAAATCCTGCCCCTTTTCCTTTCTACCAGAGAAGCCACGGACACAGCAGGAACTGCCCAAGGGGCTGGTGGTGGTACCAGGAGTCACAGGATTTACTGAATCCCCAAACGACAGTAATGGTGGGGCTGATTACGCTTAACTTTGCCTCCTACATGAATGTTATTTAGGCCTTCTCTGTAGTTGCTGGAGGTAGGCAAGTATCTCCAGAAGTGGACACAGAAGCCAAGGCTTAGCATTGCAGTGAAAGTGCAGAATAATCGGTACCTTTTCTTCTTAGAGGAAAATAATCTTATAAAACCGCAATTACTTCTCTGACAAATTTTTGTTTTCTTCTCTCCCATCAAAAATCATAAAAAGCAAAGCAGAGGTTATTTCATTAAATCTGAGAAATTAAAGATGTAGCATTGCTAATCATTGTGTTTTGCTGCTCCTATGGTCCTACCACAGACAATCAGATTCCAGATACAGTCTGTAGGGTATTTTGAGCAGAAGAGCGCCAGAAGTGTTATTGAACTTTCAAAGGAGAAATTCTGGAGGAATGACAGCCCAAAGGCTAATAAGAATTTGAAAAACAGAAACGAAATAAAATCCCCAGGAAGGAATGGTACTACTCACAGAAAAATTAAGAAGCTATCAAAAGGCATGATGAAGAAAGCAGGAAGAATAAATTCTTAATGGCAAGATCCAAGAGGCTAGCTAAATTAGATGGAAATTAATTAAAATCTGGAACTAAAGTGTTTGGTAGAGCCCCAATGGAAGTATAAGCCACAGCCAACATTCTGAAACACTAAAATCCAAGAGTCTAAAATAAGAGACACTTTGAGGACATCAGAATGAGGAGGATAAGAAAAATTTGCTCATGGCCATCAAAGGATAACGAAGCAGTTAAGGAAGAGAAAAGTCCATCTGAAAAACTAAACAGTGAAACAGCAGACCCTTGCACCTTTCCACTAACTAAGATGAAATACTATCAAAATGGATGTGCCAGGTGTTCTGGAACAAATAGCAGGTGTCCAAAGCTCATCTACAAGTTCTCTAAGCTGTTTATAAAATGTGCTCTCTCTGCTGCTTCTGATATGTGCAGCATGCTGCAGCTACATTTCAAATCAGTCCAGAGCTATAGAATCAATGCAGGGAATTACTGACCAGTGGATGTAAATGAGAGTTCAAATCAGAAAAACATTTGGAGGATGATGATAATAAAGGGGTTAATCAATGCTGTTTCTGTTTAGGAACACCATGTCTTCTCTCTTCAGATTATAGTCTGTTATTTTCTAGAAGAGCCATCTTCAATGCCTCCTACCCCTGGTTTTCTCTACCCTCACATATTGTGTAATGCCATTACAACTACCTTGCCATTTTAATTGAGTATTATTTGCTGAATTAGATTACAATTAAAAGAAACATCCTTCTAAATTATTATATATAAGATATTTTAAAATCACATTGTATAACTTAGCTCCCATATTGTTTACTACAGAAGAAGCAGTGATAGAGCAAAACAGAAAAAAAACAATAAAAGACATCTTTAAGTTTGGTTTAGTGTTGAAGAAAACATGTCTTAGAACTACAATCTTAGAAACCTTATGATATGTTGATAAAATAGTGAATAAAGAAGAACCTTTTGACATACTTTATTTAGATTGCCAAAATGATTTTTCAAGGTCCCTTTATAAGAGATGAAAACAGATAGAGAGTTCTGAAGAAAAAAGGAAAACACTGCCTCAGACCAACAAATGGCCAGAAGAGAAAAAAACAAAGAATATGATTAAACAGTGTGTTTTTATCATGGTGAAATGTTAATGACAGGGCATTTTGTGGTTACTTTCTAGGTCACTGGCTATTTAATAGATTCATTAATAATCTAGAAAGGGATGGTGTGTAAGTAGGCAGCGAAACAGGAACATAGTAATTTTTCAGGTTATTCAGGACAGAGAGGACAGTGAGTTCAGAGTTTTGCCAGAATATAGGTTTGTCTCTTTTTGACAATTTTGTCTTAAGTTATCACCAACTAATATGTTTTAAAACCCACAGGGATGTTTAATATAGAATACAATAGTTTTATCATCACTTAATTCTTTATGAACTAGAAAATATCTTGCTTTCACCAGCTAAGCCCATGTATTACAGATATTTTTTTGTTTTGTTTTCTTTATTCTTTCAGAAATTTTCTGAGAAAACAATGTAAAATTAGCAGCAACACTAATTAAGCTATCAAAAGCAAATAGCAAGAAACTCCAGAAATTAAGCTTAATCCAATAATGTAGGTTCATCAATACTGAGTTTATACACACTTTCTATTTTTTCTTTGCCCTTTAAAAACTGATACTCCTCATTTGGCCTATCCTCCTTTCCAGGAAAGGGAAAGAATAGAATACATTTTTAAAATACATTTTCATTCTCCTAGAAATTAAATACAAATAACAGCCTTTTTAAATAAATCAAAATGAATAATGAAAATTATCCTTTTCTTGCCAGATTTCTAAGACAGCTTTAAACTTTTATACTTAATATCACCTAGAACTTCATTTTTGTGGAAATATTCACAAAAGGTTAGTCTTACAATGGAAGGTTTTTGAGATTCCCTGCATTCCATCCTATGTGAATGCTCAGGTATTATACCTAATTTCTGTGTCCTTCACAACCCTAAGAAGAGAAAAATTGTCAAGTTCTTGAAATCAGCACAGCAGCCATACACTGTATACAAGTGTGGAATCATAAGGCTCTGTCTTAAGGTCAGTGCAGCTTATGGTAATGAATATGGAAAGGTTACTATTGTTGTCTTTTGTTGATTTCTCCTCAAAAAAATGCAAAGAACAAAAAGGTCACTAAGCAATGTTTCTAAGCTACTTTGGAATTTACTAATCTATCACTGAGGAAAGCAAAAAAGGGTTAATAAAATATACTCTGGACACAGAAAATCAGATTAGAAGTGGCATTTCACTGTGAAACCTTCTTTAGATAGATTAAAAATAGCCCCAAAATAAGAAAGGGAAGCTACTTTCAGACTTTGATCACTAAATAAGTGTTTACGAACCAAATAAAGCTTTTTAAAGTACAATGCTGGAGCACCATAACACATCATTGAGGAATACATCTGTGACAGTGGAGCTGACATCTAGTACTGAATGTAATGAATGCCAGATGCAACAATTCTATGACAATTTTTCTTGTCCAGTTGAGCAAAAGAAATTACTGTACATTGAGTTCTGTAGACCAAGTCTGTACCAGAAGTGACTGAAAAAGCAAGCAGGGTGGCAATGGAATGGCAAGAAGAGACTCTAGCATGCTGAACTGAATTACCAACAGAGAGATATCCAGGAAGAATACAAACTTGCATTGTCAAGCTTAGGTAGCAAAGTGTTAGAATTGGAAGCCCTGTCAAAGGTATTCTGGGCTTGCAGGTTGGCTAAGTGACAAAAGGACTAGGACTGTGCAAAGCATGTCCAAAGGCACTGCTCATTCTTGGGCTTGGGTTGGAAAAAACTTAGATGCAATCTAAGTTTAAAACTATGTTGCTCTCCTCTGACATGCTTTTGCCCTAAACAAATTAAAAATGGTTTTCAAGTCATTATTTGGTTGCTGCCAGTGTCTTCAAGTTGAGGGTTTGCAAATAAGTCAGATCTACTGTAGAAACCCCGGGTGATACCTAGGAGCTCTAGAACCAGGAGATGATCTGACAGAAGGATAAACATGTATTTTGATCTCAATGTACAGAGCTGATGATAGAGAGCCAGAAATGCATTCTGAAGTGCACTTCAGGTGCTATCTGGAATAGCATGAATAAAAGGTAAAATTTTACTGAGAAGAATTACTAAGAAACTAATTGTGTTTCTATGTGGATATTTCCATATGTGTCAACTCAACACACACATAGATTCTGAATTATTACATATAGTTATACTTCTGTGGTTCCCTCATATTGTGTGGCCCTTTAGCTTTGCAGTAACTTGTCTACAGTATTTGTGCAGCGTGATGACAGAGTGGAAGCAGCAGCATAATCTTGACATTTTGGCATTACTCATCATCTATCTTGCCTTTTGTGGGGTTACTATATTATTTAAAATGCCAAATGTTCAGAACAATATAGATAAGCCAAATTCCATGAATTTTAATGGGAATATTTTATACTTTAAATTCAAAATAGGCTTCTTGTTTGAGTGGAGGATCAGCTTTGAAGATAACTGTGCAAACAGTGACATCGTTGAATTGAGCTGTTTGGTAGAATAAGTTTTCAATGGAGGAGAACATGCAAGTGTTTTCATGAAACAGCCCTTCCACTGTTGGGGGATAGGTTAATCTATTATAGAAATTTTGAAGTCATAAATCAATGCAAGTTTTCTATGCAATGCCTGGTGCTGCTGGACTTATGTGAGCCTCTCTTCATATATTTAAAAATAGAGATTACAGAATTAAGGGACATAATTACTCATGTTGCACTGGAAATAAGCACCACTAATTTATCTATTTTCTATTTCAGAGAATGACATATTTAACAAAAGGACATTTAAATGGAATTTTTTAGCAGTAGGACCATTTTTTTCATGCTGAGCTTATTCGTTTGTGTATGCATGTATATATGGGCAAAGGTTTGAGTCTGAATTTGCTTCTCAAGCAAATTTTATGTTGAAACCACACATGGTGTTATGTCTAGATGGAGTGTAGTAAGAAGAAAAGAATTTCAGATTTCATCTACATTTTCACTCCAGTACATGTCAAATGCTTTATTTTGTTCAGCTAAAGGTCAAGAAAATATACATATTTTCTTCTTCTGAGGAGGTTTTGTAAAAACCAGAAAATGCAGGTGGAATGATTTGGAAATTAGTTTCTTTTGAAATTCTACAAAAATCAATTCAAGTCCAGAAAATACAGCTTAGCTGTTGAAAACTGTATCCTGCGCTGACATAGCCTTAACTACTCCTTTGTGTTGCAATGAGGAATCAACACAATCTGGAGAACATGACACAGTCTGACACAAACGGTTTCAGAGTAATGCAGAAGGTACTGAGCATAGCAGTGCTGCATGAGAAGAAAAGTGAAGAAAGATAACTGTCCTTTTTTTCTGCAACAGGATTGTTCAAAAGCCCATATGTATGTAGTAGTGGATAGACACTATTTGCTTCAATAATCTGAAATTTTATTAAAATTAAAATGCTTAAGAATGAGCTTTGAGGAAATTTAGTCCTCCATATAATTAAATAGTATCCTAAAATATTGGAATCAGATGAACATTATTGATTTATTATTTCACCAGACATTATTTTTGGAAAGCTATTACAAAAGTTTGGGCAAGGAAGCAGAAAACCAAACAGATGTTCAAACACAGCTGGAATTCAAACACATACTTAAGATGGATTCTGTTCAGTTTACTTTCTGCCTCTCTCTCAAGTTATTACAGGACATCTCACTTTTTCCTGAAGCAATTATGAGGTTGATACCTCTGGCATTTACCTGCTCTGAGGGTGTTGTAATGATTAGCTAAGTCACCCTTGCACAGAAAGGCAGTAGAAAATGCATGCATTAGTTGGACAAAATCAGTAAACCACTCTATAACTGATGATGATAATGACTCAACAGTGATTCACTACCAGAGAAGTAGAGGTAGCAAGAAACAGAAAAATGACTTGAGCACTCTTGGAAGGAAGCAGTCATAATGTCTTTTCACTCAATATGCATAAAGTAAAAAAAAATATATGTTATTGTGGGACTTCTGTGTGGAAAAAAACCTTCAGTGTATAAAATGTAAAAAGGACTTAACACCATTTTACAGATTATTTTTTTATCTCCACAAATAAACTGTGCTGAAAGTTAGATATAGAAAGGTTGTACTGATCAGATTTCTAGAAATAATTACCATAGCTAACCAAAGCAAATAACAAATCAAACTGATAACTCAGTTTCAATGATGGCTATCAGTCTATAAAACACAAGCAAAAATAGATCAAACTCTTCATATACCTTTAGGATGATAGGCAATATCTAGAACAGAGTATTCAGGTGGGATACAAAAAGATTTTTTTCTTTCCCTCTCCAGTTATTACCAAATTCTACAAAAACTTGAACTTCCTGAACTTCTGGAAGAGCAAAATCAGCTGTGTCAACACATACATGCACAAGAATAAGAATAAATGACAAATCTGACATAAATTCTTCCACAAAAACGCTTCTTTTCTTTTTCTATATCAGACATGAAAAAGGAAATTAATTTTGAAATTTGAAATATGTTTTTGATTTTCCTTCTAACTAGCCTGAAAACCTAATACATTTGGAAAGTTCTGTAAAAACAACTTTAATAAAATATTTTTATCAAATGAAAGAGTTAACCGTATTTTCATTCTGATCTACTTTATCTTAACGCTGAAACTTCAATATTTTCAGTGCATTTTGATGCAAGCATCCTTATATTTACAAAATGGTTCAACTGTGGTCTGTTTAATTAACTTTAGCATCAATATGTACAGCAATACAAACATGAAAAACTATTTTAGGGCTGGATATTAAGGGAAGATTTTGTTACTGAGACATACTCTACACTTTTTCAAAAGCACTAATGCTCACATATATCCTTTCTAGTTCATGGGACAAACCTCAGTTTTCCATTTCTGTTCCTTTATCTCTTTTAAAGTGCAAATAACATTTCCTAGAACCATGCTTTTCAAGCAGAAAACAGCCAATGGATAGGTTTTTTTTAAAAAAGGAACTTTTCAGAGCAAACCATAACTAAGAGAAATGAGACAGTTTAGAACTTTGCCCTTCCTCACTGACGATTTTCAATTGACTTTATTTGTATCGGGACTGAGGCCCTAAAGGAGGTGTAGAAATCAGGTCTGAACAGCCTACTAAGTAAGTAGCCTTACCTCACTCCTTATTCATATACAAAGCTGATCATTAATCACCTGGTAATTTAGGGGGCCAAAATCAGGACTCTCAAGCACCTTTCAGAACCAGACTGGAGGGCTGCATTCAAAGAATAATGACAGAATCAAAGAATAAAATTGCTGCTTTCTTCTCACTTAAAAAAAAATAAAAAGAATCAATTTCGAGATAAATCAAAGATCTCAGATATTCTTCACATAGAAAAATACAAATCTTTGTCATTATTGTTTGAAATATATATAAAGATAAGCACCTTAATTGGTACCAGAAAAGTACCTGGCAGTGATTTGAAGGTTTTCATTTTTGTGAACATAAGTCAATGCTTGTAAAGAAGGTCAGCAGAAATTCAAATGGATAAAAATAGGAAATAAAAGTCAGTCTAGCCTTTACTTTACACATTTCTTTATCTTATTGAGGGAAGAATCAAACACCTGCATGAAAATGTTTGTTTTCTTCCAATAACACATAGCAGGGTCTCTTCCTGAAGCCCTTGTGCAAATAAACAGCTTTGAATTGCACCCACTGCTAAGTTAGCACATCACTCGGTTAGGCTGAAGCAGCTGCAGCCAAATGGTTAAATCAAATTCATAAATTACAGGGACTGGTATTTTCAAAAGAAAATCACAGCTAATACAGATGAAAATAAAAGAAGGGTTTATATTAAGCTCCAATTTCCTTGATTTTAAATTTTGAAGCTTGGGAAGGGGAGAGAGTCAAGCCTAGAAATGAAGCATTCTGAGGACAAAGTGATTTGCTACCATACCAAGTGACCAAATTTTGGCAGGGGAGGAGGAGAATGACAAGGAGGAATTGAAAGCTCATTCCTGGAAAGGTTTAAAAATAAATTCTCTGCTCTAACTCAGTATGAAGATCTGACATAAACATGTCCACAGCTTGGCTAAGGAAACACCTGATATCTTAGTACAGAGACAGGTTTCATCCCTTTTCACCCATGGGAGAGGTGCAGCTTCCTCTGGGAGTCGAGTGCCTGCAGGACCATAAGTTTAGGCTGATGCTGCTTGGTAAGGTTTGCAGATTTCAAGACCTATCCACTAGGAAGGTTTGCAGATCTGTGGTGTTTCTGATGTGTCCTAAGCTCTAACAAAAATAATCAAAGAGCAGAGGAGATCAGGATAACAGGGACATAGCTCTCAGTATGCTGATTATCTTATTTCCTCATTAAGAAAGGATCAACAAGGTTTTTACAGGGAGTAAATCAAACTTCAAAAATCCTGATAGGCAAAATAATTTAGATAGTTCCCTTATTTAATAACACTCTTGAAACAATACTTAATTTAATCCCTTTTAGTCTCTCTTACACTTTTTTCCTCTGTTTCAAAACCTTTCCTTCATTCTTTTTGTTGGCCTTCATCATTCACACTCACAAAAATTGTGTAGGTGGATGTAGGTACCTAAATCACTGCTGAATTATCACAGAGTAATTTTTTGTTTCTTAGCTCAGCTTCTTCTCCTTCCTTGTTTCCATCTTCTCTTCTGCCCCTTAACTCTGACTCTTTATTGTGTCTGCTCTTCAGGTTTTTCTCTGTCATGTACTCTACCTTTGGGAAGAGGCGAGGAGCTGTTCTGAGTAACTCCTGCCAGTGGACTGCTCACAGGGCAGGAGGACAAGTGCAGCAGCAGCTTTCCCACTTCTCCTCTAGGCAAAAAGTAGAAAACCTCAAGGACCAGCAATGGCCTGGGGCAGCAGTGAGCCCCACTCCTGCATATCTAACTCCATACACTCTATACCATGACACCCATGCACCCAGAAGACAGGAGATGCACTGCCTTGGCCACGCCCATGCAGCACCTTCCCATGTACTATACCTCAAAGCCAATGATTTTTACTATTTAATGTTTAGTTTATAAAGGCCTAAATTATACCTGGTGGAGGTTGATATGAACAATCTGTGCAAGGGTTGAGATGTCATTTGGTCTTTAGGATTTGAAAACAAACCCACAATCCTTCTCTGTGTGAGGCTGACAATTCCTGTATTAATTGGCTATCGTACAGCACCCATGCATGTAGCGCTGATAATTAAGGCAGAGTCAACATTCATACACCCCCAGATTTAAAGAAAGATTGCTTGGTTAATTAGGATACAATTTGGTTTTGTATGCTTCTAGAAATTGCTCCATTAATAAGTTTGTGTACTATTATTACAAAATTAAAAACTGTCAGCAAAACAGCTATAATTAATGATTCTGACTTAAAGGCACAGCACCTGAATTTTGAGAATCACCTTTTCTAGTGGCTTGAAAAATACCATTTCTCAGGTTTAAAAGATTGAATCTAAATGGGTTTGTTCATCAGGAAGACGAATATCAGGTTTCCCTCTATTTTTCCAGGATAACATATGATATTAAATTTCTCTTTCTTTCTTCTTTCTTATTAGAATCCCAGCTATTTTGAATTAATCCATTGTTAGAGACAGAAAAGTGACAAATTCCCTCAGCCCAGCGATAACAGAATTTGCAGTTTTAAAGACCTCACCATAAAAACTTTACATACTGTATCTGACACACTGTAACTGTACCAAAGATATGCATCTAAACACAGCACATTGTCATTTTTGGGGCAATGCATAGCAGGGAACAACAATAACAAAGAAAAAAAAAAACAACAGTGTAAGCTACAATAATAGAGTTTAGGATGTAACCACTTAGCTGCTGTCTCTGACCACAGTGGTAGAATACTACTTTCCAGCTGAGTTTAGTCTCTGAAGGTCATTAGAGATGTGTACCAATAAACATACACTCTGCTATCAGATTAGCAGACAAAACAGTTTCCATGGCAACCATTGGACAAGAGAACTCGCCTGCATTCAGCATTAATTTAAAATATTTTTTTTTCCTCCCTCAGTCTCCTTGGAGTCAGTGCTGTGAAACACAAGTGCTTGCAAGCTCTCTAATCTGCGGCTGCCTTTGAAAACCCATCCAATGTGTGTTGAAGCTGAGCCAATTAACGTTAGGAGAATTGGGTGAATTGCAGAGAATCTGGCAAGGCTGTGTTTACCAATTAGGGGGGTTTTTATGATGCAAATGTTGCACACCATGCAGCAGGAATAAAAGCCAGCTATGCTGAATATGAAACTGTTAATTGCATTTTTCAGAGACACGGCTACAAGGTGAAACTAATCATACAAATGATAACTGGATTTTACCACCTACCGTGCTTTGGTATTGCACTTTCACTAATCTCTATTAAAATAGCCTGTAAATTTTTACAGTGAAAGAAAATGCAGACCTTAGTACCCCCTTCTGAATTTTGGAGGACATAAGGAATCAGAGAAACTAGATATAGATAACAAGGAAAAATTCTTTTAAAACAAAATAACAAAACAAAACCAAGGGAAACAATCAAAACAATGAATACCAGATATTGACCTCCTTTTTTTTCTTTAAAGAAAATATACATTTGCTGCAAAACAAAGAGAAATATAATCTATTTAACTCAAATGAAAATCTTCCAGGTAAAACAGAGGGCTAAAGGTGTCAATGAGTAGGAAGTTTTCTGAGTGAACCAGTCCAAAGGAAAATTGTAGATGAGGATGGAAAATGCTTGGATCAAAAGTTCTAAAAAAATGTAAATAATGTAATGAGAGGTTTAATAAATACTTTACAAACAGCAGGAGATTCCAATATGTAAGACCTCAGATTGCTCACAGGATTTGGGAATACTTTAGCCTGAAGAGAGGCTTGATGAAGAGGACTTTACACCTAACTGGACCAAGTGTGTAGTATTTTTTTTTAATAATTAAAATATTACTTAATTTCAAGTACTATAATTCATTATAGGAAAGTGCAGGCTAAAAAAATTTTGTACCTAGACCTCTCTGTAAGTTAAGCCTTATTTCTCTGCGGGTAAAACTCACCTCAGCTGAGTCCTTAAAGAAAAACATTTGAAAAAGTAGTTAAATGAAATCCCTTGATAAACTTTTTGATGGTATGGCAGCACCTATAAAAATGAATTTTTTGAATTTTATTTTTTCCTCAAAGATGTCTTAATGTGGAAGAAGACAAAATAAATGAATTTTCTACATTTTCTCTTCTAAATAAGATACTGGAGTTTAATCATTAGACAAAACTATGAGGTTACTTTTGTGATATGGTGAACATTTAGACAGAAAGGCCTAAAAACATTGCCACCAAGTCTACCACTGTCATCCACTGTGAAACGTGAAGTACCTTGAGTATACTTAGCCAATTATTTCCTGTGACAAATTAAATTAAACAGTGATGACAAATAAACCAAGGTCCTAAGGATATTTGAGTACCTTGGTTCAGTTGTCTTCAAGTGTGATAAAGACAGTATTTTGGGGACTCAGTGTCCTAAAGTGCTCTAGAAACTTTAATCAATTCTTTTGAACCTTTATGAGAAAAATAAGTATGATCATTTCCATTCTATAGATAATTTCTGTGCCTTTTTTCCCTTGCGTCAGTCACATTAAATTAGAAATAAATATGAAATATCCTGTCATCAACTAGTTTGCCATAAAATTATCTCTATGCCTGTACCTTTGTCTTGTTAGAAGACAATGCATGCAGCACAACAAACATTTGGAGAGCACAAATATTTGCTAATCTAACATATTTTGTGGTCAGCAATTACATGCGCATGACACTTAGAAAAAGAAGAAAAGCATCAGGCAGAGAGGGTTTTCAAATGTTGCATTTAGAGAAGATGATCAAAGTAAATGCTACAAAGAATAACCACAACTAGAGTAATACACTAGACAACTTCAATTGAAAGTGGCATGGCTTAAAGTAACAAGATAATAGGGTTGAATAATGCAAATGACCATATCCCATGTGGGTTTGCACTACAAGAGATCCTAAAACCACAGAAAATTAGGAAAAGGCATTGAAGAGCAGATTCTTGAAGAGATTTTCCTAAAAGAATAGAGAAAATGAGGACAGCTGGGAACCTTGAATGCACAGCAGGATGAGGGGCAAGGGAATGATTTGCTCTATAATAAGAACTGAGGGAAACAGTGACAATTGTAGAACGTGTATGAAGAAAACTAGCCAGGAATGAATGGCCCATGTGTTTCTGAACTGCACTGGCAATCAATCATCTATTTTCCAGCAAAAGACAAAATACAAATCTGAATCACAACTGCTGCCAGAGTGTGCTCAGCCCAGATTGGTACAGCATTAGGACAGCAAGAGAAACTCTGTCAGACTTGATAAAAAGGTTATTAGAAGGGATGAGGTTTTATGCGCTTTGGAAGACAGACAGGTCACATCAGAAATGAACTGCATCTAAACAACATGCTGCTCTCCATTCCTTTGTGTGTTTATTTACTTGAGCTTTTCATATTCTTGGGTTGATTCTTAGGACACTGAAAACCTCTGATGCCACTGGTTTATACATGCCTGATAGGTAAAGATTTGAATTCTCTTCAGAGTTTTCTTCTAATCAGGAATTTACTGCAGGCCTGTTCATTTGCACTGTCCATAATGGTAAAAGATACAGATTTGTAAAAATTGTTTTGCAGGAACTTAGGAGCTATTCAAAAGTGGCTAGAAGTCATTTCTATTTCAATTGTTCAATGTATAAATTTGAAGACCTTGGATTTTGGGCATAAAAAGAAAGAGAAAAATTAAAGTAGCTGAGATAACGATCAAAGGATAACAAAACACAATTGTTACTGAAGATGATAAAGCACAGAAAAATCTGACTGATTATCTCTGCAAACAAGCAATCAGATTGCTGGAAACTGTTGGAAGTGTGGAGGCTATTAGGAAAAAAGATAGCTTTGCAATGAATTACAAGATTATGATCTGCCTTGTATGCCTAAAGTTGTAGAGAGATGAACAACAATTCCCCTGGTTCTTGAGAAAGAAACTTTACTGTAAAATTATTTCATGAAGAGTGGTCCAGTATCACGGTACAAGGAAACTCACCACTTCTGAATAAGGATACTTGGCAACAGAAGGCAACTATAAGGCTAAGAACATAAAGCAAGTATTGCAGATTATCAGTTTACAGTTATAAGTGAAATGAAGGACATCTCACAAAGATTGATTGACCAGCTGGGAATAATTTATATGATCAGGGTAATAAACTTAAGGAAACAGTTTAGGCCAGGAGATCCTTAAGACTTAAACCGGAAACTTTCAAAGATAACCCTTTTTTCAGACATGGTGGGGTTTTTTGTTTGTTTGGGTTTTTTGTGTGTGTGTGGGGGTTGTCTGTTTGTTTGGTTTGGTTTTGTTTTTCAAATATAAAAATGCTGTTTTGCACATCACAAGGGACTCACAGAAATCCAGCCATTTAAATTTATAATGTAGAAATAAACAGCCACCACAACATTCAGAATATACTTCTGCTCAACAAACACACAGAAGGAGAGATGGCCTTTTCCTTGGAGACACTTTTATATTAAAAAGACAAGAAAGAATAGGGTGAAAATGAAAACATGAAAATCATTAAAATATCTGGGAAAGGTTTTGTGACACTGCTGATTATCCTTAAACATACTATGCTTTTCCACCTAGCTGGGGATATACTGCTACTTGTTCTTGATATCAGTTAGCCAGGCTTTTACAGGTGTCAGGAGGGATCCAAAACCAGAAAATAATTCACCTTAGTGACCCAACTTAGGAAGAGACATTCCCTCTTCTTAAAGAACTCTGAGAAAGGCATGGCCACTATCTGACAGGGCTAAATCAAATAACACTATTTTTTTCTACTGGGAGAACTCTGGTGCTTCTTTATCTTGCTCCAGAGTTTGCAATTCCATCATAATAAAGTAGGTTTAAACACATCTGGTAACAGAAATACATTCTGAGTATTCTGGAAATCTGGATTGTTGATTTTTTATTATTTTCTGCTCAGTGTTGCTTCTTTTAAGATGTGATATCACAGATGACAATCTTTACTAGGTTGAGAACTTCACCATGTTATTATTATACAGAAATGTTTTCTCCCTCCCAGGCACCATGGTGACTGCAGCCCTAAAAATAAGCACTGTCTACTGATTGATGAACGAAGAGATGAATGTGGCATTCTGCAAGCCATAGCCAATAACATCACTGAAATTTGGATGGAAATGATATGGGAAGAAAACCGAATGTCATTTTGCCAACAAGTATTTGAAATGCAAGTATCATAGAGCTGGAGCCACACCAGCATGAGTCAGTAGTATCCTACCTGTCCTTCTACTAACTAAGACAGTTTCAATAGACCTCTACACATAGTTGACATAGTTGCTTTTGACTCAAAGTCCAGATGCTACAGTAGCTCTAGGGGTTCTAGTCTCTTAAGGTTATAAAACAGCACAATATAATCATGATAACCCTGGTAAGTAAAATACCTAGGCACTTTTATGGCCCAGGATGAATCCCACTGTTCTCCGAATTCTGAGTTACATGCAGTACAACTTACATTTTCTGAATTATTAAGGTTATGTCCAATGTGTGTCAGAGAAATTAATTTGATAAATTATGTCTGTAACTCCTGCAGAAAAGTACTGGACATCAAATTGTAAAGCAGAGCTAAGACCGTATACCTTGAGTAATATTTTTTGAATCACGAAGTGTTCAGATTTTTATCCCATGTTATTGTGTGTATGTGTGTGTTACCTGTAACTTTACAAAGTTTTCACAATCCTAGTGTGAACAGGAACAGTCCTTTCTCTCTGGGTCATTGAGACCTCTATAGAGAGTAAAATCAAAGTCCAGGATGAGTCTGATTACTGTAATTTACAATACAACGCAGTAAATTATTCCTCAGATTTCCAAAAATTATCTTCTATACCAATCTAAGTTAACACAGGAAAATAAAGCCATGGCTTATTCCTGCAAGCTGTAACATTCACCCAGTAGATAGAAAAGCTTCACTTCTCTCAGAAATGAGAGAAAAGAAACATTTTCACTTGTTTTAAAAGTAAATGAAAAGAAAGGATACAAGAATAACCCTTAATCTGTGCTCCTAAACTTGTATTACTATGCCTTTCATTACTCTAAATCATACAGTTATCAAGTGAAAAGTTCATATGCATGTGTTACATGAACACCATGTCATTTATCAAGAGACTGAGAGGCAGAACATGTACCAAGTCTGGTGATTTAGTTGTGTGGATTCACTGTGAGCACAAGAATTCACTTGGCTAAAACAGTCTGGTAAGATAACAATAGCAAAATAAACCAGGCTTTGCAGCAGGGACCACAGATAAACTCAAATATTAAGTTGGAAACGTATTTGTCCAGGTGTTATTAGTGAAGGTTTACTTTTGCATTGAAAGGCTTTGACCTAACTTGAGAAGTTATCTTTAGATGTGTTAATCTGAGTTATAGTAGCTTCAATTAAAGTACATTGGTTAAATACAGTTATAGCTGTTGAATCTGCATATATCTTGTATAACATCTGACACAATTTTGACTTAAAAGAGCGAAATGTCTGATGTTTAAACTGAGAATTCTTAGTGTAAATACAGATCTACTCTAGTTAGCAATCTGTAATGATAATTACACAAGCAACATTTTTTCACTGTAGTCTCTTCAAAGCTATCAATGAAAGATTAGTAATGTCACTGAAATTAAAGAATAGAAAGGCACAGTGTTTAAATAGCATACTAAAAACAGAAGTAGAAACTCGAAAGCCAAAAGGACAAACAATTCCCTTTTACCATTCTCTTTTCTTTTTCTCAGTGTTTCTAAAGATACCTTCTGAAATAACAGCAGAGTGTATAGTCATGATTGCTAGAGTGGTTTCTCAAGAGTTGCAAATGTATTTTCTAACAATGGTCCTGAGATTTTGAAAGCAGAAACAAAAGACGTGTATGCTACATCGTGTATCGATTGACCTTTGTATACCACAAAAAAATACCTTCACTTTGTGAGCACAAATTACAAGCAGAAAGTTTAAGGCAACATTTCTACCTTTGGACTCACAGACCTCAATTTTCTTTTCAAGACTATAATAAAGACTAACCTACAGCTCCACTACCAGAGTGTAAGCACAAATTGGCTGAAGTTTGATGTTTCCTAGGGCTTCCTAGAATTTGGGAAGACAAATCCTGACAAAAACGTTATCACCTCTCCCCACATGTTCCACTATATCCCAGCCTGGGGAGAAGTGGGGATCACAGTCCTCCCTAGGGAAATTAGAGCAGAAGAAAATTGTATGTTCCCAAAGCGCTGGAACTGCACCTCAGCTGCGGCCAAGGTTGAAAGATGAATCCTGCCCTTTTAAAGATATAGTCAGAACGAGATAATTTTTTAACAGCCAGGACAGATTCTTCAAAATCTAGGTCACAAAAATCCAAGTTGATATAATTCATAAGTTAGTTTGTACCTAGGACCTGAAGTTACATAAAAAGAACATGTCCAATAAAAGTAAAGCAATCACATAACAGTTCAGTCATTGTTTAAGAATACTCTCAGATTTAGTGGCTACCTGTTGATCCACCTCAGGAATGGTTAAAAACGAGGAAACAAACCTATTTCACCTTTTACAGAGCTGTTACCCAGGAAGCATTTCATCTCCCAGTAGTATCATAAAACTATCATATTTTGCTAGAGGGGCAATTTTCAGGCTTGTTCCTGTCTCCAGTACATTTACAACCTTGGCTGAAATAAATATAACCACACATCAATTAGGAAGCCCTCATCGATCCCTGAATTTCAGTCACTGGCTAATATTTCAGTTGTAGCACCTTGTAAGACATGTCATTACTCATTACATTTTATTTCTCTGTTTTCACTTCTAGTACTGAACAAGACAATTTAGATTTTCTTGCATGTATTTTCAGCAGATGTCCTGGGTAAAGGAATGGACCTGTAACTATACCTTTAATGATGGCTCAAAATGAAATTGCTTCTGTGGACATGGATATTCAGCAGATCAAGTCCATTTAGCTCTAGAAGGGATGCAATATGTTCTGAAAAAAACCCTCATATAATAACAGAGATAAAGACCAGAAAACAGTGCCACAAAGAGAGAAGCACATACTGCCAAAGTTAAGCTTTCTAGATTATTGAAACAGAAAACCTCTACAGATCCAGAATAAAAATTTCCTTTCAGTTTATTTTCTGTTGTAAGGGTTACTTTTCCATTTCAGTGACTTCCATAACCGAAGCAATTGGCTGTTATTGACCATTTGTATGAGGCTTCATTGGCAGTAGCATTTTGAGGGAAAAAGTGCCTTTCCAAAAGATCCTGTGTTGCTTTAAAGCATGTAAGTGTTTCAGTATGCCAAATGCACGTCGTGCTGTGAGCCATCACAGCAGTACACAGATATTGATTTAGATAGAAACCAGAGGGCTGGAGAAGATAGAAAGGGCATAGTGTGCTCTCTGATGTGCATGCATTATTTAGCTTTCATAGTTTCATCTGAAGTTAGTGCTTATTTAGATAAAATTATAGAATCGGTATCACTGTGTTCAATACAGGTACATCAAATTACTTCTAAGCCAAAGAGATATGGACACTAGGACTTATTTTTTCTTGTACTGCTAAGAAAATGGCCCTTAGTGATGATCTATTTTTTTTTTCAACTTGAATAATGCCCCTGGAAAAAGTACCACGTTGTGAAAAACAAAGGAAAATAGTCTTACCTGCCTGACTCCCAAAAAGGTGCACTAGAGAAAACTATCACACAAATTCCACTCATTTTAATACCTAGGAATGTCAAAGGATTCATTTGAGACAACTGATTGGGAATTTCCCTAATATTGAAACAAAATTCACTGAGTACGGGAGGCAAAGGCAAAAGAATGCAAGGAAGATGTGTTCAACTAACAAAGGCTGGAAGAAATTGAAAGGTCACAAGAGGTCATAACATTTACATTAGCAGCTTAATCTCCTAATGTTTTATTTTTATTTCTATTCTTCTCTAAAATGTCTTTAACTGAGAGAGACACACAGTTGTTCCTAGATTCAAAACTTAACCACTGAAATGAATGTATTTGTTCTGTATAGCCCTACTTCCTTAGAAACCTACCATCAATCACAAAGACAATGTACTTTTGGGGCTTGTACTTGAAGATGAAATTACAATAATTTATGCAGTATTTTGGGTGGCTTTACTTGTGCAGAAATGAACATATGAAAAAGCTGAGCCCCTCAGAAGCCACTGGAAAATATTTTGAATCCAGTTTGCTGCTTAGAGTATCAAATTTTGCAATTCTTCAAAACCTTGTGTACTATTTATTACAGGGACATGTGGAAATCACTGACAAATAATAGTTTCAGAGGATATCCATTATCCTTATATTCATCTGTTCATTCTGATTCTGATCTACCAGCTGTTTGTACAGAAACATTCTTAATTAACAGTATTAGTATCAAAAGGATTACTGTGTGAATAAGAGCTTGCAGGCTAAACTGAAACACTGCACAATCTCTGATAACAAGGTGGCAAATAAATGTATTCGCATGGAAACACTTATTTGACGTAGTAGTGCAGAACCATCAACTCCTAGTCAAACACACACAGGAAGATGATTCTTATGCACTACCTATGAAAGCTGAAACTTTCTAACAATGATGAGCTGTTATTAAACAACTAAATTAAATGGTTCCTATTTTATCTTTCTACCAAAACATTAGATAAGGATTAGACTTTAAAAACTGGCTATGGTTCACCTGACAAGTACTTGATGCAGTACCCCAGTTACACATGGCATAAGGACAAGCATAATTTAATCAAAAAGAAAAGTCTGCAGTTACAGTTAATACTAGTCATTGCTTTTTATAATGCTGATGATACCTTAGAAACATGATATCCTTTAGGGCAAATTTAAATTTGTAGTTAGAATTCTGTCTTTATTAGAGATGAGTTTATTTCTAGCCTAACACAAAGTGTACAAATACACAGAAAGCACACATTTTGCTGTGGAATTGCATACAAAAAAAAGTTGCCACAGAGGCTTCTTTTTCTCCATTTTTGAATTTAGAAATCCCTTAAAGGCCTTAGTTAAATTAATGAACTGATATCAAATAAAATTTCAAAATAACATTTCAAATTTTTAAAAAGCTAGATTTTATTCTTTTGATATGATTTAAATCACATTTTTTCCCAAAAAGGCACCAAACAAACTTCCTGCTTGCCATACACACAAAGAATACCAAGCTAGATATTTGCAAAAATTTACTGGGAGGGTATTTCTGACAGCAAGCAAAGTCCTGAACATAGTGCTCTATACAACGGGAAGATGGGCAAGTCAGGACTGACAGAACATCCCTCCCCATCCTTAAGTCAGTGGAGAAACAACTACAAGGGACAGTTCACCAGCATCATAATTTGGGACCCAGGTCCAGCTAGTCTTTTCTGTGCACTTTTCCTGTTGAAAACATCACAAGAACAGCTCCTTTCACAGGATTTTTCATGGGGTCTCAGGGGATCTTCTTGTTATGTTACTGCAGTATTTTGAATGACAGTCAGTCAGCAAAAACAAGATCCAAAGAGAGGAAAGAGTGAGCATAGGGGTCATAAAGTGGCTGGGAAGTAGAAAGAGAGATAAGGAAAAATGGATTACAAAAAAAGAATGATCGGAAAATATCAGCAAAAATAGGGACCTGGGAAGCCACAAAATTAGACAAAAGTAGAAAGGAGGTGCAAGAGGTTTGCAGGACAGAATTTTTTAAGGTCAGAGTTTGGAAAAAGGAAAACAAAGCATTCATCAGAAACGCCGAATATATTAAAACAAAAAACCCAACCCAAACCAAACAGCAACAACAAAACAACCTTAACTTAGAAGAAGAATTAATTTGGGAATGCTGAAGAAGGCCTGCATGAAACCTGTGATAAGATGCAATAGATGAATACAAAACAGATGTTGTGTAACTAGAAAGACAGAATAATCAAATTCTTAATAAATTACATTCACGAAGCGAGCCCAGCTTAATATACATGTGTTATTTTGCTTTCCATTAGTAATGGAAATGTACTGGGATTGCAGCACCCCTTCATCTCTTTCCTAAAATACTTCAGGAGCAGGAAGGACTAAAATGAACTTGTCTGACACTAGTCTGGTAAACAATGATTGATTTTTGTGTATTTACACATTACATTTTTAGTGTGTGTCTCTCCCATCCTTTGCAGTAATGTTGAAATGAAGTTAAAATTCACTGTCTACACACACGTACAAACACAGACAGTCAAGATGAAAAAGTGTGTGGTTTTTTTGCACAATACAAATCCCCCCACACTTTACAAATATCAATGTTATATAAATGGTTGCCATGGGAAGACAACAGTGAGCCTGTATCAGCAAACTGACCCTTGAACTGTATTTGAAGTTTGATTCTGCTCCTTTCCAGGCACTGGGGAACCTCCTGTTTACATGAGTTGGGGTCATAGTGGTAGATATTCAGAGAGGAGAGGAAGAGACGAGTCATGATTTGAAACCAGGATTTAAAAAGGAATTAAAGGTAACAACCACCACTGTGTGCTTTAAGCCTGAACTGATGGCCAGGGATGTCAAAAGGAAAGCTTTCATTAGCTTCAGTGCCCTCTGACACGTTCTTTTCCATTCTGGAGGGCAGGAAGGATTACATTTTAGAAAGCTGAGTGATTGAAATAATGCTACACAGGCATTGAAAATGCCTCTTCCTCAAGCATGGCATGGTCTGAATCGTGTAACGAGGGACAGGAACAAAGCTGGAAACTGCGACTCCTGGCCACAACAGCACAGTTGCATTCACATCACTTACCAGAGTGACTTGAAAAATATTTTTATTTTTTCTCCTCAAGTTACCTCACTAGCTATTTTTCCCCCTTCTTTCTATTGCTGGTGAACTAAGCACAGAAAAAAATATTAAAATGCCTAGTATTGTGATATTTCTGTAAAACAGTTGTTCCATCTAGACTCAGACAACTGAGTAATGTTAACTACAAGGCTGCATTTTGAATAATTGGCACAATGACATTTCCTCAATACTACATTCTACATTTTCTTATCAATTAATATTTTAAAGAACTAGCTAGAAATATATTTTAAGGGACAAAATGTATGATTTTTATAGGTAAAACTTCTTAAGTCTCCACTGACAAAAATTGCTTAATAAGATGTAAAACGTTCTGCTTTCTCTAGCCTACTTCTTTTTTTCTCTCCATCTCTAAATCCCAAAAATATATGTGGAAAAATTTAATGACAACACAAACAAAAATGTAAGACTCCAAGTATGCAGATGTGTAAATTTCACACCTTTTTTCCTTCATGCAGTTGTCTATAATTAGTTTTGTAAAAGAAAAAAAAAGATTTAACTTCTAAATTTATCTTTTTCCAAGAAATGTTAAATATTTAAAATATTGCCAACACTTAAGCTGAGAGAGTTATGTCTATTTTTACTTTAGAGAATGTAGACAAAAGGCAGGCAAAGCAATTTTTTTCCCCAGACTGTTTCACATGCACATACACCCCTTTCCACCCCTTTCCAGTAGCGTTTTAATCTCAACTGGAGGTGACTACTCATTTGTAAAAGAAAAGAGGTTAAGAGGCACTAAATAAAGATGACAGATAGCTTCATAAAATCATTTAAATTAATCTGAAAAAGAACTGTGTAGAAAACAAAGATGACGCTGTTTACAGTAACAATATTTAAAATGTATTAATTAAACCCAGAGCAGAACTACAGAAGAGAGAGGTGCTTTGAAGATGGAAAGCTCTGAATGCCACAGGAAGCTTTGAAGTTTCTCAGTTTCCTTTGTTTCTCACTCATAATACATGAGGACACTCTGCAGCAGCTAAGCTTTAACTTTCAAGGGACCTTTTTCTGTTTGTTCCACCATTAATGAGAAAAAAAATCATACCCTGCTCTTGCTATTTGTCTTTAGAATTCATGGCAGAGAGATTTGCTGCTGCTGTGAGAGTTTCTGGTTCCTGTTTGGGAAAGATGATTTAATCTGTTGAAGGTTACTCTGTAGTCAGTTATGCCAAATATATGCCAGACTTTAGCATAAATTAATTGAGGCAGCCACCTAACACAGCTTCTGTGATACTATGGAGGAAAAGTTAGCTATGCTAGTGCCAGGGCTGGTTTCAAACCTGCTTGTAAAACTGAAAAAGAACCCCAAAAAACAACTAAACCTAAGAAGTTTCATAACTGATTACTTGATATTCTTTCCAAGTATCTTCTGGCAATCATTTTAGCAGAAAATTTTATCAATAGCAGGAAACATTTTCTAGTGGTATGTTCTTCATGTGTAAGAACAGAAAAATCCAGGGAAAAGGAAGAGTTTGATGGGCTTTTTACTTCCTGGTGATGTCTCTGGAAGCTGTTGTTGAATTCAGTATTTGAATATATTGAATCAAAAGGTGAACTCATGCACATTTATAGGTTTCTTCACCTTTCAGTTCACCCAAGGGGAAAAAATATCTTCACTTCTCACACATGATTCCTGCAGCAATAGAGGTGATCTCCCCACCCTTCCTCCATCAGATTCATAGATTTAGGTAGAGAGCAGCTCCACTATGTATATTATGTGTATTATCTCCAGAGATAACACAATCACATTGTCATGCAAACATGCAAATCACCACTTCTAGTTGCCATGGTTTCAAATTGAAATGCTGGCATCCTTTTATCATGGCCCAGCATAACTTACTGTAAAAAAAAAATAAAAAAATAAAGAAATGAAAAAGGCAGCAAGCAAGGCAGCAACTACTGGACTAGCCTCCATTACACTGGAGGAATTTAGCTCTAAACCACCTTCTATTTAGAGGACTAAATCCTAAGTATATTTGTTTTAAACTCCACTAGAACTTCTGATACTGCATCTGGCTCCTGGTAATTATAACATTTCTACATAAACTGGCTCACATTGCCTCTAATTTAAAACTAAATGAAAGGAAGAATGGCAGGTTCCCAGCCACAACATAATACCACTGGGAATGTGCAGCCTTCCAGTTTTAGCATGCAGGAAATACTGCATTAATTCAGGCAGAGGAGCTTTACATTAAAAAGGAAGGGGGGAAAAAAAAGCTTTACAGCCTATGAATTAATTGCTCTTACAAAGACTTAGGAATTAAATACCACAAAAAAGTCGAATTCCAGGGAGGGGTAGCACAAAATCCTGTGTTGCCCTGTTGAGGTTCTCCTGTAACCCTCACATATGGGCTAGAAACAGCACACTCAGGTTGACTGCTCTAACTTTGAAGTAACTGCCAGGACTGCATTAATGTTGGAGTGATGTGGACACATCTGTGGGAAATCATATGAAGACCCCTATATTTTTTTATAATATCAGCTAACAGATGCTAACAGTGCCTACTAGCAAAAGCCAGCTTAATAAGAAGAAAGTAACTGCTGTCTCATATCTCACCAATCTGCATTTCACCACTGGACAACTCACTGAATTTGGGCATCTAACTTGTGATTCCTATATGAAGAGGCTAATTTTTGAAAGGCCTCTGTAAGAGAGTGGAAAGAATGAACCTCTACACAGGGTGATTCAGAGATGCATTTTACCATAGGTGCTCCAAATTGTTCTCTGAGGACTCTTCTCTCAGTCCAAGATCTACACAAAAAGATCATCTTCCTAATTTACCATATGAACTAGGTGGCCTGAATTCTGGGGTCTTGAACACCTCCCCAGAAGACCACTAATCCTGGTCTGGACAGGAACCAATATACAAAATGAACCAACAAAAGAATTAAATGTGAAGGTCAGACTAGAAAGGGTAATTCTGCTTGTGATGAGCCTCAAGAACAAAACCTGAAAGACTTAACTTGCCCCTTCTCAAAAAAAGGGAAACTAGGCATGGTTGTCTCAACAGCACCGAGGAACTGTTGTTTCTTGTATGGATATGACTGTGGAGGGATGATGCCTTGTTCCTGCTGTCTCTTCCACAGCAATGTTTTCTACAGGTGTGTGCCTCAAACACCTAAAATGGGTATTTTCTTTGTAATTCATCCAAGATTGGAAAAAAACCCCAAAATCAGCCAGCTGAAAGTTAACAAACCCCAAATCTTCTACATTTAAAACCAAAAACTGAACTAAGATTTAAAGTACTTACTACACAAGAACGCTCACTGTTATGTTCTCTCCCCAGTATTAATATTTATCACACTTAATTAAACTCTCTCTTACATCCATGTATACTCCACTTCAAGCCTGAATACTAAATATTATTAATAATTATGGCTAGTACACTGATTCAGGCAAACACAAATCACACATCTCTAGAGTATAAAGAGGTAGTCTGTTTTCATTATGGGAAGTCCCAAGACATGTGCTCTGGCACTCCTGATTTTATGGAATATTTTCTGTGTCTTTGTGACTTTCAGTAAGTTAAAATAACATGTAACTTCATATTACCTCTGTGGCTTTTCTTCAGTAGCATTAAAGTAACCTTTCCACTGCCTGTGGCAACTGCATTCTGCACCTTTATGACCGTGCCAAAGAACAGATTTTTTTTGTAAGCTGTAATTTTTAGTGTTAAGGAGAGATGAGATCTCTCTGACAACCACTCAGATAACAAAGCGTAGTCCAGAAGGAGGGAGCATTCCAACAATTATTTCAGGACAAATCTTTTGTTTCCAGTGTAAAAGGACCCTCACAGGTCTTTCTATGCTTTTTAAATTCGAAAAGATCTAAGAAAAATGCTTTTCATCCATATTCTCTCATTTGCAGTAGCTATATGCATCAAACAAGAATTCTGATACATTTCCAACAGACCAGATCAAGTGTTATCCTTAGCAAAACCATAAGCTACAGCTCAAAACTTCATAAATATTATTTTTAAATAAAATTACAGCAATTAACATTCAGAGTTTCAGAGTCACAGAACCCTGGCCTACACCCTTCAGTTTTTTCTTACTCCCTCTGACCAATATGCAATTGCTTTCAGTTGTCATCTCTCTTCTCTCTGAATACCTTGGTTGATGGTCCAATTAAATCAAACAATTCTTATGGCCCCAAAGAAGGTTTGATTTATGGAATCCTTTATGGAAGCCTTATCATTCTTTTAAAGAAAGGAAACACAGATATAAAAAAACCCCTATATCTAAATACCAATTTATTCTACTTCAGTATATGATACTTTCCCTGGAAAAAAAAGGTAGCGTGTGATTTGTCTTAAATAGGAAAAGCCGCATAATTTTAATGTCTATTTTTGTATTAAGTCTCCTAAGACAAATGTTCTGCCTCCTCTGCCAGCACAAACTGAAAGGCTCCAAAATTCCTTCCTCTCCCTTTCTCTCTGGTATTTATCCTCCAATGTGTTCTCTGCACATACTCTTTCTCTTCCACATATGCTTGTCAGATGATTTGGAAATATATAACTGCCTCGTGGCTACTTTGTTTGATGTAGCTTTGACATTCATATCTCTGCAACATCTTAGTCTTTGAAACCAACAGAGAAAAAAATGTCCTAAAGCAGACTTTATTACCATTGTTACTTCACTGATTTCAGATAAATTCAAGTAGAAATAAATCTGGACCAATAGTATCAAAAATAACACTATAATGGTAAGAGTACTTAAGAACTTACTAATTAGTCTAAATTGTTATTATGACATCAAGCTGCAGATGCAAACATCCTTTAAATACAGAGCCTCGAATGCAACAATACAGTGGTAGAAAGCTAAAAAAAAAAATGCAGAATACTGTGAGTCTGCCTCCTGATGACACATTTGATGACACAAATAATTTGCTTAAAACCCTGTCTCTAACAATGACCAAACCTATATATTTAGGGAAGCCTGTGCAGAAGGGGAGATGGATAGAAATATTTTCCAGAACAATGCTGCAAGTCAGGGATTTTCTGAGCCAGAGGTGTTGTGTTGTGTTTTAGCAGTTAGTGATTTTTTTCTTACAATAATACATGCATCAGATTTTCTTAATCCATATAAACTTTAGTATTCACAACAAACTTTGGCAAGGACTTTGTCAGCTTCATACTGCGTTGTTTGCAAAGCCAGTTCCTTCTCCTTGTTGTCAGATTGTTTCCCAATAGTCAGCAATGAGGACATTGCATGTCTGATTATAGAAGTACTGCTTGTTATACGAAGCATAAGAAAATTAGTTCCTATTCTGAAGATAGAAGAAATATTCCTACCCTATACAACTTCTCGTGCCAGGGATAATTTTACAGACCTCTATCATACCTTTCCATCAGCCATACTACTTTAAAAGGATTCCTATTCTATTTAATCTTTCCCTGTACACCAGATGTTCCATACCTTTGATCTTCCTTGTCACACCTCTCTATACTTTTGCCATAATAATGTAACTTTTGGAGAAGAGGGGAGTAGAGCTGTATGTATTTAAGGACACAGGCAGATCATGGTTTTGTAACCACACATGATGATTTCTGGGGTTTTTTTTTTCTCTCTTTGCTTCCCTAACATCTAATTTGCTTTCATTACTGCTATTGAACACTGAACTGCCATTTTCATAGAACCATATATTATAACCTCATAGAACTGTATTATAACCTCAAATGTCATTCCTGAGTACTTACAGTTAGCTCAGTGTCCATCACTGTATATGTAATGTTAGGATTGAGGGGGTTTTCACCCCTAAGTATCACATAACATTTATAAAAATTGAATTTCATCTGCTAATTTATTGCCCAGTCACTCATCTGTCCTTCTTCAATGTTACACAGTCAGCCTTTGTCTTGAATATCTTGACTATCTCAAAATCCTCAGCAAGATATCCTGTCCTTTTTACAGATCATTTATGAATCTGTTGAAGAGCACAAATCTCTGTGGAATTCAGTTGGTGACATCTCTGCATTGTGAAAATTGAACATTTATTCTTACCCTCTGCTGCATGTCTTTTTACTGACTATTTATCCATGTGAAGACCTCCCTATTATCTCAAAGGAACTTAGCTGCTTTGTTGAGAGATATTGTTGAAAGTCTTTTGGAATTCCAATGGGAACCATATTAATGGTCTCTCTCTCCTGTGCATGCTTGTTACTGAATTCAAGGGCCTGAAGGTGGGAGGCAGGACTTTCCTTTTGAAAAGTTAAGCCATTCCTAATATATCATGCACATCCCTATGTCCAGTAATTTAGTACTTAGAATAATTTATACTGATTTATCCAATACAGACACTGGTTTTAGTGACTTGTCATTTCTGTCAGTCTTCTCTGCAGCTTCTTCCACAAACTAGATTTATATTTACCATCTTCCAGCCTGTTAGGATGAGGTTTTTCCATCACACCTACTGCATAACTACTTCATTCTGGAGAGCTGTTTGAATGATTTTGAGCAAGTATCATCTGGTCATGTTGACATTACTCTTCATTTTGCCTATTTGCTCCATAGATTCAATTTCAGATATTGTCTGATAAGTTTCCCATAAAGAAGGATTCTTTCACAGAAATCATGCTAAACAGTTGAGTAGTTACTATAGCTTTAGGAAATTAACTTGTTTTATTAACTTGTGGTGTCTCTTGGAGCTGTTCTTCAATACCTCTTATCCTGTGGACTCTGTGAAAGGCCTCCTGCCCCCAATTAATTTGAAAATTATTTATTATTAGGTTTTTTAAATTTTGAAAACTGCTTGTCCAATCTTTTTTTTTTTGCTTACTCTACTACATTTTTATACTTAACTTACCATTACAATCTTTTTTAGTTTTATTTCTTCAACATACCTCAGATTTCTTGACATAGAATCATAGAACGTTTTGGGCTGGAAGGGACCTTTAAGGATCATCTAGTCCAATACACCTGCAGTAAGCTGTGATATCTTCAACTGGATCAGGTTGCTCAGAGCCCCATCCAACCTGACCTGGGATGTTTCCAGCAATAGGGTATTTACCACCTCTCTGGGCAACCAGTTCGTAGTAAAAAGTTTCTCCCTTATATCTAACATGAATCTACCCTCTTTTAGTTTAGAGCCATTACCCCTTATCCTGTCACCACAAGCCCTGCTAAAAAGATCATCCCAGTCTTTCTTACAGGCCACCTTTTAAGTAATGTTTATATATACTTATGTATATTTTCATTTTATTTTTATGCTGTATTCTGCATTCCTTCTCCTATGTACAACTGGAAGGTCAATCACACCTCACTGACATGGCTTTGCATCATGTGCTAATCTGGTTCAACTATCAGCTTTCTTTAACATAGAGAACCTTGAAACTAAAATTGCAAAATTCACTCACACTGCCCTTTGCACATTTTGTATCCTGGAACAGCCTTCCTTCCAAATTTGCAATATATTTCTGATGTCAACAGTTGGGTACTCTGCTGTGTACCTAAACTGAGGAAGAGTCTGGATTCCATGTATCCCCATTGCTCTTGCAGACAGCCCAGACTAGGTGACCCAAAGCCTTCCTGCTAGGGCCAGGTTCTCATCTGGGCAAACGTGATTTGTGAGAAGTCGAAACACAAGGCAACTATAGTCCTCGTATAGGCCTAGAGAAGGGAACTGGTGATGCATGTCTGGAGCAGTCTGCAAATCAAAGCACTCTGTGTGCACTCTATGACCTACCATGGAGATGTAGCTATTGGGAATCATTACCTTTGGTAAAAGGACATTGCAAAGCCTATTTTTTTTCTCAGCAGAGTAAAATAGGAAAACAGAGAAATATTTACGGGTAGCATCATAATTGATTTACAGAATAATAAGAACATCAAATATCATTAAAAGCTAATGTTACATATCAATGCTATTTATCTAGACACAATTCACTAAAGGAAACATTATAAAACACTATTTACAATTCAGAAAACTACAGCATGATACACACAGATTTTTATAAGATTGTAGGCAGGCAACAAATATGCAGAACCTGAAGCAGGGGTATTGGATACGTAGAAGCCTGATCAATTTTGTGCTATTACCATGCTGTGGAAGCCTCAGTAAGACCCAAATACTAAAACACATTTTCCATAGATTATACATGCACACATGATATGCAATTTTCCATACCCTAAGCATCTTCACATTTCAAGAATAAAAAATACACACGTTCTGCCTTTGCCTATGCTGAAGGAGATCCAGAATCTTCACCACAAAACAGTAAATTGTGCAGTAAACCTTCCCTATGCTCTGTAACATGCAGAAGCAGCACATATTTTCCTGCCTTCTAAGAAGGCTAACACACAGTACCACAGGGATTACTGTGAGTAAAGAAATGTAACTACTTACTAATGTTGCTCACAGACAGTGAGGAATATGAAATAAAAGCAGTAAGTAGTGAGTAGCAAGCAGCTGTGCAGTCAGTGATGTCTGTTTCATCATTACATGTTGTGCAGTTTCTGCTTCAGAACTCTTCCTGTGAGGATTGCACAGCTCTTTGCAAACTTCATCAAAGTTCAGAAAACTTTCTCTCCGTGCTAGGCCTTCTGTTATTTTTCATAAAATCATAGAATGGTTTGGGTTGGAAGGGATCTTAAAGATCACCTAGTTCCAGCCCCACTCGGGGGACACCTTCCACTAGATCAGGTTGCTCAGAGCCCCATCCAACCTGGCCTTGAACACTGCCAGGGATGGGACATCCACAGTCTCCGAATATCTGAAGCCTTTTCTATTCTACCCTCTGATCCCCCACCATCAGGCAGTCTGGCTGCCATCAGACTGGTCACTTCTGGGGTCAGTAATGCTCACCTCTCAGACATGTTAGGCAGGGTTCTACAGCAGAGTTAGGAAAGACCTTTTCCTTTCCCCTTCTTTTCAGCTGTAAATGCCCAGCAGCCTGCTTTTCAATCAGCTTCAAGGCTGGGAAAACTGTACTTTCCTGTCTCCTCCAGGTATGATATGCATGGACTCTTAAGTAACACTTTTTTAGAAAGAATCATAATGTATTCTTCTTTCTGCCCTCTGTTTATCCTCAAAAAGAGCTCTGTTCCCAGGACCCTCAGTAAACCTAATTTTCAGCTCTATCCAGGTAGATAAACTCTACTGAGGCAAGAAAACTGAGCCTATTTTTACCTATTGGGTAGCTATGGGTGGCTTCCAGCTATCATTTAGAAGTTTTGCATCATTTTCACTGCCTCTCCGCTCCCTGTTTTGACTAAATTTCAGGGAAAAAGCTTACCTTTCCCTTCAAAGGTAAATCTCTTAATTTGGAGACCCTGTGGCTTTACCTATGTTTGTAAGAGACTTTTTCTTGTGCACTTAAAAACTATGTAAAATTTTAGAACTAAGATTATTTTCAGTAAAGCCCTGAAATGAGTAATGAACTAGTCAAGGAACCTAAGAGTACTAAACTTATTCATACATGTGGCATGCTAGAAAATACATAACTGTAACCATCCACAGAAATTAGAATGAGAAGTAGTCCAGTATGATCACCAAAGAACAGATCCCAGACTACAATTAACAAACAAACCCATACAAATAAACAAAAAAATTGGATAAAGACTATCAGCTTTAAACCTTTCATTACCAGAGAAATTCAGGCATCAGTGGCAAATGACCAGAACAGGAATGTGAGAGTTAATGCATATGCATATATAGTAGTGGTTTTACAGTGGCATGTTTTGCTTATGCTAGAGAGTGAACCACTGGCACCTGAACAACTTAGAGATTTGCTTATAAAAATATATATATATATTAAAAAAAACTATACTTGAGCAAATCCCTAAGGCAGACACAGCTGAAGTCTAAATGTCACTGCTCTTTTGGAGACAAGATCAACCTATAACCTTATCAGAACACAAATTATGTCAGTGAACAACATCCAAAACCTGAAAAGGCATTTCTGAGATTTTGGCATTCTAATTTATGGATTTCAGTTGTTGTTTTCTAACTTTCAGGCTACCCCTTCAGAGAAAGACTTTTTTTGCTTTGGTTTGCATTTTCTTTATTGGTTACAAAACTCCTGAACATTTATCACAAAATTTTATCTTTGTGCACTTTGATGATACATAATACTGATCAGAAAGTGTCTCAGCTGGTAATAAGTTCCCTTCATAATTTCTTTTAAAATGCTGGGTTTATGCAGTTCATACAGGAATCCAATTAGCATATCATTGTGACTGATTAAATATGCCTCACGTAAATTTACATGTCAAAATACATACTGTACTTAAACAAACAGACAAAGATGCCAGTCTTCTGTAAACAGCTTTGCATGCATAAGCTAACTCAGAAACACAAAAGCTTATATTTAAATTCTTAATAACTTCCTGAATAAAGATAGAGTGAAAGGGAGACAGAAAGGTAATGTTACTCATGCATGAAGTGAGAGAATGAATATAGACATTTGTCTCTCTTTGTCTCTGAAGAAAACTATTGACAAGAGATTCCCCATCTGCATATGAGGCTGTCACGTCAGATTAGCTCATCAGGTAATGGAAATTTGGCCTCTGATCCAGAAAAGGTCCCTGTGCACTAAGAATCGAGACTGTTTCAAAGAGATTGTATTATCTTAGACAGCAGGATTAAATTAATATGGGAATGACTTCTATTGGAGGAAATTTTTTGTTAAACATGGGCTAATGTTTATTATGCAGAGCATCCACTTCTCATAAGTGATCTTGCTTGACATTTATTAATTACTTTTTGACCTTCCTTGCAACCGAAAAACAAACAAGCGAAACACACCCCACGTGAAGTATGGATGATGGGTTGGAACCACATCTCCTAAGGATGCATTCATGTTAGCACACTTTTTGATGCAGTTGAAGAAATTACACTGCTTTCAGAGAGATTCAATTAATCCCCTAAAAGTGGAAAAAGTATTGAGGTTAATCATAAAGGCCTGGACTCACAAAGTGGATGTTATAGCTGCTGTCCTTAACCAGCAAAGGGAAGGCCTCAGTTTCAACTCTTTCTCCAATGAATAGTTCACTAATTTACATTAAATATACAATGAAGGAAGGACTTCATTGATGTCACCAAAATCCTGGGGAGCACTCACATACAAGGCTGCAGTGCAGTGTTCCTCTCTGCTCTCATGCACTCTAGGTCAGTGAATGTTCAATTATTCCACGCAAAGTGAAACAGTGTCTAGAGGAAAGGCTGAGAATCTCCTCCCAATACTTTTTTACTATCGTGATTAAGTAGATAGGTTCAAACTCCCTAAGGTACAGGAGAACAGTGAATACATATCTTCATCCTGACCAAGTGCATTTCTGAGAGGAAACTGAGATTTCATCTATAAAAATTAATCAGGAAGACTGATTATACAGATTGTATTGTGATTCGTAGTAAAAGCTAGAGGGAATCAACACGTCAGGAAAGTAGAGAGCAGCTGTAGAGCAACAGACAAAAAACCTATGTGACTAGATACATTTGACAGTTGCAAACAATTCCAGGTGAAGTCAAGTCTTTTCGATCACTTCAGTGGAAAATTGCATCAGGCTACCACTGATTATAGCAGCAAAACAAGAGATCACCTCAGCCTCAACTGTAACGATGCCCCGCATGTAAATAAACATGTAGTTAATTTGACCTGTATCGTCTGCTTCTGATTTCACACAAACCAGAAAAGCAACCAGAGGAACAATACATAACATAGTGATATTTTCTGCAGAGCAATGATGTGTCTCCTAAGGGTGAGATAATCTATCATATTGCATATGCTCATTACCATTACAGTGCCTCAGTCTTGTGTGTATTCTAGTATAGAAAGATGAAGTGTGCAACTCAAGGAAGAGTCTGAAATAAGAAATGTGATGGAGGGGCATTTCAAAATAAATTTAGGATGTCGAAATAATGAAACAATAGAAATATCAGGACAATGAAATGACATCTTGCTATTGACATTACAAAAAGCACAAGTCTCATTTAATCTAAAATAATTGATATGTATCAGTACTTGTTATTAAATCTATATACTGTTTCTGTTACTTCATTTAATATATAAAAATACTAGAACAGATTTTCTGCATTTTCCATTATCTAAAATCAGCAATTTAGAAAGTTTTGTTGCCAGATTTAATAGTGGCAGAAATAAATGTAGTTTTAATTTTTATCCCCAAAGTGAAGAAACGTTTTTAACAACTTTGAATCTACATCACAACCTTCAGTCTATATTAATAGCAATCTGAATTGTGAACGTTCAAAAAGAAATTGAAAACAGGAGTTTATTGTTATAGGTTTAATTGCTGTCAAAGGGATGATGTTATAATCCTGACAATGATAATTGATGTAGAAATTTAAAATGCAACAGCAAAGAGAAAACTGTTATTTTAGTAGATTCAAATTGACTACCTACCCATTTATTTTATCTTTGCTGGAAGTCAGGTACGGATGTTTAATGAAAGTACAAAAATTTGTTACTGGATAATCACAGGGAAAAAAAAATGACCTGTAGGAAACTTTTTTTTTCCTTTTTTACTTCCTAAAAATGAAGTATATCACTCTGTGAAAATTTGTCAGTAGCAACACCAAGCAACTACTGTTTTATTAATAGAAAGCAATTGAAAAGTTCTTATTTTAACAACAGTAATTACTTCCCCAAGTTTTAAGACAACCTTGCAATCCAAAGTGGATCTCATGCAGTTTCTGCAAAAAATTTGAGCAAGACCTACACTTAATAAACACTGCCAGCTCTTTTGGTGCTTAGAACTGAGAAGTATTAAGAGTGATAGGCCATTAAATTCAGTTCTCGAATTAAGACATCAAAACCTAAGTGCCTGCACGGATGCCTACATATCAGTTGCCTAAGCTCCCAGCGCAGCTAATAAAGGCCAGAGTTAATACAGCTAGGAGAGCTATTCAGATCTCCCTCAACCAGGCACCTACTCTTGTCTGCCTGAATATCTCTCTCAGCTCTACTAACTGCAGGTCGATGAGAAATATGGAGCAAGACTCAGATATCAAAGTGTCTACTGCCTGTGTAAGTGCTGTTGGTTGTCATGCCTGGCCTCCACAAAGATGTGATTCCCTATAAGGAAAGTCCCAGGCAAGTATCTGAGACAGCTACAGCACCTCCAGTGGCCTCAGATGTGTCCATCAAGCAAATGAGTCCCAAAATCACTATAATGAGTGCTTACACACGTAGGTCAAATATAGGCACTTACACAGATACACCCACACCTCACTACCTAACTACAATGCCCCCTCCTCTACTCCCACATAAGGTACTTCAGGATCAAGCCCATGGAAAGAAGACACAGAATTCTAAAGAAAGGGGAATATTCTCTAATAATAAGCATTGTGGTTGACAGCTGCTTTGAGTACAACTTGTTATTAAGATTATATCACACAACAAAAATGTGTTACCTCTAAACCTTCATCTAATGACAGCCAAAGAGTGCTGCTGAGACCATTCACATACATTATAAGCTAGAGAAGATGTGATTACATGGAAAATTGAGAAAATAAAATAACTTGTCCTATGCAAATTGTTTGAGAGAAAGTTGGTTATTTGATCTTCCCTTAGATTGTATCATCAGGCAACATAAAAATGGTGAAATATATCAGTAAACATACTTCTTGAAAAAAGATTTTGCTTTGGTTTATTGAGAGAAAAAAATCCACTATTATACAGACAAAAAGAATACCCATATATGCTGTGAAAAAGAAGCATACATAAACAATTTCCTAAAGCGGATTTTTTTTCAAAGCAGTGTGAAATTGCATATCCTGTGGCTTCAAAAGATATCACTTCAGTTTATCTACAATCAAGATTTAGCTTACTGTATGGAAAACAGAAGGTCCAAAACCTGCCACCTTTGTTAGAGAAAGATATCCTTCAGTTGTTAATAATGCTGGATCATTTGTTTCTCTTAACAATCAGTGCCATAAAAATCATACGGGGTACATTTCAGAGAATGTTTGCATTTTTCAGCTGGTGACTTTCAGACTCTGCCTTTAATAGGGAAATAACTTAGGCACAATTCTACCAACAATGCATGTAAAATTCTCCCTATTAAAGCTGAGAAAAATCACAAGAAAATACTGAAAAATTCAAAATCACATTGAGTAAAAGTGACAAAACCAACATCTGTGATACAAGACCATATGGCTTTTTTTCCTATTTTTTAAAGGCAAAGACATTTAGAGCTGCTAAGATATGTCCAAAAAGGGATTTCTGGAAGTTTTGATTCATAACACAACTAGAATTGACATTATTCTTAAAATAATGCAGAAGATTGTTCAATAACATAGTAGATTATTTGATTAGGAAGTGGCACAAATAAAAAGGAAAAGACATCAATGGCATGCCTGAGGAGGCTAATGCTGTAAATCTAACAGTTGATAGCATTACACATGCTGAAGTATTCTCTTCCAAGAACATCACTTTCACCTCAGTCCCCGAGTGTAATATTTTTTTTCTGTTGTTGTTTTTTTTGTTTGCTTGGTTGGTTTTGTGGGTTTGTTTGGGTTTGCTTTTTTTTTTAACAAGTCCAGACTACAATGTGGTAATGGTTTTAATAAACAGCAAGGAAAGTCTAAAAGAAGGTAATCCTCTACCAGAGATGAGTATATGAAGGATACACCCTACCCAAGGAAGAAATTAATTAATTAGAAGGGAATGATGATGATTGTTTCAAGCAGCTCCACTGCTATATATCCTGACTGCATCTGCAATAGCAAGACTAGAAACTTGTTAATAGATGAAGATTACAAAGATTTTGTGAGGCTATGCAGGGAGCAAATCAGAGGGGCCAAAGTCCAACTAGAACTTAATCTAGTAAAAGATAATAAATAATGTTTCTGTAAATACATTAACAACATAAGGACGACTAAGGAGAATCTCTATCCTCTGTTGGAAGTGAGTTGAACACAGTGACCAAGGATGAAGAAAAGGCTGAGGTACTGAATGCCTTTTTTGCCTCAATCTTTAATAGTAAGACCAGTTGTTTTCTGAGTGCCATGGGTTAGTGGCATTGTGGTGATAGGTCGATGGTTGGACTTGAAGATCTTAGAATTCTCTTCCAACCTTGATGATTCTGTGGATTTCAAGTTTCACTGGTTTTGTTAGCAACTCAGACAGATAGGAGTTATGCATGTACAGTTTATGTAGGAAAAAATGTTATTTATCAGACTATTTTATAAACCCAGTGGTTTCTGGAAGAACACTCAAGAGCTGCTTGTGGCAAAAGCCACTAAAACTAAGGAATATTGTAATGACATATTGACATAAAAGTCAATGTATGCAGGTAAACACTGTGCCTTACCTAACCACTAAGAGTCACATCAGGTAGGTACCTATGTCTGTTATTTCCACCCAGAGGCTGTTTTCTTTAATTTTTAAAGGGCTGGAAGAACCCCACCTTTCCTTAATAAAGAGTATGGGTTTCCATAAATAAAAACTATGTTGAAAATTCAAAATACATGTCACATTTGTTGTCCTTAGAAGGTCAATATCTTCCAGGGATTTTTCATTTATGAACATCATTAACAATTCAATAACATCCTAGTTGGAAGGAAAGAGTCACAGCTCAACTATGTAGGGCTGGAAGTCTTCTAAGATTCAAGTAAGATGAGATCAAGCAATTTCATATGTTAAAAACGTCATAAATAAACCTCAGTTACACAGGAATTGAAGAACATTTTCACTGCCTCACAGTCATCTTCAACCTTATCTCATTTGTAGACAGAAGTAATGTGAAGTAGGTTTAATTTAAGAAAAAAAAAAACCGTAGACAACAAACTGTTAAGCCTTTCCCCTTTTTCCTCATTTATTCTGTTGACTAACTACAGCAGTACATGCCCCTTGGGGTGACCCAAACACCTAAGCTATCAGCATGGGGCAGGCAGAGGTCACACAGGGTCATGAGAAACCAGCATTTTTCTGAAGCAGAACGTGGCAGCCACACAAGGTATTGCTCAGTGCCCAAACTGCTCTGAGACTGTGCTGTTTATTTAGCTATGTCCTGCCTTCTTGCACAAGGGAAGGCAGAAATACTTGGCTCCAAAAAATGCTGTCCATCCCCCAACAACAGATTTCTATGCCTGGATTAATTCTGAATTGTGTTCTAAAGGTGCTTGAGAGAGATCAAAGGGATTTGCTTTCACTGGGAGACCTTGGCTGGCCCTAAATTTAAGCAAGACTTCTGTTGTAGTTAATGGAGAATAACAGGATCCTCAAGGGAATGATATATACTCGACCTATCTTAGACACCAATCATAGGTGTGATAGATATGTATGAGATAGATGAGATATAGGAGATACAGATGAGACAGACACCTCTCATGGGATGAAATGAATTACCCTCTGGAAGCACTTATTACATTCAACTGATTGTAAAGGGAGCCGAGGTTGACCAGCTTACACTTAAAGCACCTAAAAGACAGACACCTGAGTTAGGGGAGATGAAATCCACTCTTACATTTAAATTTGATTATAAAGAATTGATTTAGCTGACATAATACTGACCATGACTGATTGGGTCCATGCACAGAAGGACAACTGGGCTGCAAGGCAGCTACTGTAATTAGTTGGCATGATGCTAAACACTACTTGGTTTTATTCTTAGGGATTCAGTCAACTCATTTTTAACATGAGCAGTCTAAGAAATATGGTATAGTTAAGAGTGATGCACCTGTGGGATTTATGGGAAAAAATCCCACCATGATTCTATTCTGGACAATAATATACACAATTAATTAACATGAAACATTAATTCCCATTTTAATGTGTTCTGATGAACACGAACTAGTGTTGAAACATAAATTAGGATTGTTATGATAAACTGAATTTTTTTTCTAAAAAGCAGGCATGTATGAATTTAAAAATTGGCACATTTTGCCAAAGTAAACCAACAATATTTGAAAGGGTTTTCTGTAAAATGAAATGTGAAATTAGCCTCTATACCATCCTAAGTTGAGTGAAGCTATCTTGATTTAAACCAGCAAAATTGCTGTTGCCTTAAGGACAGACAAGTGAGTTTGTACAGGTATTGAAACTTTTAAACTGTAGTACAGTTTTTCATGTGAAGATATTTATTTAAAAGAACAGGCATAGAATTATAAAGAGAAACAAGTGACAGCATTAACGCATGAATAGCATTTTGTTTTGCTGAAGATGACTAATGAACTGAATTCCTATGGAAATGTAGTGTGCCTGACATTCTCATACCTACCCAATGAATTCAAAATTATTACTGCTATTACAATGAATACAAAATTAATGAATAATAAATTAAATCCTTACACTAAATTGATATTAGGAGCCTCTTTAAGTCATTAATTTTTTGTAACAGTCAAGTCACAATCCATAATAACCTTCTGAGAATAAGAAGTTATGGATTTAATTACAGATAAAAAGAAATATCTTCTATTAAAATATGGGAAATTATGCCCTAAAAAATTAAAAAATGAGCAGATGTTGTAAAGCAACAAAGAATTCTCATAAACTAGAATAATAATATTAGTAAAAAAGGAAATTAGAATGTCGTGGTTTTACTTGGAATGCTTTCAAAAGAAATATTCAAGGGTTAGGATAAGAGATGAACTAGCCAAACATACTTATGAAAAGTTTCATTGGTTTATGACATGTCAAGTGTAGAGAAACTTTCATTTCTATACACAAAATCCTGTCATAGGAATTAAGATAACAATCAAAATAAATAGCATATCTAAATTTGGTAATCCTCACTCAGTTTATATCAGAAATCTAAAATGTTAAAATGGATATTTGTTCATATAATTTTACCAGGAATCTTCCTAGAGAAAAGATAACTCTCAGCCCCATAGGTGTTTGACATTTTGAAAGTTTAAACATCCTTGGAAATAAAACATGGAAGATATTTGTGGCAGGCATGATACGCCTCTGTATGCTGCCCACATTTACTGTCAGAGGTCCTCTATGTCACTATTTTAGGCAATTTGTATAACTTTCAGAATTAATAACAACTATTTCACCATAAATCATAGACATTTTGATTTATCATGATAAATACTGGCCTCTATAAAACGATGCTGAAACAGTCACTACACCAGCTTAGGCAAAGGGATGCTGGTGGAGACCTGTGACTTCCATCTCCCTTAGGCACAAGGACAGAACCCATCTGCACATTTTGGAACACATTCCAGAACTCTTTAAGATCCAGGAAGACAAGATGCAAGACAAGAAAGTGTAGGATGCATAAAGTTGTTAGAAATACAAAAAACATTGAAGATCATGCCTTTTCAATGTGACTTTGCATTTCTACAGTGAAAAATGGAAATCTAATAGAATTCCTTAGTATTTTGTGATGACTGAATTTCAGGCATGAAAAAAAAAAAATTGAGAACCATAAAGAAAAAGACATAGTACTTTTAAAATCTCTAACAGGTGAGGTCCTGGAGCTGGTTTTTATATAAATGGCCATATGTAGTTCCTTTACCATGTACTGTATCTCCATCAGTGTTCAAAAAGAAAAGACTATGGGAATCAGATGTAACTGGTTTCACTTTTCTTGTTGTTGTTGTTTTTTAAAGTACTTTTCCTTCTAGATATTACCTCTTTAATGAGATAAAGGTGTCCAAAGAGTGCAGAGTATCTTTCAATGTAAAAGATATAGATGTACTAACTTTACCATGTGTTAAGTATCAACAGAGACAACCTTTTCCATTTAATTGCCCGGATGAGGGTAGGGCTTGACCAGCAGTAGCTTTCACATCTCTGCAGGGATCAGCCTCAAACTCAGCTCTATCTCTTGTGCCAGCAATCACTAACAGTGGTTTAATGAACATGTGTGAACTGCATGTGTTTATACAGAAAAAGAACAGGGGAATGAAGGATGATCACCAGCAGTAAAAGTATGTTCTGTGAGAAGCTTATAGCCATTACTAGGTACACGCTAAGAACCAAACTGAACTTATTCCTAGGGGTGTCAGAATTTGAACTTGAAAGTATACATGTGATGGTGAAAACATGCTGTGGGGACTGTCTGCTGTGATACTAGCCATTCTCTCTTGATAGCTTCCATTTATAATTTTTCCTTTTCTTATTGAAGAAATATGAGATGTAAACATCTTTTGGAATGAGGAGTCTTAGATACTTATTGCCTTCTGTCTAAAGCAAAGATTTATTTAACTGTATGGCAATATTCCACTAAGTATGTTTAAAACTCTTAAGGGCAAGTTGTAATTCATTTTGATACATATGCCTCTACACATAAATATGTGCCCATTCTAACATTTATGATTGCTTGCAGTATAACAGATATCAGTATACAACAGATATCAGTTTATAACAGTATAACAGAAGACACTAAATTAGTTCTTAGACTCTCCAATACTCTTTACCTACAAGCAACACACCAAGAAACCAATATAATGTAAAAGATGGATGTACTTACACTGGCAAAGAGTATTAGAGAAACTGAAGCAATATACAGGGGGGAAAAAAGTGATAAATATGCAAACTCTACCTCATAACCAGCTTAATAACAACAGAAGAGGATCAGCTTCCTCATCACTTCTGGAAACAGCTACCTGTACCTCTAATATTCTAGTATTCCCACATGACCCAGCTTTCTGTTCTTTTTTGTCCACTCTGCTGATTTCATATATTTCATTATCTTATGAGAGCTCTGCTACCAGTTGGAAAAAGAGTTATGGATAGAATATTAGAAGAGGAACTAGAACAGAAAAGCAGAACCACAGGAGGACTGAGAAAACCATTTCAAATGTTTGAATTTATCCATGTTTAAATCAGAAAACCTGAGAGGGGTATCTGATTCTTCACAGTTAACAAAATATTAACTTACCATCAGAAAATAATTGTTAACATATTTTCCTAAGGCTTACAGAAAGCAGAGTACTGGAGCTGCCAAGTGAAAGATAGCTTATTTGCTTAAAATGTCACCTAACTTTGGAAACATTCTGTTGTACCACAAAATAACAGGTTCTAAAGCAGGTGGATTTCTCAATTTAAAACACATTTAAAAAAAAATAATGTTAAAATGCTTTTTATTTAACATAAAATAATGTAATAAACCAGTTGAGTTCTCTGTTGTTAAGTGGAAAGAATTCCTGTTTGAACATGCCAATCCATTTTACAGCCAAGGGTAGGAACCACACACAGTGTGGTTAATTTTAGCTGCACATTTCCTGGTAACGTTAATGTGAGTTTCACAGCTCTATCACTGCACAGGGTTAGAGAACATACCCTCAAGTTGTTAAATGGCAATGGAAGGAGAGAATGAATATGTGGTTATTCCTCTGAAGAGGAAAAATGCCAAGGAAAGAAATCTCAGAAAAAGTAACATAATACACAAAATCCATTCAGAGATGGAATTGAGGGGGGAAGGAAAGGAAGCACTTTCTGATCTCTCTCCAAAACCAGTCATGCTCAGGGTTCCCTGCAATGATGTAACAACTGAAAAAGACTTCACAGCCTCCTATAAAAGCCCAGTCAGGAAAAACAGAGGAAAAAAAGCATCTTTTTCTCAATTAAATCTATGTTTCAGATGGACTTACTGCTCTTTAGACCTAGACTTAAAACTTCATCTCTTTCTTATTATTTATCTACATGCTCTGGATTACATGTAAAGTTAAAAAGAATTACATTAATGCTGTACCCCTGTAGCTCTTCATTGGTGACAGTTCAATAGTTGGTCTGGAAAAGCTCATGAAGTTTAAAAATGACTCTAAACAAATTAACCTTTTTAATTTATACTACTACTATGAGATTCCAGTCCAGCTCCAACTGCAACCACGGAAACACTGCAACTCTATCTTATTAGGTTTAGGTCTAGGGTTAAGCTATCAGATCCTGCCCTGTATTTCCATGGTACCTACCAGTCTACCCCAAAGTGTTACTTTTTGAAAGTCTGCATTCTTTCCCATGCATGGTAAGAATTTAATGGTCACTGTATAACTACATTAGTCATTTCAGCTCAAGAAGAAAAATCATAAGGAACTAAGTAAAATATGTGTGAAATCATGTGAGGTTCTATCTGGGGTTTAGGAGCAGAGCTGAACACCTTAAGTTCCTCTGAAAAATTCCCTGTTTATCTCTTTCTGTCTTTTATCTATACACACATGCACACACCTTCTGTAGCACAAAGAATAGCATAAGGCAAGAAAAGCAGTCTTTAGTTTAGCCTGATAAAAACAGCAATGCTACATGAAAAGTCTGCCAACATTTTACTTTTCAATTATTGTTTTTTTATATATCTCTGAAGTACTTTATCAGTGTAAAATCCCTTAGAGGAACTCACTGGTAGAGTATATAGCAGGATGAAGTGCTACTAATAACTTCCACAAGAAAAATGTGAGATTTTTGGACATGAAATTACCAGCAAAATTTTGCAGCCTTATCAAGTAAAATAAGCATTTCTCATTTATTGTTCTTTTATTTTCTTTTTATGATAAAAATTTTTCAATGCAAATTAAAAGTATCAGTGTTATGCATCTGTACAGTCAAATAAATCTATAATATAGATATACAATGTCTATGCCTGTCTATATAATACCACATACACATATATGTGCATAAGAATATGCATTTCATTTGTACAACAATATCATTTTTCCCATAGTTCTCCAATTTCATATTGGATGTTTATTTCTAAGCATTCATTTAGACAATTTATTAGACTGTTATAGATGAAATTCCTCAGTATTATTAGTTCACTTATGCTCAGCTCAAAACTAGAGAGAAAACTGGTTTCCACAATTTCTAATTACAAAACATTAGCTACCTGAGCCTTCTCTAGCTCAGCAGATTAGCATAGATCTTCTCTACTGACAGCTTTGACCTTCACTCCAGCAAACACTTGTCAAAATGCCAAAAGTAATTACCTGGCTGTTTAGGAAGGAGTAATGGTGTGTAGCTACCTACCTTTTCTTGTTACTGATCTAAAATGTCTATAAAATTTTGCCAAGAGGCACCCTCTGGATTTTGGCACACACTTTTTTTTCTCATCTCTCTGTCTTTTTTTCACACAACAGAGTATCTCATATTAGCTATATGATCTCCTGCCAGCCAATCCCATCACAATGCTGGGGGACAGGCTAAATATCCCACTAGACAGATCTTTCAAGCAAAGTGATTTTATGATCACTGTCATCCTGATTTTGTTGCACTAATGCATCCCAGAAAAAAAAAAACCACAAAAAAGCAAGCAGCAGAAGCAGCAAAGGAACAAATGATCATAATTATACTATAAAAGACCATACTGTCTATCCTCTGAATTATCTCAAAAAGTCATTATGCTATCCTTTTTTTTAATCTTTTCATGGAAAGCCTTTTTTCAGTTCATATTTTGCAACTGAGAAAACAGAGGCCCAAAGAATCTAGAGGTGCTTTTTGAAAGTCTGTGACTAGATTAAGTCTGGCATGTCTTTTGATTTCAGCCAACATAAAGGCATTCAATTTCTCTTAATTTGGAATGTTCAAATCTATACAAAATATTTTCTAAAGAGAACAAAGGGATTTAACATATTTTCATGAAGATTAGATAACACTAGAAAGATTAAGTATTTGCAGATTATTACAGTGGCCATTAATCTCTAAATCCTGCATACTATTTTTGTCAGACAATGTAAAACCTCATCTTCAAATAAGAACAAGATCAAAGGTCTATAAATCTGACTCCAACTTCTCTTAAATGACAGAACAGATATCTGGAGTTCAGGAAAAAAAAAACCCAACATCCCATCCCAAACCAAACATCAAACCTTCTTTGACTATATGCAGTCTAGAAAACAAACAATTCATGAAAATCAAATCACTTGCCTTGTATTCACAACATTCCCTACAAATTGTGCAGGCTATCAGGTAACAGCAACAGCTGCTGAAGTAGTCTTCAATCTACAGGAGAAAGACTGCTCAGAATGAAGGCAATGTTAAAATACAGAACTGAATACTGCTGACAAGTGTGCCCTTGTGAATACTGCCCACAAACTTCTCCTGAACCTCTCAAATAATTCCTTGTCCTGCTGTCAAGAGCTCATTATTTCCCCTCTCAGATACCTTTCTCCATGAGCTATCAGCAGTAGAAGGTCATGCAAGTGGCTATTTTCAAGATGGATAATGCATGAATCCTCCAGACCTCCTAACTAAGCCTTTTTCAGCCAGAAACCCTCCACCTGCCCTTTCATCCCAGGTCATGTTTGTGCCTCCATCCCAAGGAGTGATCCCATAAACCATGTTCTACCAGGAGAACAGACTGCTACTGGGTTTGGGCAGCCACCCCTGCACCCTGTTACCAAAACACGATGCTTCTGGAGAAGTGCCTTTTCATTTTATTGCTTTTCTCCAGCAAAAAAGGATGACAGCCTCATTCTAAGATGATTCTATGTGTAATAGATTTTGTGGTTTGTTTTTTCTTTCCTATGCTTTAAATAAGAACTATTTTTCAGAGCCCTCAAGTACCACTGCTCTCCCTCACAGTTTTTTATTATTTGGCTGATACTAAAGCTATCACTTATGATCACAAGATTTCTAATCATCATATATTTAAAAGTGGATATTTAGTTACATCAGATAAGGAACATTTGCCTGTATGTACCAACTGAGATAGAACACTATGCCCTGTTCCACATGCCTAGCCCCTACTGTTTATTTGCATGCATAGTTGAAAATTGTTAGGTTTATCTTGTTCCACAGTTTGAAATGTTATAATCAATCTGTCTAATGGATGGGAAAAAGGTACTGACTGTTCTTTTCCAGGGAAAGGTTAGCTTACAATACTATTTGACCTAGATTAATGTGTCTTTAATTCCTTTATTTACGCTTACTTAAAAAGTTACATATTCACAAAAAAATATCAGACCAGCCTACCTACTTTTAACATAAAGTCTGCCTTTTATGTATCTGCCTTACCAGATTTCTTCTAATTTGTTTTAATATGCTTAGGATCTGCTGTAAAGAGAGATATTCTCTTAAGTGTACTGCACAAAAAAATATAACATTTTATTAAAGGACTATAACATTTAAAGATGTCTGGAATTGCAACTATTATTGTTGTATATGCCATATCACAGATGCATTGCTTATCATAAAAATGCCCAATAAAGCAATTTTGTAAATAATATGATGAAATATGACATGAAGGAAGTTGTCTTGAATTTGGAGATTTCTGCTTTTCTTTAAATTAGAATGAAATTTAGTTCACAGATATTTTTGTTATCCTGTTCACAGTGGGACCCCATAGCACCGCTACTATACAAAAAATAAAACCATTTTCTTTCAGCCACACATTCTCAGTGCTGTGAACTCCCATGCAGCTATTTGTTGATTTACATCATCTGAAAACATCCTTTTAAAATGTACAGGTCATAGAAACATCTGTGTAAGGAAATATGTAACAAGTTTTATATGGAAAAAGACTTTTCACATCTGTAGTCAAAAATGTATTGGGAGATTTCTCAGACTTGGAAAAAAAAACCACTTTGCACTTCACCTACATGGCAGTTTCACCTTGCTTTCCCAGCTGTTGGCATGAACAAGCTGACTGGGAATTCTGTTGTTTAGTAATATTACACATGGTAATAGATATCAAACTTGAAATCTTTATAAATGTAATTAATCTTAAATTTCTTAAAGAGCTTTAAATATGTCACAAAGGTATCTTTTTATTCTGTATGTGTTTCTGTGGATATTAGTGATGGCTTTCTCTCATCTACCTTTAGCTACCTACAATGAGTGCCAGCTTATACAATGAATCTTTTCTCATTCCATGTAGAGACAATCTAGACAACTAGTTGTGAATAAATACCTAATATTTAGACAACTACAACCAGGTTAGACCAATTCTACCTTCACTATTACAATGCATTTGGTTATATGACCAAAGGGCTCTTTAAAAAAGTCTGCTTTAAAGTCACTGTTAACCTTTATACCATGACATAAATGACTTTTACAGAAGATTTATTTTTACCTATCTTCATAGGTCTGCCTATAGATTTCTGAAAAAGCACCAAACAAACACAGATGAATAGCTGCACATCCACTTAAGCTTCAGTTCTGGTCTTTCCACTGAACCTATGACAGAACTGTCTGGTTCGGGTATCAACTACTGTATTTTAAAATATAAATATGTTTACTACACCAGTTGTGTGTTTCTCTCTATTTTATTTTATACCAGTCTCTTGGTATAAAGAATATAAAGGCATCAGAGTGAAATTACATGAACCATCATTGCTTTAATTGAAGGGAATTGGCTACATAATGCCACTTAGCTCTTTTTTTTAACTCACCAGTTCTATAAAGTTATTAACTAGCTTTACAGTTCCCAAGGTTAAGAAGCTTGATTTAGGAGTTTATGCTGTGTCCTGTTTTTTTCTGGGACAGAATTACAAGCCAGCTATGATCTTCATGCCATTAGCAGTTTACAGTCACCCAGGGCAGCTGATCTGAGCTGGCTACAGGTGTGTCCCAGCCTATAAATGTCACACTCCCTATAAAAAGGGAGCCTCCTTTTTGGAGCTTCCTGCTTGGCATCCTCCTTTTGCTTGTGCTCAGCATGACCCTGCTCCTCTGTGTGTGTTAAAAATAAAAAAATCCATCCTTCCTAATTACAGCAATGAATATCATAATTAGAAGGAAGTCACTGGAGAAGAGTGATAGATACATGTTATTCTTCTACATTTACCAAATGGTAGCACCCATCACACTACTAAAACCCATTCCATTTTTCAACAGAAGAAAAAAGTGGGAAGGAAATGACATCTAAAAAAATCATTAAACATTGTATCACACTTGGTAGTGCAGGAGACAACACAGATTCTGAATAATACTTCAAAAATGCAATGACATCCTTTATTCAGCAATGGAAGGATTTGAGGAAATTACTTCAGATTAGATTTGACAATACGATAGGTGAAAGTGAACTGATCCACTCGAGAGGGGTCAAGAGATGAAAAAGGACAATGTGAACTAAGGAGATTTGAGTAGAAGAAATCAGGATTTGCTCCAAAAGATTTAAGAGTGCTAGCAACAGAAAAAGAGCTGTCAAACTTCTATGTTTCACATTATAGACCAAATAATTTAATCCTTCTTAAACCAGGGCAACAGCAAGTGACAGTGGAAGGACTTCACAGTGTCCCAGCCACGTTGTTTGAAGCTTCTGACACAGAAACTCTCAGTTCTCTTTGAAGATGAACTTCAAATTATTCATAGGCACACTCCTTCTTACCATCTCAAAGAACAAGACATCTAATTGCATGGTCTACAGAAATCTAGATTGTGGGAAAGAATTCAGCCGTAGACTTTCACCTTGTTCACTTCATCACAGTTGAATTATGAATCTGACAATGACTGGACAATGAACACTTTCAGAACAACCATTATTGCTTATGGTTGTGGGCTACAAAAAAGGAAACCAGGATGGTATGCCAGCAGGGATGTGTTTGTGACTGAAGCAACAGAGTTCACCTTTTGAGATTTCTCACAAGACATACAGAGCTTATGCCAAAAGTCAACTAAGGCTGGATATAGCCATTTAAAAAGAACAAGGAGTTCTTACAGAAAGAGAAGACTTTTTATCCAGAAATTGAAGTTTTCTGGTTTTGATAATACGGAATTCATACCTCCAGCACTGACAGTTGCCATGAAAAAGAAGATGGATGCTGCCATTACAAAAACAATACAACAGATATTGCCAAGTGTTTTTATGCCAGCAACAGAAGCTGTACATAGAATAAAAAATTCCTAGATTACACCTAGCTAAGGGAAATATATTATGCAAAGAACTTTTAATAATAAACCAACAATGGTCTTAAAATCATCAAAGCCCAGACAATGTCTAATCACAACTGAAATAACCAGAGAGAAAATCACAGTATTGAATGACTTTTCCCAGGTTTATTCAAATTCCTCCATTAGACCATGATGTTTTTAAGACAAGTCAGTACTACCTTCTCTAAACATGCTTTTAACTAAATACACAGACAGCTAAATAAAACTTTGCATAATTTTAGTCTGGCAGTTGATAATTTATTCTTCACTGTCCTGTTGTTCCTTCTCCTAGTCTCTCTTCTCTCCATTCTTTGCACAAAACCATTACATGTAGAGTTATATGAACATCCAAAGCTATACTATAAGAAGATAATTCTGAATAGAGTGCTCTCTCTTTTGTGCTCCTGAGAACCTCCTAGAAAACTTTTCTTGCTAATAATGGATAATAATACAGAGTTATCATGTTTCTGTCAACAGTGCTGGTATGGTCAGTACTTATTGGCTAGAGAGCAGAGTGAGGCTCTGCAGCATTCCTAGAAAGGAAGAGTCAATTTAAGTTGTGTACCAAATCCTTATCACTTGTCTCTAATGTCAAGTAAATTATCTTCCCTCTGTGCCTTGTTTTGTCAAATTTGAGGCTATTAAATTAAGAGGTGTGAAAGCTTTACAGAGGTATTCCATAAATGTGCTTGTTGTTATACTTATATCTGTTATGCAGCAAACAGGAAAGATTATCCCCCTTTGACCAATAAAAAGAGAACTAGTCATTCATGACTGGGATGAATAGAGAACAGTCATATAAATGATTTGTAATATTTTAGACTTACATCTGATTTGCTAAAAGTTGAAATGTATATTACAATTATAATGGAGTTAAATACAAACAATTGCTCTAAACAGCTAAAAAACGCATCTAACCCCATTAAAGCTTTAACCATCCATTTGTACTTTCATACTTAAGTCTTTTAAACTATATTTATAGTGGATATATTTGTAGCCCTGAATTTATAAGGAAATAAAAATTTGTTCATGCCAGAGTCTCAGCCCTTTTTAACAGAGCCCAGACTGGATGCGTGACAAAACTGCCATTCTGCCAAATGTGCTTAAGGAATGGGAGCAATAAACAGTGTAAGGCTGGTTCCTCACCAGCATTGTCATACTGAAGAAGAACCTGGAGTCATTTTTTTAATGCAGGTAGATTGTATCACTCCCTGACATGGCTTTGAATTTTAAATTTCTTGGTCATCAGAAAATTCTGTATTTTAATCTAAGGTCATTAAAGGTTCATAGGGTGTGATGGGAACTAAAAGCCTTTGAAACTAGAACACTGACTTATTTAAGTCTATGTATTTAGAAGAGAAAATTTGGACATCAAAAAGTACAGTCCAGACCTGCCAAAAAAAAGAAACATATTGGAGGCAGAATAAGGCATAAAAACCTTCTTTACCAACAGAATCCAGAGTCACTAATATGACTGGTTATTTGGTCATCCTAATTAAGATTAAAACTATGACATCTTGGACTAGTCACACAGAATCACAGAATGTTAGGAGTTGGAAGGGACCTCGAAAGATTATCTAGTCCAACCCCCCTGCCACAAGCCACCATTAGCTTAAATCACTAGACAGAACAGTTTAAGGGGTTTGAAGGACTTTTTGTCTCAAAAGGACTATTTACTGCTAAAAGCAGTAATATATTTTGTCTGTTAAAAGCTGCCAATTTTAGCAAAAATATTCAGTTCCAATGTCAAAAAGTTCTGTGAAATATTTGTTGCCATGGAAATTTCACTGCAGCTGTAATATGACCAAAATTTTTAGGTGTCAAATCTCAAAATCCGAAAGTTAACAAATTTAGTCATTTGCAGTTTGCAAACTTCTAAGGAATTCTATATGCATTGTTTCATCTATTTCAATACTTTTGAGGCAGTATCTTCATTCATTTTAACTTGTTATATAGTTATATGATAAGGATAACATAATACTCTTGTGTTTGTGGGCTTTTTTCAGAGGAATTAAATTTTCAATGTATTTTTGCAGAATTAGAAAGCTGGCAGAGAAATAATTTTTAGACAAGGTTATACAAATCAACACTTTACTCTCTAACTCATCATTAATGGTCCTTATCAAGTAACAAATATTGTGAAAATGTAGGTTTCACCAGCAGGGCAACGGAAAAGTAAAAATAAAAGAGATAAAACCCCTCAAAAAAACAAAACAAAAACCAAACCCAAATCAATAATTTAGTTGGAGATTATGGGAATTAAAAATAAAATTGAAAAAAAAATATATAATATATTTTTTTAATTAAATCAAGATTTCTGACTCTCCATAACAGTTTATATTACAATGTATCTTAGACACAAGAACCTGTACACAAGACCTATTAATACTCTAATATCTGGTCATGCATTGCCTTTTGTTGTGTTACCTGTTTCCTACTATTAATATGTCTATACCATGCATATATCTCTTTGCTCTTCAGTCTCCTTTTTATAAATAAAATGCTACATTTTAATACAAGACCAAAAAAAAGTAAGCACAATTCTAACTTGTAAAAGTCTGCAGCTACAGATAAGCAAATGTCGTTATTTCATTTTGCCAATGCTGAGTGTCTGTGTATAAAACTCTTTAAAAATCTTTTCCAGGTGTGCAGTATGTGTGTGATTGTAACAGACATTTGATGCTAAAATTATATGCTCAGAAACTTCAAAAGATTCATTGTTTCTAATTAGCACTGTTACTATACATAAAAGGTAAAAGTCTGCTTAAAAGGTAAAATTCTGGAATACCTATAAAGCAAACTCTTTGTTCATTACTATACTGACTATATTGCAATTTTATATAAATAGAGCTATCTTACTGATAATTGTTCTCTGCTAACCTTTAAACTGAAGAGAAATTAAATCCACATTCATTTGTCTAAATGATGTCATGTGCCAACTGTAATTACTTCTAGAGCAGGTCATCTATGTCTAGAGAAAGTTTATTTCCTCACAGTGTTGAGATGAAATTACACTGCACCATTGAGCCTGACTTATTAAACAGAAATAGGCCAGAGGACAGCTACTTGATGTAAGCTATGTTCTGTATTATGAATGTCAAAGTATGCAACACTGGCAAAATGTTGACAGTCCTGCTCTGTAGTCAAAGAGCAAATAAAGGTATTGTTAATGTGAGAAAGCAAGCTATTCACAATTTGAAATTACTCTGTTGTTGGCTTTCTCATATAATTATGTAGCCTAGAAATTGCAAAATGTAATCAAAACATTTACCCAGAATTGGAACTGTGGATTACTTGAAAAATAGCTTTATCCTACAAACCTCTTTTCTGCAGCCATCAAAACCTGAAGATTTTAATGGTCTAAACAAACAGAAGTTAGGAATTCCCTGTGATACAAAAATATAAAGTACAAGTTGGTGGACACGAACTTTCTCTGGGGTGACTTCTTTTTCCCCCTGGAACATCCCTCCTTTGTCAGCAATATTTACATTAAGGAAATCGAAAACAACTATTTTGATCCCAGTGGTAAAAATCCTACTGTTACTTCTTGAGTTTTGCTGAAATAAACCAGGTCACAACATTTTTACACTTCAGAGCAGCTTGCTAGGAACAGACCAAGGCACATCAGGAACCTCCTGAACTTGACAAGGTTTCTATGGACTTGCTACATTTCAGTGGATACCTATCCCATGAAGTTATTTACATGTAAGTTTGTGAACACATGTAAGGTTCATTACCCAACAACAGGCGAAGCTGCAAGCTGCATTCCGATTTATTTTAAACCTGCCGGTTTTGTCTGTACTTCCATTGCAAAAACCAGTGCAACATCCTGTTCACAGTTACTGTGCCACTCTGGACAGACCTTTCTCATACCATACTCATTGGGTTTGGTTAGTTTGGTTTTTGGTTCCCCTCCAAAATAAAAATTCCAGCCTTATTTCACCATTCGCTATATGGAAGATATTCCATACTTAGTCATGCCTTCTTTTCTCTGAATATTTCCATTTCAACCACAGCTTCCAACCACTGCAAAGTATGAGAAGTATGTTGCATTTAAATACAGGCAAGGGACAGATTTATGCAAGAACTAATGATATTGTTCTGTTCTCTTATTTCCAAATAATTCTTAAAAACACTTTCCTTGTTCAACTGATAATGGAGACTGAATTGTTCATTAAATCATCTATTACTACACTAAGCTCTTACTCCAGAGCAGTAATGGTCTATTTAGACCTATAACTTTATATGGAAAACTAATTTTTTTCTCCATATGCAATTTTTTACACTAATTTACAATGGATTTCATCTGCCATTTTAATCCAGTCACTCCGCCTGGTAAGGTTCTTATGCATTTCTTAGATCAACGTTCACCTTTAATACTGTGAATAATTTACTATTATTAGCAGAATTTCTCATTACACTACTCATCCTCTTTGCCAACTCATTTATAAGTGTGTTGAATGCCACAGTCCCAGAAGAGATCCTTCCACTTTTCTTCTATCTCTAGTCTTTTAAAAAACTAATAATTTATTCCTAATCTCTGTTTCTTGTCTCTTACTTAATTACTGATCCTCCATTTTTGTGTTCCATATTCCACAGTCTAAGAATTTCTAGTGAAAGACCTTGTTAAAATTCTTTGGCAATTCAAGCAGGCTCTACTAGCTGAACCTTCAGAGAGATTTGTTGGGTTTACAAGGCAGAGCACTGTTATAAAAACAGCCATATTAAATTTTCCCAGGTGAACCATAAACATTTAGGTGTCCCATAATTCAGTAATTACTTTATTGTAATTCTCCAGTTTTGACAGTACGTATCTACAGCTTTTGGGCATGTTAAAGCCTTTTAAGAAAGATGATACTCCATTTGTCATTCTCTAATCACCAGTTAACAAGACCCTTCTCCAATGGGTCCTGCAAAGGAAAGTTCTGGCATGAGAACTACCCCAGTTCTTTCTATGGCTGACTTCATCCATGGTGAAGGAAAAGGAGAAGTTCATGGACAATTCTAGGCTCCCAGTGTTTATTTAAATGAACTTTTTTTTCTATTTCAGGGAACATTGCAAATTGTTTACTCCTATTTTTTAAAACCTATCAGTTAGGTAATTGGGAAGTAAATCTGTTATCAATTCAGTTACTTTGTAGAAAATATTTCTTGCAGTCAACAACTCCACAATACAGTTGACAAGAAGCCACGCTCACAAGAAGCCAACAGGAGTCCTTCAAACAGTGGTACTTATTCAGAAGCAGCTTAGGTCCAGAAGTACAACATTTACTCTCAAGATTAATTTGTCATTGAAATTGCCTAAATAGCACACTGACAAAGATATAGCCCTATCATCTTTTGATTCAGAAATTAAGGCTAAGATGTAAAAGCATTTTTGTTCCCTGAAAAAGTGTACCAGAAAAGTAAAGGTATTTTATCTTCATTTACAAATAACTAATCTGTTTCTATGAATTCATGACAACACTGAAGAGATTTTCACCATGCAGGGCCATAACTACAAGTTTTTACTTATCTACTTCCTTGACAAACAAGGAAGTCTCAGGCAGTTTTTAACTGATTCATAGATGTTACACTTCAATCTCCCATATGTGCCACTCACCTCTTGACTGTCTCCCTCTTTAAATATCAGTCTTCTGGGAGAATGGGATGTCTCTCTGCTGTCTATAGTGCTACTAAACAGACACATGTGAGGTCACTGTTTGGCAATGGAAGACAAGGACCTACCTGCTGCTTTGGCAACATCTGCAGTTGAAATATTTTGGAGGTTTGAGTGTACTCTGAAGGTCACAGCTGGTCCCAGCACGCTGGAAAAGATTATTAAAAAATGTAAGATTCCTAATCAAGAGACATGGCATAATATTCCTTATCAAAATAGGTTTTTAAAGAGAACCTATTAAGACAGCATTTAGCCTTCTTCCTTTTGCTTCATTAGCTACATTTGCATACATTTTTATACCTCTTGTGGTTTCTTTTGTGTATCTTGTGCCTGTCTGAAAGAATTTCAACGACATTAACTAAATCTCAGAACACTTCTGTAAATACTGTCCTTATTATGAAAATGGCAAAATGGAAATACTGAAATAGTTGTTCACCCAAGTACTGCATACACACACACACAGAATCACACTGAATCATTACACCATCACTGGAATTCTGCATCCAAAGAAAATTACATGTAATTTCAAATTTTATATGTCTAACATCAGTGCAAGCTTAGTCCTGTCGTGATTGTTAGTACATGGGCTGGAACCATACATGAAACATATTTTGACTTCCTATAGCTATGGCTTATATGAGAATGGAGTCTAAAAAATTTGCTGCATGAAAGAAATAACTTGGAAAATATTTATGTTGCGGGGCTTGGAATGAAGTATTGAATTATTCTTTTACTACCATGTTAATATTTTGCATTCCTAGAATGGAGAACACTTGATATAAGTGTGCTTAATTGTATCACATACACCCTAGACAGAAATACCTTTTGAAATACCTTTAAACTTTTTCCATTTCAGGAAGAAAAAAAAATAATATTAACCATAAGAGTTTGCTTTGAGGTCACAAAGAGAACCAGAGGAAGACTAAGAAACATTCTTTTAATCTTTTACTAGCAAAGCATGAACAGTGCATATTTTATTCTGGAATTAATAGAAACCATCATTAATCAATCATTTCTCCCAAAATACTCTTTGGGGGTAGGGAGGATGAGAAATAGAGAACAGAGAGATTTTGTTGCTAAAGGACACTGGAGATGCCAATTCATTAATGTACAAGAAATACATCTTAATAGTGTTTAAAGCATTTATCAGCAATAAATAATATTTAAAGTTATAATATTGAACAACTGCAAAGTATACTTAATTTGAGGTAAGTGCTTTACAAAAATTCAGCCATTCCCCAATTCTGTCACTAGCTCTGAGAGAATCAGCTGTAAACAGCACCTGGGAGTTTCATGATACATTACACTGAATACAACTGATTTTGCACTGTCCTTTCTGCATTGCCAGCCTAAGAGAAATGATGATTCTTCTCTGGCTACTTAGACATTTGCAGTGTAATTAGCAGTCTGTTTTAAAAGCAGGCACCACTCCAGAAAAATCCTGTCCCATGACAAGTATAGGGTTAAAAAAACTTTAGGTATCCCCCCCCAAATCCACACTAGATAGTCCATTATAACTGAGAACCTGGAACCAACACCTTTTACACATAGTGCAGTTGCACTTCAGCTTTACCAGCAATGACATAGAAGTTCCCTCCTCTCCTTCTCTTACCTGATATTTTGCTGCTATTTATGGCCCAGAGCTCACTCTCCCCTTAGCTGTCCCCCTACCCCACTCACTGCAGCTATGCACCTGGTGGCGTCATTAAAATCACAAAGGTCTAAACTATATCGTTTCAGTGATGCAGCCCAGATAGTAAGAGGTAGGGATTTCAGAGCAGTGAACCTGGCAGGGACCATCACACTATTCTCTACTGACTCCACCTGGATAATCCAGGAACAAGACAGGATCTGAGCCAAGCACTGTCATTTCTCCTCACTGGTGATGAGAAAATCCAGGGAAATAAAGAGCAAAAAAAAAGGGGGAAGGGAAAAAACCTCCTTATGCAAGTGGGATGATACTGGCTTAATGCTATTCTTTTGCAGGAAAGAAGAAATGACAGAATCATTTAGCATACCCACTCACATTTTTCTGTGTGGGACATTGGTTTTTGTCTAATGTAGTAACTGAATGCTTGAATGTAAGGAAGCACCTGAGCACCATGTAAGCACAGCTTTATTAGGAATATTTACAACATACAGAAAATAAAGCAGTTCTTGTCACAACTTTTTACACATTGAGGTTCTGCTCTTTATTTAAAAGCACACTAAAGACTTTGAGATTACTTGGTCATAATTGCATTTCTGCCTCATGTTTTGGGAACTGACTGCTTCAGGAGCTCATAAAATGGATTTTCCTCACTGGGGGCTTCTGGCAAAAGCACTTAATAAATAAACATTTCAGTAACAATAGATGTCCTTTGGGGAATTTTTTGCTGTACATTATATGCTGGATGAGAACATTTAAACAATACCAGTAATTGTATGACAGCAAAATATTTCTTGAAAAACTTTTTAAGAAGAGGATGACCAGCCTGAGAAAAGGTTCTATGATAATAAAATGCACCTCTGATACTTCCTAAACAGGAACTTTAAATTAGAGAGATGAGGCTGCTTTTTCCTTAGGCTGTCAAACCCTCTGAAGCCTAGCTAATATTAACGGCAATTGTCTCTACATCACTCTAAATCCAGAGGCTCACCGTAGTACACACAATTGTTTATGACCTGATGAAGTGCAAACAAACCATTCCCACAGACCAGGGAGGGTGCTGCCCCTTGGCAGAAGCATCTGTCCTGGCTGCCACGTTACATCCTACCAGCACTCAGCCCGCCAAAGAGCCCAAAAAGCCCAGCCTGAAATGTAACCTACATCTAAGACATGTATCTGCTGGCATCAAGATGGAAACTGTTAGGTAGTAGCAGTTTTAATCCAGAAAGACAATATTTTCTATAAGGTTTTTTTTTGTCTTTTTTTCCCCTCCCCAAAGCTGTATGCTACTAGAATTACACCTATGTAAATTTGTAACTGACTCTTCTGACATAAGGGAAGTGAGAATTTACACCCACCTAAATAAAAGAAGATTATGAGTGTTAGAAGTCATCAAGACTACACTGTTATAATTGCACTTACTATTTTTTTCCAGTACTTTGTTCAAATGTTTTTTTGAACACAGGTAAGCAGGTGTGGCTTCAAGGCTAATAAACAGTGACTTCTCCCCACGTAAAATGTAATGCCTGTTGCAATGATCTGCTAAATTTATTACTAGAAATTTACTGACTAATTACCCCCTCTGTTGGCTGTCACTACTTCTGATTTTTTTCATTTCAATAATGTTGCCTTCAGCCATAATAGGGCTGGGCTTTTTTTAACAACGACATTCAAAGCATATTGCAAATTGTCACCCTTATATTCTGTTTACTAGAGATGAAATAATTACAGTGTTTATACCAAAATGACTTGAAGGTTGATTGCTGATTTAATAATATCCCCACCCCCTTGGGTTTATATTTCCCATCTGAAGGTGGGAGGGTGCCCAACACGCACAGAAACAAACAATATTCTTTGTGTAAAATAGAAGTATTTCCTTTCATTAATTGTTTTACTGAGTAACACACTCATTATATTTTGCCTGTCAACAAATGAAGGATCTGAATAAACAGAGCTGGAGCACGATCAATATGGCAAGGTCCATATCACTTTCAAGCTGTAGGTTATAATTATATTTATGAATGACAGGATTTAAATCTCCATAAATTATGTACCAGGCTTTGCATGTCTGTTCTTCTCCCTCATGTGTGTATATGTTAGTATTACAATATCATACAGAAGGTTTACACTGAAATACAGTCACAGTCTATCATACCCCCTAGTGGAAAAGGATTTGAGAAACAAGTGCCAACATGGTTATGTGTATTCTTGAAGATGAGACATAGAGCTGACGCCAGATGGAAATGAGTTGAGGTTGCACTGTATTTTTAAGAATACACAGGCAGGGTGTAATTTCTCAAGAACTGAGCAAAACGAGATTGGGATTGGATATTTCCAACATTAAACATTTTCTTAATGACCCTATTTCATAAAACAGAGCTTGTCTTAATAAAGCTTAGATCTGAAATTAGAGTCACTACTTGTCTATATGTTCATTTCAAAATCCTTTAATCTCTGGAGGTTAAGAAAAGCAATTAGTAACGCTCCAGAGGATTGTGCAAAGTAAATTTTATAGCAGCAAAGGTAATTGTCTCAGGAAATGTTTGGTGGGCTTGAACTAATGACTTGCAATGTGTACACATTTCTGTGCTTACTGTGTTTAGGAATTTGAAGCTTATGTCCATTGTTTTATATTGCACTGAAGCCTCCTTTTCACATTCTCAAATTTTGAAAAAATAAAATGCTTATACTGTTGTAAAAGTGTTATATGCTAAATATATATGGTTATATAAGCATGCTTATGTCAAATCAAATTAAAGGGAAAAAGTACATGATTAAAAGAGGCCTTTTTGCAATGCAGTATGTTTATATGACACTATTTCCAGAGCAAAACAAAGGCAGAAAATTGCAGCTGGTCATTGTTATTTAATATATAAATGCATCAAGAAGTGCATAGTGGTTTTGTTCTCCTGTTACTCAAACTGGCTGTAAATCCATTGACCACTTGATTCAGATTTCACCAACATTTTTGCCCAGAAATGCTGACCAAAATTTATTTTCTGAACCATTGTGTCATCCTCTAGTTATACTGGATAAGCAAGTACTTGACTAAACTTCAAACAATCAGGAGATCTGTGAAGGATGTATTATACTGACCCACCACAAAATAACTTTCCTGAACTGTTGAATAGAAAATATTGATCATCACTCAGACTTAATACTAACAAGGCACAAATCTCTCACTCTTTAATATCTTTACTCTTCAAAGATTTGCTTCATTTTGCACCTGAACTGAACAAATGTCAATGTGCAGCCTTATCTATTCTCACATTTCTCACAGGTATGTAACTCACAGACAATGACCAATTAAAAAAATCTTTGTCTGTCTTAGTGAGTTGAGCTTCTTGAGCCCTTCTCTGGAAAGTCTTTAGTACTCTTCTTAAATGTCAGAATGACATCCAGTGTTCCAAAACACGTTGTAACACAGCCAAAAAAATCTTATATATTTATATCCTTTCTATACAATAAGCATGAACTGTTTGCAACATGTCCAGAGCAATGTAGTCCTGTGCTGAATGTATAGCCAGCATGGAGAGAGAAAGACTGGTTGTACTAACGTCACACCTTTGGTCTGACAGTGACCAAGTCCTAAAGATGAAAAAGCAAAGCCCCTGATAAAGACAGACATTAATTACAGTACTCACCAGTTAGTGGCTGATTTTTTATCACTACTTGCATTTCACTAGGGTGCTTTACACCATGCAGCTGAGTGTGATGCAAAAGGTAACAAAGATTAGATAGACTGACAGCTTGCAAATGTACCTACACAGAAACAAAACTTAGGTTTGGATTTGGTGGCTGCAGCTCAGACTTACATCTACAAGCTACACTATACAGACTTCATAAATCAGGTAATTATTTGTATATCTTGTACTGCCCTCTTCTCTCCCCCTGAAATGATCAGTGCTGTGGACTGACTTCATGGAGCATCACTTTAGAGGAAGACAAGAGGGCACTACAAGGTGTCTAAATAACCAAGTGTATTCTGACTGACACACTCCTGTCATTAAAATAATTTCAAGACTAGAGTCACAGAGAAGGGATGATTGGTCCAGAAAGGGTTGCTTTCCAACAACAATAGTCTATGTTTGGTGGGTCTCTGATACCAACAAAACCTAAATTATGGACTCTTAATTATTTTACATTCATCATTAATTTTATATTGATAATTCAATCTATAATTATCAAAATGGTGCTAAGTATACTGATACTAATTTGCAATGCAAAATACCATGAAAGAGTATTTTAAAGATTTTACAGCTCACTTCATCTCAGGCTTTATTTTGCTAAGCCTACAATTAAAATGATTTTTAAAAGAGACAAAGCTCAACTTAGACTGATGCTACACTCAGTTTGTCCTATTTTTGTTCTTCACAAAATGCAACTTCTGATGATTACTCAATGAGTTTGCAGAGTTTTAAAGTAATTTTTCTATTAGTCTGTCACAAACCATGAAACTTCACATTTTCACCAGGCTGAATACATGGAAGTTTCCAGGTTTGCCTGCCATGCAAATAAGGTTCTTAATCACAGTATTTAAAAGAACAAACCATTCAAATGCTGTAATTTTTTATAGCAAAGGGGTGTTTGGACCTTGAGAGAGTGGGAATGTGGTCTTAAAATGCTGCTTAAATGTAGGGTGTTTTTTCTTTCACTCCTTAAAGATTAGGCTCAAGAATAAAAATGTTATTAAAAAATTACATTCTGTTTATATTTTCATTCTTCTTCTTTATACCTTTTAGTAGTACGCCTGGTACACAAACAGCAGACAGTTTTCATTTTTAGACTGTAAGCATTCAAGCATTTTACTGACCTCAGGTCTGTTTAACCTCTGCACACCTGTGTTGTTAATGGAGTCTGCTGAAATCACCTGTAAAATTTGTCTACTGAGATGATTGTTACCTTATGCTCACTTTGCCCAAGTGACTTTTAATAATTAATGGAAAGTATGACTCATGTTAGGACTAGTGCAGAAGTAAAGGTTCAGCATACTCACAGCTTTGATAGGAGCTAGGTAAGACACAAATTTTTTTGAGGAGGATTAGACAGCACAACCCAAGACCAAAAAAAATCAAACTTTGCTACAGCCTCAACTCAAAAAGCTACAAAACTCCAAGTGCTATAACCAGAGCCCTCCTGCTTGTCTTCTCATGAGTCTGTTGGCTTTTTCTTTATCTCTGAGGAGAACAGCTAGAAGATTTGTTCTTGAGCTCCACTCACAGCCAGCTGTGACAGAGACTCTTGCTTTGCAAGGGAGGCACTACAAGTAGAATTTATTGGGTTCTTTTGGTTGCACCTACAGATGTATATGTGCTCCAACTGCCTTTATGGCTCCTAAGGAATATGAACCCTTTTACAGGCAGCTCATGGTTATATCTGTCACGAAGTTCTGCATCATCTTAGGGAAAATCAAGTCAAATTCCTTCAGTTTCAATTTACTCATCTGTAGAAAATAAATGATTGCCTGTTAGTAATAGGTGAAATGTCACATAAATTAAATGCAATGGCACATATTCAGTGCCTGCTTGAAACAAAAGGTACATCCTGCCTACTCTACGATGTTATGAACTTTAGTTTTGTTAAAGAAGGAATATGATGGCATTCTCAGTCACACAGAGGGATAAGCAGTAAAGAAACATGAAGTTTAAAAAAATGACACACTTCAGAAGCTCACTTATCTGTAAAAACCTTGAGTAGGGACCTATGAGTACATGGAAATGTATCTATAACACTGGATTTCATTCTGCTCTTGATTACAAAGGTGCAAATCCCTTGACTTAATGAGATGAAGTGTTGTAATGGAAAGCCAAACTTTGTACATTCTTATTTCTGAGTTCCTAGATTTTTATAGTTTTTGTTTTGTCACCTAGAATTCACAAAATGCTGCAGGCCAAAATCTTTCTTGTTATTTTAATGCATTTTTATATTTTTCTAGCAGGAAAGTTACAGTGGAGAAGGCAAAATGATCTTGGTTATATGTACATTTATTAAAGAAAAACACACAAAATATATTGTACCTCAGGCGGGAAAGCCACAAGACTAATGTAATGCTGAGATTTAGAAATCACTCATTTTTAAGTAAAGGAATGCATAGTTGAAATTCTTCCACCTTATTTTTATTTCCTTATCTTCATTCCTTTAAAAATTGATGTATCTTTATAAATTAGTTGTCAAATAAGACAACATGTACCAGAAAACACAATGTAATTTCTTACAAAAGCCTGCATGCAATGAGTTACAGCAGGGCATTTTTCAGACAATTTGTTTTCCAGACCCATTAAATCTGTGGAAGAAGTCAAGTTTGAATAAAAGCAGTTCCATTACTTCTGAGTTATGCTTTTTTAACATTTTAAACAAGATTATGCCAAATAGCCTTAGTCTATTGGTTTGCTATTTAAAATCAAAAATGAGATGACAAATACTGCTCATTTTCAGAAGGTATATCTGTTTACTGAGACCAAGCATAACAGAGTTCCAACTGAAATAAATATGTTGCTTAATTTCTGGACAACAAATGTAATAGAAATAAAGATCCCATCTATTGCTAGTTTATACTACAGGAGAGCAGGATGGACTATATGTTTTTTCATAAGCACAATATTGGACCATTCCTCTCAGTAAATCTAAATGGCCTAGATGCAGAAAACAGAATCCGTCAATCTAGGAAAAAACTTTGCAAGGATATTAATCCACAGGTGTTAACCATACAGCACAAGAAAAGATTAATCACTCCAAAAGAAGGAGAAAAGAATCATGGAGAATTAGTAGAGCAGAGGGAAATTTCAGGTGCAAACCTAAGAAGACATTGTGCTGCCTGTCCTACTACTGCTCGGCAGTTAAATAATCCTCCCCCACACTATCCTGCCTCTCAAGCTACCAATAATTTCCTGAGATGTTCACATTTAAACCATACATATACCACATGTCATAATACATCAGCATGATGAAGTGAAAATACTAAGTACTGTTCCAGTATTTAGGTTCTGGATGACAGAATATGATTAACTGGTTGGCTGAGTTTTTCAGGTGATAGAAAAATAACAGGACAAACAATGAGCAAAACCTATCTAGTAAGATTAGGACACTGCAGATAATGCACATGTTCATAACAGGTGAGGCTGGGAGCTCCACTCATCACTGCCTGCCCAACACTTCCGATTTGAACACATTTAAAGCTCCTCCAAACTTTCAACATTTGGTTTAATTTTCAGACATCTTCTTCAGTTCAAGTTCTTTTCACAAGGATGGTTGGCTAGCTTTTCAAATTGTATTTATTCCAGCCCAATCATTTCAGTCCTTCCTAAGAACAAGGATAATGATAGATGGTGGTTGGTTGTGTAAGGCCTTTTCCTTGAAAAGGAGGTGGGGAACATCTTGAACCCCACTACTTGAAGACATAGGTTTGAAGTATGGCAAGTAAGTGCTTGTAGCTCTCTTCATGGTAAGCTTTCCAAACTCAAGCTTTGTATAGATCAATGTTTACTGAGGTCATACTACAGTATAATAGGAAAAATTAATCTTGACTTCTTTCATATCTAGATATGCAGCCTTTCTTTTAAAAGTGCTTTTTTTCAATAGGCTGCCTGACATCTAAGAATGAACTGTGATCAAGTTGTATAGAAGACCAATATTTTCAGGGGCCTCAACTTCATTTTTGTCAGAGTCCACGAAATGTTGCAAATAAGATATGGAACTATGAAGTTGTAAAGGTCCTATTGTTACTTTGAATTCTGCTGCTACCATCCAGTTCTGCCTCAGATTCAGGTTCAGACTCAGTTTATTTGAAGACAAGGCATTTCAAGTGATATTTTTACAGACCAAGTAGCACTTTCTAAATAAAGACCTGAGTTCTGGGACTGCTGAACACTTGGAATAGTAATTGAAGCCAACGAGATCTCTGTTTCAGTAAGTGAAGTTCTTTACAGAGGAGGCTGAGTAAGCTATACTCCAACACATTAGACTGGACACCTCATTTTGGCAAATGCTTTGATATTAATTTCTCCATGCATAACTCCAGCTCTATATGGTCCTAGTAATACCCCATGCCTCATGTGAGTTAAGTATATCATTTCATGTTTGTCAAGGATTTTGACAGTGTGTTGAGGAGTGCTGTGGGATGGAAGGGGGGGAAAAAACAAAACCCACAAAAAGCCCTCAACAAAATAAAAGGAAATGGATTTTCTGACCTCAAGGAGGATTTGAATAATGTGCAATAAATAAAGCCTGAAGCCACACAGTGAACAATGAGAATTAAACGAAATATTGAAGACTTGCTCATTAAGTGAGCATTTTATTTCCTGCATATGGAATAAGACAGAGAGCTGTAGAAAAATACATAGATATGATCAAATATCTCAAGACTATATCATAATTAGTCTTTATGGAAACACTGATATTTTTGGTCAGCTGAACAAAAAGAATAAATATGGAAATAATGACTTGAGTCCAAAACAAAATCAAATTTTTAATTCTTACCACCAAAATAAAAACATTTTCCTTATAAGCCAAACATAGTAAAATTTGGAAAATAATTGTTACTTTGAAATTAAAAATTATAGTAGTGTTTGCAAAATGTCAAACCACACTGCTGTGGCTGCTACAGATTTTGAAATTTATTTTTCATCTGATGCCTCTATGAGTTTCCATGCATTCCTTCACTTAACCTGAATTTTCATTTTTCAAATAAACAATTAGAGTAAAGTACTGAATTTACCTCTAGTCTCAAGTGTGGGTAGAGAAAGCAATTAGGTGAAAACTAAACAACCAAACTAAGGCCTGAGGGTTTGAGCTTTACACTCTGAAAGATCAGTGATTTGGTCCTTTAACTTAGCTTTGGTTGTGCAATATAGATACAAACAACCATACATGATAAGAGAATACTGGTTAAGTTTTATGGCTTTGCAATCCAGTACATTACATTAGATAATCAAAAACAGCTTTTTCAACTTAAAAAAATCTATTTATATTAGCTTTTTAAATTTATTATAAGTATCCTGTTCGTCCCTAACATAGATGTAGATTATAGGCTTATATAAGTAATTATTACTGTATTTCAAAACAAAGCAGCAGAGATTAATGTCATTTTATGGAATGAACATAGAGTGTTCTGCTACAGGTTTTCTACTGAAAAATTACATATAGAAATGGACATGCTTGTGGGTCAAGTTATCACATCTCCTGAAAGGACCGTTCTTTGAGTATAAAGTTTTATACTAGAAGGCAAAAATGGGTGGAGGAAGCCAAAGCAATATTAAAAAATACACCTAGAGCAAGTGTTCTTCAATCACAGTAGGGAAAAATCATAAAAGGCTAAAGAGAAAAATAAGAAGGCAAAACAAAAAATCAGTGCTACTGCAGTATCTGTCAAAGAATATCTCGCTTTAAACTGGAGGCTGAAAATAGTAGCCTATGCAGCTGGAAATACTACAAAATAAGAATAATCTCTTTCCTTTCCACACAAAGGTATTCAGCCCAGTGTAGAGATGAAATCTACCCTTAGTAGTGTTCTCAGTAAATACTCCAAGCAAGAGAACGTTAAATAAAAATTCAGAAATAATTTGTAGTCCCATCAGAAACCAAATAGGTCATGTATGTCCTTATTCAGTGGTTTTAACTATAGATTCTGAGAGTAATTTCCAATACCTTCACAGTTTAGTTTACAGATTTTAGTATTTCTATTCTATATGGATGTTTCTTGGTAATCTCTGATGTTTGTAAATTTATAATGTGTGAAGAGCTGTAATTACATGAAGAAGGTCAATGCTGCAGATTGCAGAGTGATAAAAGCATTTTTAAAAAATAAATACAACCCTTGCTAACGCTATCTACCCATCTGACTTCAATCCACAATACCAGTCCCAACAATCAATCACCTGGGGCATTGGACACCCATAATTAGATTACAAAATCATAACTATAGTCATTTTACGTCTGCTTGCATAATTACATCAGCATGCTAATATCCTTTTAATGGTCTCTAATGATGTAATAAGAAATAATGGAATTTATTTGACAGCTACATAACCATTAACAAAACATATTAAGCATAACTCTTACTTCCATAAAGATTCAGGCTGTTTCCAAAAGTGACAGCTAACATATTGGATCTTTTCTTCATCAGTGAAATGTTTCTAATTATGAATTCCCCAAATCTATTCCAACTCATCTGCATCACAGAGTGAGCAAAGTTTATGTCAGTGCAAACGTGACAACAAACCAACTACAGAAGTGGACTGAAGTCCTGAGAGCCAAGCCTGAGACTGTGCTGTGAATCACAGGCCATGGGTTAAAGTTGGCAGGATTGTGAAAGAAAGAAGATAAGATAAGCTGCTTACTACCATGCATCAACTAATCAAAAAATAACATGGGAATCAGCTGTAATCCATGACAAAAACTGATCCCTTCTCAAATTTCAAAACACAAGAAAAAACTAAAATTAGAAGGAAAAATGAAATACATTTGCAGACAAAACTGACTAAAGTTAGTAGTGTACTACATAGTAGTATCACAGTATTGTGTGAGCCGGAAGGGACCCAATAGGATCATCAAGTCCAGCTCTTAAACTGATGGAGGTCACCCCAAGAATCACACCATGTGCCTGAGTGCGTCATCTAGACACTTCTTAAACACCATCAAGCATGGTGCTCAGACGACTTCCCTGGGGAGGCTGTTCCAGATCCCAACCACCCTCTGAGTGAAGAATCAGATAGGAGTTCAGTGTAAACTTTTTTTAAAAACAGAAACCCTATGAAAAGAGTAATTTCAGTTGCCTGTAAAATAAAATAACTTAAATTGTTCACAATGCCTTGGGCCAAGAAAAAGACGTATTTCCTGAAAGGTCTCATTCTCACAGTTTGATATGTCAAAGATGGATTAGGAATAAGCATGACATCAAGTCTTTCCTGAAATCCCTCTCCATGATGCCACCCAGAAGCTAATCAGAGCCCCCAAGTTCATAATTTTCCAATGATGGCTGTGTAGTGAAGACAAAAGAAGAAATCCAAAAAGCACTTATTCTTTGCTTGCTGAGGTTTTTTTCTAAAGTCTCTACTACTATTATACCTAGTGACTAGCTCCACATTTCTTTAGTATTTCATGGCTTTAACCCCAATTAAAGCATCTCACTTTCTTAAGAAAATTTATTATAGATGAATTTTGAACTAACTTGAGATTTGAGATAATCTTTCACAGATTTATAGATCTTGTAAAAGGCAAAGTCTGAGTTTGTGTAGAGAGACAGAATATTTGGTCCTGTTTGGAATTGCTATCATTCAAAACACACTTAAAATGCTTACCATGTAATACATGTAGTTTTGGCACAGTCATATGACTGCACATTAATGGACACAAAATAACCAGCTTCCCTAATGTCACATATTAAAAAAAGGTTATTTATAGATAGCTATATCACTGGAGGGATATTTTTCATTAGAGAATGAATTTAGAGCCTGCCAATTGCAATGTTGTTGTGATTTATCAACTGATAAAAAAATAACCAAAAGCTTTATGCTAACAATTAGAAAGATAGGTCAAAGTGCTCTTGTATTCTAAATGAATGAAGTTAATGAAGCAGAACGAGTCGATCCCAGCAGATAAACTGTTCCATGGGATCACCCCTTTAAACGTGCAGCAAACTTTATCTGCTAGTGTTCAAAAGCAAGGTTGCAAAATCTCTTTGCAAGGAAGATCACATAATATTGTCATTTTTTGTAATTTCAAAATTCAGTTTTCATAAAAAATACATTTCATAAAATACAAGCAAAAAGACTTTCAGCAGTACACAGAAATTAAACTAGCACACCAAATATGGGAATATTTTCCTTCTAACCAACTAAAGTCAATATGCCTGGTATTTGTCAGATTTCTAAAAAAAATTTCTCACAAGTAGTCTATTTCTTCCTCTATATACAGAAATAGAAGGGGTAGAATTTTTTATTCAATTGATAATAATAAATATTTCCACTAAAGATTAAACATCTTCAGACTGTCTTAAAACACAGTATTAAATAGTGAATTATGTTCACTGGAACAGAAGAGTAGACAAAAGCTGATGTAAGCACAAATAAGGCTGAGAAATATGCTATACTTCAGCAGCAGGGAACTCATGGAACACAGAATCACAGAATTACCAACATTGGAAGAGACCTCTAAGAAGATCATCAAATCCAACCAGCAACCTATCACCATCATCTAAAACCATGCCCCTAAGACTAAACCAAGTCCCTAAGTAAAACAAAACAAGCATCTCCAAACCCTCTGACACATGGGCAGGAACCAGATGTTACCCAGACATCAGTTCATTTCTGTGTGCCAAGATGTGACTTCTTTCCAGCACACTGTCAAAACCCTCCCCCAGCTTTTTTTCCCATTACTTTTCTAGCAAACAACTTTTATTTTCTCTGTCATAAAGGAAGTTTTGTGAAGAAATGTCCCTATCAAAATGATTTCAGAACATCCCCAGTCTAAAATTTTTCATCAGACATGGCAAACCATAACCTTCTAGTTCAGGAGATTAACACAGAGCACATTCATCAGTATGAAACAGGAAGAAAAACACTAGTTCCACATAGCTGAACTCCCTATGACTTGTTAAATGAGTAGCTGACCAACCAGCACGACCTAGTGTGCCACGTGCCAGACTCAAAGCCAGGGATCCACATTCTTATCCATCTCTGATGTCATTTCCCCCCTCAGCAACACTGGGCACAATGTCTGTTCACAAGACTTTCCTTACCTGGAAACTGATAAATAGGGTTGGTAATATTTTTACAGCATTTTGAACAGTCTATTTTTCCCTATGGAAGCATAGGAAAATTTTGGTCTCTAATTATTTGAGAATAATTTGTTCCTGTGTGGTAGGGGATGTTATAAAGACCATAATGACTTTTTTCTGTCTCTTTCACACTAATTTTAGCATTAAAGAGCAGATATTTCCTGGTAAGACAAACTATTAAAAAATAATGAGAAATCCAATAAAATAAAGAGTCAGGTTCCATGTACATACTTGACATCAGCGAAGGCACTCATCTGCAGCTTCAGGAGATCTGCCACTTCCTTTATTAACTCCAAGCCCTTTTCCACACTCAGGGGGCTGTTGAAAGGGAGCAAGAAAACAGAGCATCATGAAAATGGAACTCATCAATACTTGAGAGGCTAAAAGTCCCAAAAGAGTTATCACCTTGGCCTCTTTGAGTCTGAAAGCCACCACTAACTGTATTCCTGTCACATAGTGATCGTGATATCAAGGGAATTGGGATCAGGTGGTTCTTCAGGCATGATGAATCACCTGAATTTTCCAGCAATAAGACAAACAATAAGGTGTAAATGGAATTGTTAGGAAGTGTAATGGGCCCATGATGCAGCAACCAGTTCATCTCAGCCCTCAATAAAAAATGTAATAAAGTAAAAGGACAGAAAGAGAGAAAAGGATTGACAAGACAAGGAGGGAAACAAACAATGAAAGTCAAATTGCAGCTCGCTATCAAATGGACAAGGGAAAAGCATATTTTTAAATTCATTAGTTTTTAAAATGAATCTTCACCCAGTGAAAGGATACAAAATTATTATGGATTTGAAAGTAAACAATAGAGCAAGGCACATAGTCCAGAGGATGCTGATTAGATACATAGGATTTAGTTTGGTGTGTGCATGCACTTGCTGACAGAACCTGCTTTAAATCTTTTTAACCTTTGTCAATGCCACATTTACATTTTTTAATTTAGAATACAGGCTGCAACCAAGCCTAAAACAAGAGGACTACTATAATCTAAAAAAAGCATGTATCTAGGTGAAAAATTTATATTTGCAAAAAATTCAGGTTGTTAGAGTTGTTACAACTCTAAGGCTGTGTTAAGAACATTCTGCCCCTAATACACAGATCATATCTTTAGTTGTTGTTCAGTACTGTAGAACTAATCAAAACTGTTAAAGTTAAAAGGTAAGGAAATTATATAAGAATTTTTTTTTTTTTCCAGTAAGAAAAACAGATACAACATTCTGTGTCAAAATTGTGATTATAGAAATATTTTCAACACTTTTAAAGCTACAAAATCACAAAATTAAAACTTACAAGTTTGATACTTATCTAACTTATGCCATGGTAAATCAGAAAAAACTTTGAAGAGACTAACCCAGAGGAAAAAAGGTTCTTTATTTTTTCCCTCAAGGGTGTATAAAAAGTAGGAGAAGGAGGTGTCAAATTAAGTATGTACTATTAGACACAATCTTTTCAACTGGTCTAAAGGGAAAAACAGATTTTTTTTTTTTTCAAAGCTGTGTACCAAGGTTATTATTTCTGCTGCACAATGGAAGTTTTTGAATCTAATTTTATATCATGGTAATCATTGCCACACTTCTATTTATTGCCTGCAATGAGCGCTGTTTATTTATTTATTTATTTCACTGGGTTCTGCATACACTGCCCTAAGGCCACCTCTGTTTAAACAATGGGATGTCTCATGTGGATCTCAGTTAGGATGGAATTGCTCAGCCTCCCTTCATGCTACTAACCCAAAATGCTCAAGAGACCTCCTGTCACACAAGTAGAGGTAGACCCTCAAGGCACCTGATAAATTTAGAGTTTTTCAAGATGTCTAAGACAGAAATGTTCTTATGTGAAAGTGACAAAAGAATCTGATTGTTCTGTAAGGAAAAAAAAAAAGTACTATAGATTATTCATAAACCCCCTATATTTCAAGGGCTGACAGTGGGTAGAAATGTAATTATTCCCATCACTATGAAAGCAGATTGTCATAGTGACTCAGGGGCTTATGTGTTAATTAAATCTTTTTTCCCAAAGATGTTGGCTTAAATTTTATGGAAATGATTGGTGTCAGCAAGCAGGCTCCTACCGTAATGGCAAGCCTGTGCGGTGGTGCAGGCAGCCTGCTGTGTACATCGGCGTCCTTTTTTTACAGAGAGTCTCATTTGTAAAAGCTCAACCTCTTAGTCCCTGCTTACTCCTCCTCCCCAAAAAAAGTTTTCCCCAGGTTCAAAAACAAGGTATGCTGCTACAAGCCAATATAGAAACAGTAATGGTGGATGTAATCAGAGTATTCAGAGACTACCACCCAGCAAGAATGCTTGAGGAAAAAATGCTTTTGCAAGTTTGAGCATCCAGGAGTAGACTTAGCAACTCTCATCCAATACCAAACTGAAACATATAGGTTCACAAACTCAAATGCAGTTTGTTAGGCTAAGAGACTGGCATTTGTAGTGGCACTGAAAGCTACAGAACCAGTACTCTTTGGTAGTAGTACTGCCATTGATCACACTATCATATTTGAGGATTCACATTAAGAATTAATAATTTATATCAAGATATTTTCCAATGCAATTTTTCTAACTTCTTTTGAAGCATAGTTGCACTGTTTATTACAGTTCTGCAACAGTCACATTGTAGAAGAGTGGAATATTCAAAACCTTTCTCCAAAAATGCCAGAAGATCATTCTCCACACACTGTTTCTGGTTTCCTTTTGTTTAGTGTCATACTTTGCTCAGTGTTGCTTTGTACGGTGATTGCCTTTAGCTTTGTTTATGCGGAGAGAATACATCTTTCCACCAGCACAGTGTTAAACTAGTTTATCTTGTAACAGCACTATACATCCACATCACCCATCTGGTTTCAGCTTTATATAAGGACTGTAATCACAAGACATATTGCAGACATCACCCATCCTCCTGCCTGTGGTCCTACTCCACGCCCCTAGTGCAAGCACAGAGTATTCATGGAACAATCACTCTGAGATCTTTCACATACTATGCTTTGTTTTCAGCTTGCTTGATTCAATCTTACATGGGGAGAAGTTTCTGTATTGTGGAGTGGGTTTTTTTTTATTAAGATGATTCATCTGTTGATTGTAAGGGTTCAACAACTATGGAATTAATTCAAAGGAAAGTGCTATATAAACCAAAAAGAAAGAAAAAAAATAGTTTTCCACACAAGGAAGAAATAATGAGATACTCTAGACAGAATCTGTAATAGTAGAAAGATTCTTTAGACAATCCTAACAATTTTATCAGGGCCAAAGACTCAGAGGAAAGCTAAGGGTGAAGGCATGATTCACACTAATCTGTCTGTACAGTTAAGATGGACATTTCAGTTGCCTGCAGTGGGGGAGGAGAGAGGGAAACCTCTTTTCAGTGACAGGCCTTGCTTAGCACTCGGAGCAGCACAGCACAGAGTGAGTCTCTGGGCTATGGCCCCTCAGTTTCCAAACATGCTGCAACACAGGTCCAACTCATGCATGTTCTTTCAGGAGCCTGTGAGAACACATTTTAATACACCAATAATGGAGAACCCTTAAAAGAGAAACCGCAACTTACACAGGCTTCAGAGACACAAAACATGTACTGGAAAAAAACCCCAAAGCAGCAAAAAGCCTACCCAGGGATGCTATTTATTAACTTTGCACGTTCTCTTAAGGCTGGCTAACTCTTTCTATGTCAAAGTAAATTAATGGCTCCTGCAGTGTCTTAACAGTTATTCTTGATTTTACCACTGCTTTTTCTGATTACCTTGAAGGTTTCTGGTCACCTTCAATCTACGCTTTGGCCTTAAGAAGTATAAATTATTGGATGGCATAGCACCTTTTTGCAGATGACATAGCTGTTGCCAGCTGATATCTTGAGATAGTGGTTACTTTGGGTTTCCTGCCTTTTCTCTCATTTCACCTGCTGTAGATTTCTGGTTTGTATCTTTTTTCAACTTAACTGTGCTAAGATATGATAATAGCACCTAAAACAAAATGTGATCCATCTCACAGTTTAAAATAACTCTTTTGAGGTCCTTTTAAGGTTTCCATCTCCAGTTGCATACAGCTTGGAAGAGTAAAAGAGAGTCAAAGTATAGAAAATTCATGTATAACTGACTTCCTTCTGTTGCTTTATCTTCTAATGCATCTCTATCTGTGACTGATAGCCTAATATTATTTTTCAATTGACAGATTCAGACCCCAGTGAACCAGTAGCAGAACTGTGTCTCAGATGCAAATCACTATCCCACATTGCTTGTAGAATATGCTTTGTTTGACAGGATAATGACAATGAAGAAATAAAGGAGGAGTGAAATATAAATATTTCCTTTGGGATTTATGTGTGTGTATATATATATGATAGTAGCAGAGTATCATCTGCAAAATATTTCACTGCTGCTTTTGTTTAATCTCACTTTTAGAGGCACAGCTTTTGCACTAAACTGGTTATACCTGCTGAAACATATGGCTTACATCTCTACTAAAAATAGCCAATGTTATATGGTAGTAAATTATCCCTTCAAATGAAATGACTCTCCAGCTCAGTGCAAGACTGACATCATGATTTTACATCATGACATCACCAAGAAAACTTACCCATTTTAACCATGTGAAAAATAATCCAATTTCTCTGAACCAAGAGTTTTAACTAACTAACAAAAATTTTTAAAAGCATATCTAGGCTATAAAGATATTTCATTTAGAGATTAATCTGAAATGAAAGTACAGGAATAATTACCTCAACGTTAATGTGAACGGCTGCACACTTCTGAAAATTAGCATAATCCATTTAAATGCTCAGGAGTGGATTTGGGAGCCCAATTTTATGTAATTGTTTGTTAAAACATTTCCACAAACTGTACTGGATATTGAATACATGAAAATTAGATTGTCTGATGAAAATAATATTCTGTATCTTTCAGTATCTAAATCTTTCCCTGTGAGGGAATTGAAAACAGAAATATTTTAGGGAAAAATCCACTTACAGAGGTAATTTAAATAAAAGAACATTGGATTACAATATTCTTCGGCTGTTGCCTAAAAGATTTCACTTTTCATTTACTCAAGACAAATACAACCATAGGGAGCAATTTCTAAAATCTGGTCCCAGAAAGTTGGCACAACTTAGAACAATCCCATTAGGCCATTTTCTTCTCAGGCACTGCCACAAATTGTATAAAATTTGCTAACCATTTTTTCAACCTGATTATACAGCCTCACTTGTCTTCAGTAGTTTATACACATGTAAGAGAATATCTGTTGCTGGATGAATTATGAACAAGGAACAGAATACATCTTCATCTGAAACACATTTATCAAGACACCCTTGCTGAGACATCTTTTCAAACCTCACTTTCACTAACTGTGAAATGAAGGCAATGATACCAACTTTCTTTGTCAATTTAATATTGTTATGTAAAACCCTGTTATTATTTGACTTGCACCCCTTCTGGACATAAGAATAGAGAAGCAGCACTATGGGCTGTCTTTTAAGGCTATATATATATTTCTCCCTACCAAATGTGGAGGAGATGTTTAGTATCAAATACCATGTAACCCAAAAATTAATTTTTATTTATAACAAAAACTTCCCTCATTCCCCTACCAAAAATTTTCTTCCAGAGTTTCTTGTCACAGGGGATCTGACTGGTTTTGAAACATATTTGGCTGATTTTAGAGCATATTTAGAGGATCTGGATCCAGGAGAAAATAACTTCTCTTTCACTGCTGAGTTAGCAGCTTTTCTAAATGCCTGCTGTGGGCAACTGGAATAGGAGGCAAGAGCCTTATGGACCAGACCTGCCTCACAAATGGCCAATTAGCCTACTCCAACAAAAGACTAGTGCTGAATATTGGATGCTGATCTCAAGACCAGTTCAGCTTCATGCTGCAATTATCTGAAACAATGCTACAAATGGATGCCACGTTTCTATGAAATTCCCAAGATAAACTAAGAGAGAATAAGCACTTTGAATAACTGACTGTCTATTTTTGACCTAGACCTAATAATTTATGCATTCAAGACCCAAAACTTCCCCTTCTGGTGAAAGAACAAGAAGGAAACATGTAAATGAAGGAACAGGAAGAGTTCTGCAGGGAGCAACACTGGCAGTATGGCCAACTCTGCATGCTGAGCTAAATGGAGTTCAAACTCTAATAAAAGCCAGTGGGCAATGTCAAAAGGGAACAAGAGGAACAACAGAAGTAAACAATGATGAAAACTATATGTTCTGTATTTCCCAACATGCCTGTCAAAACAATCCCACAAATTGATCCATTTTGAAGGTGAAAAATCTGATCCAGTTATACAGATGGTTTGATTGTTAGTGCTTGCCAAGCCTGCTCCCACCCCAAGGAGAGCAACACGTAGCTCAATGTTACACTGAGGTTATGTCAGTCTCAGAAACAGTTGCTCTTATTTGCTTTTCCTCCTCCCAACTGCCAAGTGTCTTCAGAAGCCCGCTTACTGAACTCTGAAATGCTTCCTTAGTGCCATCATCCAAATTATGGATTGTCTTTGCCAGACTGTACCTAGTGCCTTTCCAACACTCTGTTTAGCAATTGTAATGCAGCACTAAGATGGACATCCAGTCAGCCCTGTCAGATGAGTTCAATTGAACCATTTTCTGCAAAAATGATGAGGCCTGACATTGGGAATTGCACTCCTTAAACCTAAATGTCAGTCTAATCCCTGGTGAAATCTTAAGTAAGGTAGGGTTCAATCCACCTAAAATTTGCTTAAATCTGGACACAGGCAATGAAGGCCAGTTGCCTATTTTTCAGAGTGCCAAGCACTGCACTAAAATTACAAGGCATTTCTCTACAGTTTGAAAGTTTCCTGAGTGCTTAAAACACAGCTCTCCTGGCAGCATCAGAAAGTATATTTTCTGAGGTAAATACCCAGCTTCTCTTTTGCTATCCAAAACCAAGCACAGTGGCATCTCTATTCCACTTATTTGCCTGGAGAAAGTTCAAAACTTTGGCTACACCTGTGTTCAGCTTGAATAATATTAAACCCACATCTCGATCAGAGGAAGGTCATTTTTCAGTAATGCTTTGTCTGCTAAAAGCAGTCAAGAGAAAAAGGTAAAGAAGAGGAAAGTAATTTCCAGATCCTGCTGCTGGTATTAAGGGGGGAGAAGAGCAATTGCTGAAGGGAGCACATCCCCACCAGTACACACTAACCCTAGACAGTGAGTCAGTTCTCAGTAGCAGCCACCAGCACAAAACTGGAGGTTATTTTAAACCACCTCAAACATGCTACTGCCTGATTTTCAGCAGTAAACACAGGAAAGTCCAAAAATAAGACCTAAGAAATAAAGTCTAAGATAACACTGGAAAAGATAAATGAAGGAGAGCAAAAATGTGGTCAGCTGAGGTATATCTCTGTAAGGACTACCTAAGAAACACTTTACCCTGGAAAAATAATGCTGTGACATTGGCCTCAATTCCCTGAGATAAAACTTAAAAGGTGTGAAGGTTGCTATGAAATTGTCAGTATTCAGGCAGTTACCCAAAGCCTAATTGAAAAGTAGCAAAACACCCATATTCTACCCCAGGAGTACTAGGGACACCTGACCAAATAAAAGAGAATATTATAGATAAAACAAATTCCAACTGATTCGGTATCTGACTCCAGTGGTCAGATACAAGAATAGTTCCATTTTAGCCTTACATGAACTTCACAAAACACATGAACCTTCCTTTTCCAGAATGGGATGATAATCTTAGCCACACACTCTATTTCCATGTGCCCCCACTGCACTGCAATCCAGGCAAAGAACACACAGAGGTCAGAAACAAGTCCTTCTCACCTTACACCCTGCAGCAAGAGTATTCCTTCTGAAAAGAAATAAATAAGATTATGGTGTCATTCTACAAACAATTAAGTAATGTGATTATGTATATGGTCATTACATTAAAACCCTCTCTCTTTTTAAAAGATCTCCTGCTGATATCTTGTCCTCAGTGATAGGTATCAGACTAGTTTGTGTTTTAGAAATACATGGCAGGGAAATGGGCCACTGGCTTCAGGATTTGCATGCCTTCTTTTAAATTTTCAAGTTTGAAAATATGTGCCACCATACCAAGGGCAGGAGCAACTCTCTTCAAAATTTTCCACAGCCTCAGAGCCTAGACTATAAACAGTTTGAGTTTCAAGGATACTCTTTTCCCCCCCCCCCCCAAAAAGCTCTATTTTTGTTAATGTCTATTATTCTGTTGCACTTATTCCAGCTGAATTTCATTACCATTGCTCTTCTTAATCCCTCAATGCATTTAAATTCATCTGGAATTTTACTAAATCCTTCATGGTTCTTCCTACCAGAGACAATTTGTCCATGGGGTACCCCTAAGCTCTCCACATGCTGAGAAGTAGCAGTTTATGATGAATCTTTCTCTCCTACCTCATAATCAGTTCTTAATCCACAGTGATACCTTGGCCCTTGCTCTGTGACTCATTCTCCATAAAGCCAGTCTGAAGAGCATCTCATTTATGTCCTGTTGGTTTGAAGGGTAGGCACAAACTGCAGTTTTGCTGCAATAGCAGCTTTTCTCCAGGAAAAGTCTGATGTATCTCATCAGAAGGTGCTTTTCTTATGAGGGTCTGCCAGGTGCAGTACTGCCATGAAGGAGAACAGAGGGTCTTTGGCGCTGCCTCCTGGAGGCTGAGTCTCAGTGGCTTTCAGATATAAATAGCCAAGACTTAAGATGTGAATGGCATCTTATCATTGATGTGGTCTTGGTCTGTGATCATAGCACTTCTTTGCCTCAGAGAAGCTGAAAACAATACTGGGAAAGCTTTTAAGGACACAGTTTAATTTTATACCTTTTCTATTTCATCTTTTTTTTTCTTTCTTTTTCTCCTGCTAAGATTAGTAAATATTTTAACAAGCAACATAATAGGAAACTCAGTTACTGAAGCATGAAATAAAAGGATATGACCCTCTTTGTGTGCAACTTTCAGTAGTAACTGAACTATGGAAAAGATGCTGATGCCATCACAATAAACAGATGTAGCTTTACAAAGATTCCTCAAGACATTTTCACTCCCCTCTTTCCACTGACTCTAATCTCCTGGGAACTTGCTTTATGGCACTTTCTAGCATCACCTCTCTTTGACCTGAAAGGTCACTTACCAAACCTGGATGATTTAGCTTCCAGCTACCAACCTCTGAACCACATGTCCTGCAATCCAAAGGAAAGATGATGCATTTGCCTGAGGAATGAATAAATTGTGTATGGTGTCATCTACACATGCCCCACAGGAGTGAGTGCTCCCATTCTTATCAGGTTGGCAACCCTCAGTAGAAGGTTATTGAATCCAGCCTTCCTCAATTCTTACTTCTCTTTTTCTAGACATAATGGAAGTCTCACTCATCACAAGAGAGATGCATACTATCCATACAACAGAGAAGAAACTGAGGCATTAAAGGGGTTTGGTCGAGGTTGCAGAGAACATAAGTGACATAGCAAGTCTTACTGTGATCGTTTTAACATCAAAGTAATTTGTAGTGTTGTCATTAAATTGTTTCTGAGCCTACCAAGCCTGAAAAAAAACATTTAGACACCTAAACTGTATTTATTTATCTTGTCTGGAAGCGCCCCCAAGAGTAACTCATCCAATAATCTATAACAAAGGTCCTAAGCACTGATACTTCTAAAGTCCATGACATTACAAGAGCCTGCTTTATCTGTCTGAGTTTGAGTCTTTTGTCTAAGTTTCAGTCTAGTTTCATACATCTTGAGGGATACATTCCCAGTAAAGACTTAAAGAAGGAATGTTATGTCAGCACTAAATGCATTTGTTTTGAACATGGCCTGTGCCTTAAATTTTATTAAATAATGATTAATTTTGTAAATAGTTCACATTTATTCAGGATTCATGAAAGCAATCAAACAACTTCAGAGCACAGAACTACTCACAGGATTGTTTGAGAGTTGCCTGACTTCACAACACTGATATCATAATCATTTTAAGGACACTGCAATTTTATTGCATTGGGCTCCAGCTTCATTTTTCTATACTTGTTTCCTCAAAGGCTTTATAAGCCATAAAACATTTCTAAGCTTGCTTCTGTTTTAACAGCTTCACAAATTCCCACTCTTCATAATTTTTCCCTCTTTTCCCAACACCAGTAAGTGTGAATTTATACCTGTTAATACAGACAGATTCAAGTCCAGACCAATTTGTAGCCCAGATGACACTTGGTAGAAATCAATGGCAGTGGTCAGGCTATGAAGGTCAAAGGAGATAACAGCATCATGGAAACTTGAGAGTGATAGAGAAGGCAAGAAGGATCAACTCTCTAGAGTTATAATGGAAGTGTGACACTGCCAGCCTCTACTCGCATGACTTCAAACATGCACTACCTCCAGCTGCGTTAATAGCAACAAATTCCTATAGAATCATGGAAAGATGCTAGCAGAAGCATGGAAAAGATGTCAATAATCTGTGCCATAATTGTGATGTCCTTCCTTCTGAGGCTGAAATGGTTTCCATAAAAATATTCCCTAATGTTTTTTAAGTTGAAGGTTAGGAACAGCAGTGGAGTCTACCTGTCATGAACCCTGAATCTCTGATGCAAAAAAGCCTTGAAAATAAAAAGTTGTTCTTTCTTATTAAATTACTCTTTTGTAGAGGTAATTAATAAGATTGAGGAAAATTGATGATTCACATTTTAATGCACTTCTGACTTTTCATTCTTTCCCTTCTTTCAAATCTTAAGGCAGTTTAAAGCTCAGACCGATTTATAATGCAAATGGTTTAATCAAAAATGACAGAAAGCATCCAACAACCTAGTGTTAACAGAAAGAAGTTAAAGAAACACAAAAATTTCTGTAAGAGATCCAAACTTTAAAGATTTTTAAATTGACTTCTACACACTGTTAAGAGATTATTTCAATAGCAGATATACCTAGTCCTTGGATTGTGACAAAGCTTCTTCAAAGAAGCATAAGTAGAAACCCTGAATATCTAACTGAAAGATTCTTTTTCTCTGTTCTAATTTGTTCTCTGTGTTCTGAATTAGTTCTCGCTAGATTTTCTACTTATGAAGCTTCATTTTCATGGAATAAAGATGATTTAGATGGAGATTAAAATTAATTTTTACTGGTTAGGTGTTCACACTGTTTACACATTATATGAATTTAGGAATTCCAAAAAACTTTTAGTCATGAAAAATTAAATGCTTGCGGTTTTGCATCTGAGCTTCCCAGAACTGGGTACGGCAGCATTGATGAAAACTTTCTGGTAGACTTCATGATGATTCAGTTTGGTGCATTCCCAGGGATCCTGATCTTTGGCTTTCTCCTTCTCACTCATTTCAAAAGCTTAAAATTCATCACTCTTTCCTAATGAACTACAAGGTAATTAGCTGAAAAACACTGTGATACACTGAAAGTATTGACCATATGGCATTGTGAGATACTGCAGCATCTCAGGGGTTTAATGATTATCACTGTTTATAAAAATAAAGCACAGTTCCCATCCCTTGTTCAGAAATATGTAACATGCAGTCTTAGCAATTAAAGGTCTGTAGCCTGGAGTCAGCAGAGTAACCTGAAAGTGTTCACAGGAGAGGTTGTGGAGAATCTGCACTGCCTGCTCTCCCAAAACAGCAAGCTTGCATACCTGAAGAAGGCATGGAAAGACAGAAATATGAATGTCTAGGAATGTCTGTTCTAGGAAACTATGCCAACAGTCATATCTGTTCAGCTGAATGGAGAGATACAAGCGTGAGCTAGTCCTCATGGCATTCCTGCAATTACCCATCGCCCTTCATTGACTCAAGGGACTGGAGTAATATCTTGCCATTACTGTTGCTAGTGTGAAAGATCAGCAGGACACCAGCTACATCAACACAAAATTTCACCCTGGATATTCCTCTAGAGATGAAAATGCATAGTTGGTCCCAACAGAAAGCAGAGGAAAACACCCTAGGAAAAATGGACCCTTGGAAGGACTCTTCTGTTGTGAAGTATTCTACATCAGCAGGTGAGAATCATGTTCTGGGATAATATATTTCAACAACATTTTGGAAGCACAAAAGCTAATGACAACAGAAATAGAACAGACTATTATCTCTGCACATATAACAGATAACAAGGAATTCAAAATACTCAAGGATGAACTCTTGTATTGAAAAAGCTCACCAGTATTTATTGCTCTCTGTGGCAAAATTACAGTAACTACTGTTTTTCTATTATTTTCTAGTGCATGAATAAGAAGCATGAAGTATCACTTTCATGGGAATATATAATATCAGAATTAAGGCAGTGAAGCAGTGATATGGAGGATGTGGTCTCTGTCATTTTCTAAGTATCACAAGCAAACTGGAGGATTAAAGAGGGAAAATTATTTCATGTCTGGAAAACTCTAGGGAGTATGAACAAATAGAGGTGAAGAGTTACTCAAAGAAGATTCTAGATTTGTGTGTCTCCTCAAGGCATCTTGCTGAGACACAATGACAGAATTGTCTCCACCGGATAAAATCATATACAAGTATTTTCCATCTGTATTATTTTTGGTAGGGGATCAATCTATGCTATCAGAAGCAAAACTTTGGGCTTTAATACCCATGATGGGCATTTATAGAACTTATTTAACAAAATAACAAAATGAGGGACAAAAATTTTACATTTAACTTTTTTTTTAATGTGATCACTACTGTCCCTTGCTTATTTTAACAGACTTCAGTAACAAGACATTTTCTTATTTATGTAGGTTTATTATTCTTTTAGTTTTTAAAGCTAATAGAAGAAGTTGAGTGAAGAATATCTTTCCCTTGATAAAGTGCACTTGCAGATAGAGTAATAACTTCAAAAACAGCATCAAGACATTCAGAGAAGGTCAAAGCATCTTTTTTGTTTGTATATATGTATTAAAGGACAAGAATATTTTGTTATTATTTTCTAAAAAAGAGCAGAAAAGCATAATAGAATATTAAAGCTCAGCTTCTAAGAAACATCAAGACCTCACATTAACAAATCCCAGTAAAATCTACCAGCCCTGTCTCATTGCCGTAGATATTATGATTCATTTTCTCCTATTTAGTTCTAAATTTCATTTTTAAATGCAATTAAACACACTAAATATTTTTACCTTGTAGAGGAAACAAATAATGGTCATAAAATACAATGCTTTAATGACTTGCCTAGGAAAAGGGAAAATTTGGGGAATAAAGCAAGAGCTCTGTACAACCCAGCTTCAGGGTCCAAATCTGAACACCATCCTGAGGAAAGTAATCATTATATGCAAAGCATTATCATTTATCACCTTTGTAAAGGTGGAGAAATAATATCAAGCATTTTAAATTAACCTAACCTTTCAGCACATTAAATAGGTCAGACTAATCGTACTCCATAGCAATTTTATATTATGAAGACAACAACCATTTTCAGCTTTTTCATAGTATCTGAGCAGAATACAAGCTACTGCAAATTAAATGTATGGAAATGCAGGTAGGATCCAATTATGTTAACATGTTGTGAACACATTCACAGCCTGTATAATTTTGCAGAGATAGCCTGGGATTGAGAGCTAACACACGACAAAACACGAAATATCCAGGAACTGACTACTACAAGAATACCAGAAGTTGGCTTACAAGCTATCAGAGCTGCCATGAATTGTCTGTGATCTTGAAGCACATGCATTCTGATAAATCACAAAATCGCTGCGTTGGGTGCCCCAGCATGGCTTCAGAAAAGCATGACTTGACTTTGAAGCTTCAAAGACAGTGAAACAGTGAAAAGAGGTGAATTTTCTTAGTGTACTTAAGGCTACTCAATTGCATATTCAAGAAATTGCACATCAGCTTGACTATTTAAACTGCAGAGCACACAGCAGCTTGCGTTTAGTTTTCCTGAAGGTGGTAAGAACTACATGTTCTGGAACGCCAGGCTTTGGGTTTCCTCATGAGTCACTCAGGAGGCTAAACAATGTTTAAATGTTTTGATTGTGGTGTCCTGGCCCTCAGCTTAGAGCATATCCTGCCAGACAAAAGGCAGAACTGACATTTTTCCAACCCCCAAAAAAATTTTGCCATACTTGAAGAATTAGAATTTTGGAAATAGGAGGAGTTCTTTTGTCCAAAGGCAAAGACTCCTCTGATTTGAAAGCACACACTGACTTATCCCTACTCTAATGGAGAAGTATTTTATAACTAGACCAAAGCAGCATGTACATGAAGATAACTTCCTGTAGATAACTGTTTTAGAATATTAGAATTTCAGAGCTAAAATTAGTAGAAACAGTTCAAAACACTGGAAAAGTAAAAAAACCTCTTTCGCACAAATCCTGCAATGGTAAAACACCAATGTTTTGAAGGAGAAAAGAGTAAACAAAGTTAATCACTCAATTTGATTGGTTTCTCAGCATAATAAAGTGCTGAAGCAGCACAGTGGAGGATTTGCTGGACAATTTTCTACACTGAAACTGTCAATTCATTCCAAAGCTTAGCACTGATGGATATTATGGATTGGTATGGATTGCTCTGCTCCAACCATCTGAAAGGTCACTCGACAAACACAGCAGGAGTGGTCCTATTGTTCTTGCCACTGACAATCACGCTACCGTTTTGACAAGTCTTTAAACTATCACAGATCTTATCTTCATGTATTACATGGAAATGTTTATCTTTGCTTTGTGGCACAATTAAAAGCTGGCATCTTAGGAGTTCACTGAAGCAGCTTTAATATCTCCTTGGATCACACTTGCAAAGCCACAAAAGCCTGAGAATCTAATAGGGAATAGATCACCCCTGACATCTGTCAACTATACCACTGAGTATAATCTTTTCAGTTCCATTTTCAGATCAGAAGGTGAAAAGAACTCAAGCTATTATCCCCAGTGTACAAATATCTTGGACCACTTCCCTTTCTCACTAAAAGACCACTGTTTTAGCTGTAAAAATAAAGCTCTGCTGCTCCAAAGAATCACTGCAAATAAAAATTAATGGATCAAAGCTATGACCTATTGCTTTATGAAGGAAAATCATACAAAAATGTAGCAGTGGAAAGTTAATAAGTACCCCTCATGATATTTTGGCATTTCATTTTGTCTGCACAAGTTAAGAGTGGATTAAGAAACATATATCCAAATCATAATGTTAAGTTTATAATCTTAAATATGCTAATTGCTGCAAGGAAGATACTTGACATTAATTTCTTTTACACTCAGGCTGTTAGAAAGATTTATGTTAAACCTACTTGTAGCTATTTAAAATAGAGAACTTTTAAAAGAGCATAAAAATGGTTAAATACAAAATCATAGAATCATTTAGGTTGGAAAAGATCTTCAAGATCATCAAGTCCAACTGTAAAATACGAAAGATGAGTTGTGAAATCTATTCCCGAGTACTTACAGACAACAATCACCTCTCAAACAGGAGTGATTTTAGGCTAGCACAGATGGAAGATCTGACTAGGAATAGTTCCAGCCCCTTTACTTCATTGTATGAATATAACATGCATGTCCAGTTATATATAAGTGTGTAGCATATACTTAAGCCATTTATTAATGCTATTTATTTGCTGCAAACAGACAGTAAGATCTTTAGCTCAAAAGCTCATAGGAATGATATAGGAAGCTTGCTAAAGAAATGTTCCTTAAAAGGACATCAAAGTTTCTCTTCTGTGCAGTGACAGTTAACAAATATCCCTTTCTCTGTCTTCTCTAAGAAAAAATACAATTACAGCAACATTTATGAGAACACGACTGTACTGAAATTCTTGGCTAGCCTCAGATAGCCAATTGCTCTCTAAGGTCTGTTTACGTCGGAAATACTAGTATGTAACAGATCCTTTAACTGCTGTAGAAGGTATTTCATTGTTCCTGCAGAGTGGACAAGCCCACTTTTAGTATGTGGAATTTCCTGAATAGGTTTTGTCATTCTTACAAAAGCCCAGAATATATCAATTTCATTGTTGCAAAATACAGGGGTTTCATTTCCTCCTACTTTTCAGATAGCCCTACTCAAAACAAACAAGTTCAACAGTAACAGTAACAAAAATTAAACCAATGTTTTTGGAGTTGAAATGCTGAGGAGGGCTAAATCACTGGAGAGTTATAAGTCACTGGCTTGCAACGTGAACCAAAAAATTTGTTCCCTGCAGATCAAATGCAACATGATCTTAGTACAAGAGGAATTCTTCAACTCAGTCAGCTAATTCTCTTTTAAAAAATTAACTCATTCTATCTTATGAACTCAAAAAAAGCATGAAAGGTTATTCTTTTTTTCTCTATGGCAACTTTGGAGGAGATGACATCTGATTGTACTTAGAGTGCTATGAATGTAGCAGACTTATCAGTTAAGTTTTCTGAATATGATATTGTGTGCTTTGTGGAATGAGCTGATCACCATTAAAAACTAAAATTGTTTTGATAAACTTACTTTTTTGAATTAAAACCAATTGAAGACTCAAATTACAAATTTTTTTTCATTGTTTCTGAGCATTTTTAACCACATCCCCAAGTTTATCTAAAAGTATCTTCCCTGAAAATTACTAACACTGTAATAATCTAGTACATAAGAAAAATACTGTTTGTCTTTCTGGTAATGAAAATGGTAAAGAAGCTGAACAAATCTATGTTAAATTATATTTGTGTATATGGGCCCTCTAGGACCAAGAACTTTTGGACAAACTACCTTCTTCAGCAAGTTTCATTGAATAATAATAAACATAATTCAGAGAAACCCCATCAGCAGGGAACTAGCTAGGAAGAAAACCAGATAAGATGACACAGTGAAGAATCTACATGCTGTGAAGTCTGAAAGTCAGAAAATGTCCCATTATATGAAGCTGTAAAAGCTCTAAGCTTTCAGAGAATTTATGAGCCAAATAAGTCTGGATGATCAAGGGAGATGGTTTCATTAAGATACTGCTGAATATAAAACCGCTTTCTAGACTGATGTGAGTTAAAATGCCTGGGGGAAGTAGTGCTGAGCTGGGAAAAAAATAGATTCTACTGCTTCACATAGCACTCATAGAGGCAGGAACCAAGAGGTGTGGTTAAGCTAGGGTATCCCATCAATTTCTGGTAGACCCATTTCAAAAACACAGAAGACTCCTGAGTGCCCTTAGCAAAATGCAAATAAAAACATAGCCTACCTGAAGGACTAAAGTAGGACCTAAACCAAAAAACTGTAAGAATACTTTGCAGTGACTTGCTTTCTTCTGGAGCAGGTGTTTTTTTTTTGCTACAAAAGCCAGTCAATAAAAATAAACATTGCAGGGAAATAATTGAAAAGCGTAATTGCAAAAGCAGTTTAAAACTGGTTAACTAAGGCCAAAGCACTTTGTCATTAAAATGATGATTAACAGTGGTTATTGACACACAGACAAGTTAACAGAAGTAGGAGGACCTGAAATCATTTGGTACTTTCCTTAAAGTACTCCACAACTACTGAAAGGTATTTTCTAAATGCTGGAGCTGGATTTCTTTAGAAAGTGAACAAAATTTATTTTCATAATGGTAAAAATAAAATTCAAGATGGGACCTGATAGCAGTGCAAGGATTTGTTATCATAACTCTCATCTCCACTGTGTCCTCACAAGGTGAGCCTTTTCCTTCAGCATCTCTCATTCTCTTATTTTCTACAGGGTCACCTCTGAATCCTTAGGAACTGCATCCCTTCCCTGCTTTTTGAGAAGTCTCTGTCTCTGACATTGGCAGGCTGCCAGGCCTCAACTTTCACTATCCCCTCTTCTGCCTGTCCCTCCACACGCCTTATAAAATCTCTTTCCCCCAGATAACATCCTTCCTTTGTGCTCCCATCTTTCTCATATGTAGCCCATGGGACAAGGTGAACAAGGAGTTGTATCTGATACCCAGTTACATGCATTTCAAAGCAACACAGAGTGGTAAAACAAAGAATCCTCCACGATCCTATTCCTTCGATCCCATCAGTAGGTTTGAGACAGTCAAAAGAATCAATCCATACTACAGAAGTTTCTATCTCAGTTTCTCTATAATGCTGGGCAGAGATTTGTGAGCTCATCCTAGAAATTCCTAATTTTTCACAGGAGATGAGTTGAGGTATCTAACCAAATATAACCTTGTTCACACAGAGGGGAAAAGGATGCAAAAGCGCCCACACTGCTCTAAACTCTCAAATATTCTCATAATAAACTGTGTAACACTGGGGGGGGGGGATGTCTCTTTTGAAAGGATAGTATTAAATGTCAAATTCATTAGCGACATCACCTAAAATCATTAGGTCTGTCTTTCTGAACTAGCTGCATTTGTGATGTTTGGAGTCATATACATGTTATTTTCAGATCAAAATGTAATCACAGAGAAAATATTGTGCTTTATTATTGTGTGTCATTTTTTGAAAGAATGACTCATGCATTGATATTTAGGCTACTTTCAAGTTGAATATTTAAAACCCACATCCTAACCATAAGCACACTTACTGACATATTGGAAGGTCACTGGAACATGAGAAGATAGAGAAAGGTCCAAGCAAAAGACCTACAAACTAAATATCTTCTGCACTGGAGGAAAGGCACTGTAAGAAAATGCAACAGTTTTTCTTGTATTTTCATCAAAGTACTGAACAGGTTCCAAACAGTTTCAGATGTATAAAAAAAAAATCAAGCCTGTGGCATTTTCTCTTGTACATACATATTTCATTAGGTGCAATGACTATCTTTTCTCCAGTTAAAAATGTCATTCTAATTGGCTGCTGTACTTACTCTTTCAGTGTCACAATATAGCCATATTCTTGTTCGTTGGAAGACTTCACTTCAAGTTGTAAGCCTTGTCCCATATTTTTCTGAGGCTGTTCATAGGAGTTTCCACCCTGCAATAAAGCATTCTTAATCCAGTAGCGAGTCTCACTTGGGTCTTGGGAGTCAGATTCACTGCTCTTTGCAGCTGTCAGTTCCCTGGAGAAAGTCTCACTTTTTACATTTTCCACACCAGCATTTACTTCTTCTGAGGAAGAGTCAGTGTCTTCAGATTTCTTGGTTTCTGTCTTTGCAGATTCTTTAGGCATATTTTCAGGTAATGCATTCTCATTCAAGAAGTTAACCAGTTTCTCAGTGTTCTCCTATAGCAAAAGAATATTGTGTTTAAAACTAAACACACGACTGCTATAATGAACCAAACCTGGATATAATCTTTCCACCTCTTATTGATACAGTAAAGACTATTCATACAAATGTCACATAGTCATTTTCTTAATTTCTGTGTGCTGTCAAGCTATGTAAGAGCATAATTCTTATTCAGTAATGACAGAAGAGCATTAAATTATACCACTCTATTTTTCAATAGTTTTCCTATGGGCAAAGAAATTCTGTAGCTAATAGTTATTTTGTTCTTCAAATATCACAGAATCAAGATAGCTTTTCCTCTGTCTTTAACAGCTAGAAGAAAATGGCTGGTGCTATTTTTGTAGTGTTCATGTGTCTGTGTGTTTCAATATTGATGAGAATAAACATTTGTTATCAAATAAGTTAATCAAAAAGAAAAAGAACAAATATCTATCGATATGCCTAAGTGTTGGGACTGGAAACATGCATACCTCGAGTCTCACAAGTTGTAAGACAGGAAGGGGAACAGATACTATGTGACAAATTGCATTTCACTTATCCATCTCTAGAAATTTTGACAAATTGTTTGTGAGTGATTCACTAAGCTAAACATATGATCACAGAGAAAAAAATTCAAAACAATAAACAAATAAGCTAAAGTCAAAACACATGCCTGGAACAATTTGTTAGCTAGTTTCATTTTATAAGCTTTTTGTAGCAGAGCATTTGGGAAGAAATGATGCCTAATAGGCACTTTGTGTTCCATGTCACAGTATATTATTTTCTATCACATCACCTATTCAAATTGTCACTAAGAAATCTGTACATGGGATCCTCTGTAAGTCTACTGTGAATGTAGCACTTCATTCCTTGAAGAATCCCATGCGGTTGGTTAAAGTTCCTGGCACATTGTCCACTTGTGCATTATCCTTGCTTGGTAGAAGGGCAGCTCCTAAAGTGATTTGACTGTGAACACAAGTGGGGTTGCCCATTTATGGGCCTTGCAGTGTTAATTTTGATAGAGTTTCTAGCAGGAGAAGTTTCACAGCAAATTTTAAAAATATGTCTTTAAGATTTTTCTGCTTCTTGCAACTCAGAAAAAGAATGATGAATATACCTCAAAAATGGCTGAATATTGGACTGAAGTCTATGGACCTAAGGATATGATTCAAAGCTCATGAGGAACATTGTAAAACTAACTTAGATTGAAATCCCAAAATTAGCGTTACCACCTAGAGTAAAAGACACTGCCTAAAGCTTTAGAAATACTTCTGATATTCAATGGTTTGGAAGAATTAATGGTAAAGTGAAGAATGACAGATCCCATGAAAGGAGAGAGAATTCTGAACCATCCCACAAACACATGCCCTCAGAAGAAACACGTTTACTCATCTGCTAACAAAAACCAAATATTATCTGAGGAAGGATGCTTAAATACCCCAGAACTAAGAATCAAAGGACAGATGAAAAAGGGTGTTTTCAAGAACATCTCAGTACTCAAAATTCACTAATGTGAGGAAAAGCCTGAATTTGTCTGAACTTTAGGACTTATTATGAATTCTACCTATTTATAACTGAAAGAAAGTTAAAACAGGACTTGATTTTAGTTTTTTTGAATGGCAAAACTCATTTTAGTTAAGGTTTAAATAAGTGGTCATCTAATATTTCAAGTCATTAACAACAATTTCCTTGTTGTGATACTGAGTTATACCCTCACAAGACACAAAACGGGGCTTATATTTCAGAAGTGTGTTCCTGACCTTCACTGCATATAAACCTGCTATTCAGACATGGCATACTTCTTTTGTTAAAATACTGGTACTCTACCTCTTTATCAGTTCTTGCACTGGCTTCATGCACTCCATTGTCTGTAGAATATGAAAAGCACAAGTACAGAGTTATGAAGGGAAAACATCACATATGAAACAAACTCTGCTTCTAGGCTGCTCTGTAGCGGTAGTCTTTTGTGCAATTTAAACATTAAGACATCAAAGCCAAAAGGGCAGAGTAAAGAGCACTGTATAATTCAGTATTGTTATTCTAACCCCACTTCAACAGCAAATTAATGCAAGATCAATAGACAGAGTACTTCAAAAGCCAATGTAATAGTGTTATTTTGCTAATTAAGTGTCTAATCTTCATACTGGTTTATTAAGAAAAAAACCCAACAAAACAAACAACGAACAATAAAATGGTTCTGGCAAACTGAATAGACATATACATTAAAGAAAAAGGAAACATATATTTCCTGCATACACATTTTGGTAGAAGACAACAATATATTTCAATAGATATCATCTACTAAAAGCATGTTACAGTTTAACCACAGTGATGATATGCAGTCACACCATTAACCTCGGTCAAACAATGCTGGCTTTTGGTTTATGAACTGAGTCTTATTCACCCCTCCCAGCATGATTCAGGACAAACCCTCAAGTTCTGCTCATTGTAATCAACAAAAAGAACTGTCAGGATTTCAGTATATCATCATGAAAAAAAGATAGTAAGTTAAAATCAGCATATACTCCTCATGGCATATGTTTTTTGTGTCCTAGATATCATAACATACCTAAAATAGAGAATGGATGAGTGGTAACTTATGTCCCACTGTGGTACCAACATTTTAATGGCAATTACTGTAGCTCCTGAATCTGCATCAGCAGCAAAGTATGTATCCAGACAGAAGCAAATAACCAAAATAACTCTTATTTCCCTAAGCAGGAAAAGGATCAAGCAGTTTTCTATCTGTATCTGTCTAAGATTTTCTTCTGCAAGTAATTGTGGTACATTAAAAAATGATTATCTGTAAAATATAATTTCTTTCCCCACATATTTTGAAATACATTTTTGGAACATCATAATTTTTCATTATAATTTTGCTTAACCATCTCATTTTCAAGAAAGATAAATTAGACCACATAGCATAAAGCAATTTGTATTTCAATATAATTGGGTGTGTAGGTTTGTCTTGTTTGTGAAGCTTGAAGACCAAGGGTTCACATATAGATGAATTTTTGGAAAATAAAGTACCTGCTGTCAAAAAAACCCCCAAGGTTAAAATTCTGCAGCCTTCAGGGAAAACTACAGAAACATTCCCTCCTGTCATCTTTAAAACTGATTTTAAAGAGTCTAACACTAATATGAATCAGTAAAAGACAGTTACGGTAGCGATCTTTTGCCATACTTAACTCTTAAAATTAATACCTGATATATTAACACCATTTTCTACTAATCCAGTCTGAACCTCTGTCCTTCCTTGAGCACCTCCTTTCTTCATTTGTGCTTCTGCTTTGTGTTCTTTAGTTTTTCCAGCATCTTTGCCTGTTTCTTCCTGAGTGCCAACAGCTTGAATTGCACTGGCGATGGTATCAGCGATCTCATCCAGTTCCGTTGAGCTGAGATTCTCCACATTCACTTGCTGCTTCTCTAGGTCCTTCAATACATCTTTGATAAGTGTCTCTGAACCACAAAACAACATAAGCACAAGACTCAGCTGCATACATGAAGCATAAGTGCATGTATCAGTAAGTAACTTTTAGTTTTCCTGTGAGATATCTTTTCCTTCTTGGAGAGCATCTGTTTTCCAAAAGATTGCATACACATTCATGCTTCCATCTTTACAGGAAGCACAGTATTATGAACAGTCTCCCTGTTATGCCCTGTAGTTGTACATGTTCATCATCAACTGCAAGCAAGACTTTGGGATCAGGATGTCTGCTTTCAGGCTTACTTAAAAGTGAATCAAAAAGTAGGTGTGCAAAGGAAAAAACACTACCAGAAAAAGGTTTAAAGAGAAGGCTTTGCATTTCACAGCAAAGGAGGAAGTAGTTAAAGACTAGGAAAAGCAGGAGTTGGAAGAACCTCCACTCCAGGGAAGAGGCACAGGAACATCTGTGATTTTGCAGGGAAACAAGAATCAGGATTATTTGTCACTGGGAGAAAGAGGACAAGACTTTGGATACATCCATCATTTTTTGGTCTTCAAAGTGCTAACTGAAGAGGTTACAGCCTGCTGCCGACCATCAGCTTCTCAATGTCACCTCAAGGCAGAGACTAATTTCCTCTGACCTGACCCAGTCACTAACTAAACTTATGTTCTTTTCCCTAAAAATAACTTAAGCAGTTTAAATAGCAGATTTACTGTGACTCAAAGAGGTTTTGACACATGGAAAAGGGGGTTCTTTGGTGTACTTTCTTTTCCAGGAGGTATCTTTTCAATAATTCACCATGATTATGGTACCACTTTGAAACAGCAGAGTGCTTTGTACAGGAACACAAGTGTTCAGCAGCGAGACTTAATCTTACAATCTATGCCAAACTCTCTGGGCCAAGATATTTGGAGGCAGCAAAATTAGGACTGAAGTTTGATGGAAGCTGAGTAACACTTCATAGAAAACAATACTTTCTTGTCCACATTTCATTGTATTGCATCCAAGCCTTGTTATGAATTTAATAATATAGTCAAAACATAATGACCAAGTGCTTTTGTTTAGGTTATCCACAAGAGCAAATTGAACCAAACTGCAATAAAAGTTTTCACTAGATTTGATCAAACTGAGTTCAAGAAGCACAACAGCTGACCTGAAAGATGGCCATTTGGAGAAGATGTTACACATAGCAGCAACAAAGGAAATTAAGCTATAGGAAATACCAGCACTGCCAGATTACTGCAGAAGCCTTGTGTCTGCTTAGGAACTATTAGACAATAACCTGATAGAAAAAAACTAAATTACTGAAGCAGAGCTAATAAAGCCAGCAAAGAAAAAAGAGAATGTATGTCAGTTCAAAACCAAAACTAAAACTTTTCAACCAGAACATCAATATTCACCATAAGCACTATACAGATTGGTGACCACAGCTTTGCAAGACAGAGGATGCACAAAAATATTTTTGCTCTATGAACATGGAAGTTTGTTATCTTCTGAAAAAAAAAGACATCTGAATTACTAATCTTGCAGCCTTTCCAAAGCAATGGAGAGATATATTCTGCAATGTTTAATACATCAAAAATAAGCTGACTACAACAAACCACTTAAAATAGAGCCAAATTCTAAACATGTCTGGTGCAGAAGAGAAATCAACAATTCCACAGTTACTATTTCCTGATTTTAGCTGGGATAGAGTTAATTTTCTTCCTAGTAGCTGGTACAGTGCTGTGTTTTGGATTTAGAGTGAGAGTACTGGTGATAACCCACTGATCTTCTAGTCTTTGCTAGGTAGTGTTTACACTAACCCAAGGAATTCTCAACTCTTCACACCATCCTACCAGCAAGGAAACTGGAGGGCACAAGCATCTGAGAGGAGACACAGCCAGGACAGCTGATCCAAAGGGATATTCCATACCATGTGACATCATGCTCAGCATATAAACTGGAAGGAAAGCTGGCCAGGGGCTGCTGCTCAGGAACTGGCTGGGCATCAGTCAGCAGGTGGTAAGTGCATTGTGCATCACTTGTTTTATTATTCTAATTCCTTTATCATCAACATTATTATTATTATTCCTTAAATTGTCTTGATCTCAACCTACAAATTTTCTTTTTTCCTGATTTCTCCTCCATCCCACTGGCAGGGAGGGTGAGTGAGCAAATAGCTGTGTGGTGGTTAGCTGCCTGACAGGTTAAACCATGTCACACTGACAACAAAGGCAGCACTCGGGCACATCACACTACTCCTAGAGGCAACAGTTTCCAAAACTGACATGAAAATGTCTCCACATTTCCTTCTCTTGTATTTCTTCCTCGGGTGTCTTGTTAGCTAATTTACCTGCCACTGTTTTTTAGCAATTCTTGGTGCTAATCTCTCAATACCTTCTGGATTGTTCTTCTACACAGGTTCCATTCTGTAATCCTGCATTAGATGCAGCAGAAAACCGAGCTCACATGACTGCAACTATGCTTTCCAGCTTTTGAAGAGTTCTGTGGTTTAGAGAGCGTGGGAGAGAAACCCACAAGCATACAAAAATCCTGAAGCACCAGAGAGGTTGGCGAAAGGTTAAAAGCAGAAAGAGATGGTGCAGTCAGCCTGGAAAATCTGAATCTAAACCATCATCATCCCAACGGACAGCATTTTAAACAACAGATACACTGGGGTCTGTCCTCACCACTTCCTTTATCAGTTGGACTTGATGGTCTTGAAGGTCCTTTCCAACAGTGATGATTCTATGATTCTTATGAGAGTGTTAAGTGGCTCCCAAATACAAAGGAAACCATATTACTTCCTACTCAAGTGATTCATAATTTTTATACATATGCAACTTTCAAAAGCTAATGCAATGGAAGAAGTTCCTACAGGGCATATTATGTATGTGAAGCTGAAGTAGTACAACCCAATGAATTGTGGAACATGTTATTCCCGCTAAGTGTTAAGCATTTTTTTATCCGGTTGGCTCCTACCAGGAAAGGTGAAGTGGAACAGCTGGAAGATAATGAAACCAGCATGTGTCTAGTTTGTTTTGAGTCTAGCAACAAAATTGTCTAACCTGTGCGAGAGACTTACAGTGTCACCTGGGTTTGATTTTACATTATAGTTTGTTCCTTGAAACCTATTATCTCTGGGCACCATACCAAGAATGCTTTCACTTCTGAGCATCCTTTAGATTGCAAGCTTTATCTTTCCTCTGCTGCAACTTTGACATTTCTGTGTGTTCAACAAATCAAAGAACCATAAACTTTACGATGATAATAACTACAGAAGGGATTCAAAAGAACCCTCTTCCATACCACCAAAATCCACTGGAATAGTGTTGACTACAGTGTAACAGATGTAACTGCTTGGCAATGGCTGAGGTGCAGTTCTTTCATTTTTCAGGCATACTGAACCATTGGAATGATGTCAATAGTTAGATTAAAGAAACAATAAAGAGAATGAGAGTTATATGCTGAACTCTACCTCATCCCCAGCCATGACATGAAGGCCCATCTTGTCTTACAAAGCAGCACTTAAGGTAGCATCCCATGAGATGTTACACTCCCATCTTCATTTAAATATTTGTCAAACTATCACGTACAGAATAAATTAGGATTTGGTCATTATTAAACAGTATTAGTAAAAAAGAGATGAGCAAAAATGTTGTTTCTTATAGAATGTCCAGCATTCTGTGTTCACCTATCCACATAACTGACAGACTCCCCCTCTCTCTGTGTTCTGTGCCAGAACTTATCTCAGTGCTAACCTCTGCATCTAACTTTGAATTTTACTCATGATCTTTGAATTTCTAGTTAAACAGAGAGAAATTATCCCTATGTATCATATGGGATACATGCATAAACCCAGATTTGATAGTGAAGATAAAACCATAATTGTGCATTGTTTGTTAAATGCTTTGAAAATATTAAGAGTTACATAAATGCTACATCTTACAGAGTGCCATATATTTCTGCATGCATATGGAAGGTGGGTAGAAGAATGTGGGTAGATGTTTGCAGGGAAAGAGTAGTTAGAATGGTGAACATTACTGCTGTATTACAGCAGATATAAATATGCCAATAGTAGGAGACATATCAGAATAGATTTATGGGGATTTTTCCCCCCACTCAAAAATGCTTAGTTAACATGAGGGAAACTTCAGATAAGTTAAAATAAGTAAATATCAACTTTACCATCCACTGCACTCAGAGGATCCTTTGGATCATCCTGGTAAGCAGATTTATGATTCAGCACGGCAGAGGTTGGCCCCAGCACTCCAGACGCAGGTCTTGGCTGCAACAGCTTCTTCATTTTAAAATTTTCTGCTTTTCCTTTGGCAAAAGTTCCATCAAGAGGACTGACTTGAGGGGAGTAGAGTCTTTCAGCATAAATGTGAGACCCTTTAGTCCTGCCATAAGGGCTTTTATCATTGCTTTGTGCTGACAAGTTCTGAGTGATGTACGTATGCAGCGTAGCCATCAGAGTTTTTGGACCAAGCCCCATTTCTGGCTCTGGTGATAACTTCTCTGGCTGGGGCTGGTGGAGGGTCCTCCCAAGAAGATTTTCAGCATGCTGTTGATGAGGTGTTGATGCATGGGCCAAAGAAGGTGTTTTTTCTTTGGATTTTTGCATCATGTAGTACCTGATAGGATCATTATAGATGTAGCTCTAGAGAGAGTAAAAGGTGGAAAAAAGGACTGGGTCATTATTGTTTTGCAATGATTACTGTTATACAGGAATCACAGGGCATAACCCTTACTGTTTTACCAGTCAGGAAAACAACAGTTGGAATATCTAATGCATATGTAGATTGTAAACCTCAAACTGGTAAGTTTGTTTTAAAGAGGCACTATCACTAAAAACCAGTTTATGAAATTATTAAAAAGCAAGAGAAAGATATGATAGAGAACACTACAACTCAAAGTTGATGTTATTGATGTATGCACTATCAGAGAAAATTAAGTAAAGTCAATTTCCCTTTTTTTTTACTTGACTTGTGAGAATAACTTTTTTCATGTTTTTTTTACCAGAAAGTCAAATTAAAAATGTCATATTTTAAAGAAGATCAGGAAAGCAAGACAATTCTTTTGCATATATGAAATACTTTGCTCTAGTTTAAATGAAATTTTTTTTTCACTAAATTAAAACTCTAATCAATATGTCCTCTGACAATATAAAGAAATGTAAAACCAGCCTTTAAATTGGTATTAATTCATTTACTATTTTCAAGTAAAATAACTCAGTAAATTAAATAAGAATATAAAATATGTTTCAATCAAGCTAAATTCATGTTTTTGTTGAAAAAGTGCTGGGACAAAGGTGGAAAGGTGGGCTGGCATTAGAGTTTTCTACTTCCAAATTTAGATTTTCAAAGGTGCACCAGATGTGAATCTAACATTGCAAGACAAAAAAACCCCTATTGTTTTCATAGACTTTTTGTTGTTGTTGATAAAATTTATTTTTGAGGACAAGTTCTAAATTCCCCTTAAGTACTTTAAGCCTCTACTCAGCACATGAAACAATAAATTCATTAATTAGTATTACATTTACTATAATCCTACCAGACATGTTAGTTATGATCATGAGCTGAAGGCAGGACTTTTTGTTTTTAAAAATCTAGTTCCACGCTCTAAATGATTTAAAAAATAATTATTTAAAAATAATTTTCCTTCACTTCTTCCTAAAGACAAATTTGAACTGAGAGGTTTACTTATATTCAGAATTATTCCCTTTAGATTCTTTGTTTATAATTCCTCCAGGACACTTAGCTGAAGTCGCATCCCACACTGCACATGTGTTGAAGAATGGGTCCTGCTTTGCAGCTGTGGTTTCTTGGCTAAACTGTCACACTAACTACATTATAATGGAGGAAATTTAGGACAGGGGTTTTTCCAGTCCTCACTGCTATAAATTATAGTGGACCACTGGTGTCTCTGTTCACCGATAACATAATGGTTTATGATGGAAAGAGCTGCAAAATACATATGGATTGCAGAGACTGTTCACCCAAGAGGAGAGCAATTAGCAGAATTCGGCCAGAAAAATCATTATTTATGCATTTCCTAACGGACACTCTACAGGCCACATAAGTAAGGCTGATATGTTATTCCAGAGATTAATAAAAACTTCTAGCTTTTATCTAGCTCTTTATTTATGGACAATAATTTTGCTCTCCATCTGAACAGTTGTATTTCTTCTGATGAGAGTCAGTTAATTTTATAATTTATATTCATAACTTCTGCTTTCCAAGAGGGTTATACTACTCCTAAGAAATGATTGAAGAGTTTCATCCCATGATTCCATATAATGGATTTGTAGATTTATGGCTTATGCAACTCCATTACAAAAAAAACAAGGCACTTTGGCTTCTTTGGCTTGTGATCCACCAACACAAGGCTTTTGACTTCTGCAGGTGGTCTTTAACACAGAAACGTGTTTTGTTAATGCCAATAAATTGTGCTAAAGTAAGACAGTGTCAAAGAATATAGAGCTAGAGATCAAGCAGCTTTGTGTATGAATTATTTTCATGTCCCCTGAGAACTGTATCAAACAATAGCAATGTAGCTTTGGTTCAGTGCACCAGCTGCAGGGTATGCACCATTCTGATCAACACCAAGAGGGGAGCCGGTTGTCAAAATACAAGTTGAATGTTGTTTACATACTTAATGGCAAATTCTAGATGTGAAAAACTGCTAGATGTATGTATTTATCTCTTCATTTCAATGGGTCTTTGCATGAGGTAATTAGCTCCCTGATGATACTCAACCCTTAGAAGGAACTGTAGAGGATAAAACAAAGTAGTCCCAGACACAGTTTACAGAATTCACATAAACTGAATGCCTTTCCCCCTCCTCTACTCTCTACCTTGCCACCTTTTAGAGGACCTTTTGGGGACAAAGGAAGGAAGAACAGGGAGGTGGGAAAGTGAGAAACATAACAGGGGGAATAGGACATTCCACACTCAGCCATGGAAAGACATTAAGTTAGCCCAATCCAGCTTGTGTAACTATACCTTAATTTTGATCTCTGTCCAATATCCAGCTGCCTCTTTTCCCCCTAAAGCTTTACTAATAAATCAGGTCTTAGAGATAGCAGAACTACTAGACACTCTCAAAACACTTGTGAAAGATTAAGGTCAGGAGATGTGGGCTGGCTTTTGATGAGCTATTTAACAAGTCCAAACATCCTTTAACATCAACAGAACTGTGATTTCCTGCTCTTGCAGACAAGAAGCACAATCAGGAAAGTAAAACACAACAAAACCACCAAGTGATTGTACACAAATTGCATACAAGTAGGTGTCAGTCCTGGGCTCAGAGCCTCACCTCTGTCAAGAAGGAGCAGACTCTCTGCAGCTTGACAGGTCACACTTTGGGTAAGAACAGATGAAATATTAAAAGTTCTAATTAAAGTACAGCACAGACAGCTCGGCTGTCTTCATAGTGCACTCAGATACCAGCCCATCTGATGTAGCTTAGTCTGATTTAATTAAAGGGGTCTCACAGCTCTATAGCAATCCTCAACTTGGAGAAAAAAAATCCCCTTCCTTGCCACCCCCATCTCAAAGAAAACACAGCTCAAGTAGTGTATGTGCCAACTGGAAGGTGCAAGGTGAACCCAAGAAAAATTGCAGCACAGATAAATATGACCATAGACAATAGGGTTTTCTACATGGCATGAGAAAAAACATCTACTTAACAGAAAAAGATAAGAGAAAAATATCTGGTTTATGCAGTTTGGAATCCAGTGGCAATTTACATCTTAAGTATTGCAGAGCACTGTGATAATCTTATTTGAAGTGTTTTTGCAATCTAATCTCCTGAACATGGACATTGCTAGTTTGATTTACTTCAAAGTTAAATGCCATAATCCATGGTCAGTGAAAAGAAGAATATGTAAATATGTTGGTGCCTTTGTAGAAGCTGCTAACATTACAGAGAAGAAGAGGGACACAGGGAGCAGGAAAATTTTAAAAAGAAAATTAGTTTCTGCATTGCTTAAACTGCACTTATATAAAGTACTGCCAGTAGTAGCAAAGAAAAAGAAAAACATTAAATGAAATGTGCAGATCTAAGACAGACTACTCTAGTTACCATATAGATGGTTTATACTGATTAGGGTTAGAATACAAACCCTTATTACTATCAGGAACAATGTGGGTTTTTTAACAGGTAAGATACTGTTCTATTATCTCATGTCACTGATACAACATGTTTAAAAAGTACTCTGAATTGTTAAAACACTCAGTTTAAAAAAAATAAATCTTATTTCCCCATCTGCACAGGATTTTCCTCTCTTTCACCACCTTTCAAATAAGCTATCTCAATAATTCACACATTATCAAAAAACTCCACACTAACGTTTCTTAAGATGGGACTGTTAGGGCAATGTCTTGTGTGGTTTAAGTATGTAAGTAACTGACATTTTCTGCATGAAAGGTCACAGAAGGGCACATTAAATTACACCCTGCAAACACACTGTGCAGTAGGCTATGGACTACATGTTTTCTCTAATAAAAATTATTTTAAAAGGGAGCAGAATAGATACATACAACCTGAGGCACAGATAAATGCTATTCAGCTTCTCCACCAAGGGGTAGATGGATTTGAATGTTTTGCCCAAGTGCAGAAAGAATGGAATTAAATCTATGACAAAATATTTCCTTTCTTGAGGATACATTTGCTAAATCTTGAAGGCACACAGAGATTAAAAAACACCCTTAGGACTACATAAAGAAGGAGTCTTCCATAATTTCATTTAGCTTTTTCTAGTTGATGCATTTTCAGGTATTAATTCATATTTGCTACCACTGAAATTTGGTTAGACTTCCACTCACAACCCTTAATTTACTGGGCCTATTTGAGATAGTGGCAGTGCGCTCTCTGAAATTAGAAAATAAAACCACAACAAACACTGGAACCAGAACCTCCCTCACTAATGGTGGTATAAAATAAAAATTTCCAAAGATTACTTTATCTCAGTCTGTGGAGGGAAGGAAGTCTAGTCTTTTCTACCAGAAGCAGTTGAGATACTGTGCAACTCACAAACACTTGCCTCATGCAAAGTAACTACATGGGAAATACATGTACTCATGTCAACTCCTAACTAAACAGGAGAAAAAGTGGCACAGCCTGACTGCTAGATCAAAGTGTGGGCTGTGAATTTGTCAATTTACCTTTACCTTGAGAGAAACCCAGCCAACAACAAAACCTGAGGGCCATACAGGTGTCATACATTAGATTACAGCACAAAATTCCTTGGAATGGAGCTATGCAAACAGAACAGCTGTGGTCTTGGAGCATCACAGCTAAAGTGGCCAGCTCAGTGCTAGCAAAGCCTTAATTCTTTCAGCTGGTAAGTTGCTGTTCCCATAGAGAGCTGCACTGTCAGAGGGATAACTTAGCAGGGTTGCAGCTATGTTCAAGCTTGGTGAAGGGAAGAACTCTTCTTACAAACCTCTGTGTGCTATAGACATGATGTTACACAGTCAACACTTGTGCAAGTGCTGCTTAAACTCCATGAGAGTTGGTCCCGTGACTGGTTCCTTAAGGCAACAGTCACCAATAAAATTATCTCAGCTAACCTACTATTTCACTAATAATTTTATGTAACCATCTCCTGTTTTCTTTCTGAGAATTACAATGGATTTGAAACCACTTAAGAACCACATTAGAGAAGTAAAGATGGCAAAGATTGCTAATTAACACCCTGCGGTTTGCAGTGTCAAATCTTAATCAAGTAAAAGGGATCCTCAGAGTCTCCTTTGATCAAAACTAGTGATGATTTTGCTTTCTTATTCTGGTTGTGAACCTGCAATTTACAACTGTCTGGCTGTATACCACTCAATAACCTATACTGCTGTAACTTCAGTTGACAGAGATCTGATTGTGAGCAGCACATTCTACCTACCACTCTTAAACAAACCTTCCAAAAGACAAGAAAAAAGAGAGAGGATACATACTTTGGCTTCTTTCATGTATAAGTTACTATTTAAGAAATTCACTTTTAAGTCTCACATGTTCCCAGCCATCCTTGATCTCCTTAAGGAGGATCTTAGCTGCATGCCTACCCTTCAACCTTCTCCAACAGACTCTCCTGCATGAATAATTTTTATCATTAGTTGTCATTTCTTGTATTACTGAGGAATTCACTAGCTTTAGTCTTCGTACCTAACTGCTGGTTGTTCTCTCTGTTTCTGACAAATCTCCATCCTATGGGTAAAAACAAAGTTTCCTTTGCTGTAGAAGGAATGCTGGATGGTCTTTCCTCATCATTCATATTTAGCTCATCAAAACCAAAAAATGTTACTTTTACATGACAACTTGGCTTGTCTGGACACTTAAAGGATGAAATCTGTGGAGAGAAAAACAATGGGAGGAAGCCCAATAAGCTGTTTAATGCCAAGGGGCCTCTGCCCCAGTTCTTCCTTGGGCTATCACAGTGAGCCATCAGCCATGATGTCCAGAAGTGCCACCCAACAGATGGGTCAAGGGAAGAGGCTCTCCGGATTACCCTGCACTGTAAAGGATTTACTGCCTACAGGGGTGAGAGACTCCTTAGGGGACGCTAAAAAGAGCATCTTGGCAAGGCATACAAGGCATATTATGGGATGTTTAGAGAAAGGATCAGTGAGAGAGGATCAAGATGGATTGGGAACAGCTGTGGTAAAACAACAGGAAAAGGGAGTAGAAGGTACCAGTAACATGCAAGCAGACTGGTCAGTACACGTGTCAGACCATGCCTTGTGTCTGATCACCACAGTCTATCCTGTCTTCTCAGTAAACTCCATTTCTAACTACTCTTCTGGGTGAGAAGTTTTATTCTGTGTGCACATGGTAAGCTGATTGCCAATAACTGGAGGCAGCCCATGGGTCTACTGGCAGTACCTGTTCCACCTGGCTACTGGCTAGATGTGGAGACACAGACCTGAGGCATTTTTTCCTCTGCCAGGTTATCATGAAGGTTCCTAACATTAAAAATATGAAACAAAAAGTGACAATCAAGTCCAGTGGGTGGTAGAAATTGTGCAGAGTGGTGATCTGTGCTGATAGATACACAAGGGTGTATCAGCTTCCCTTGTCTGAGAACAGTTTGCTCATATATCAATAAGTCTGTTACTTAAGGTTTCAGTGAATGATGTTTAAACACATTTTCTGCAGGCATATGCCGGTATATTGAGCTAACTCATTATCTAAAGATGATTTACATAGAAACATGAAGATCTTCATCTGCCAAAAGTTGAGCACATTAGCATCAATTCAATATATTTATAACTCTGACATATGAATCTAGAGAACAATTCTACCCAGAGAAATGCAAGTGAACAGAGACCTGCAGGATACATGTCTACAACACTGCCTTACAAGCCCATTAAAGCAACCAGCATTTGCTGGACAACTGCTTGAGATAAGGTAGGGGTTTTTCCCCCCTCATATAATAAATTTGTTATTGCACTGTTCTGAAATGTATGCATCAACACACTCACACAGAGGGTAGAGAAAATAAGTTTAAATTTTTGTGAACTCTAGCCTCTCATTTAATGAGCATGAAAGTAAATATGCAATACATTTTAAAACTTGTACCAGCTTCACTGTCTTCTTACTGAGTCCTGTGTACTGAAGTACTGTGAGTAAATATTTGCAAGACAAAGAGCAAGCTTCCAGGAGAAAAGACAGAAACAAAAACTCCAAACACATGGCATTTGGCAAAAAAAATTTTGATTTTGAAGAGGTGGGGAGGGATCTGAAAAGAAGGAAATCTTATTATCCAATCAGTATTAAAGATTTTAAAACTATCAATCTCTGTTTCATCTAGGAATCACAGAAATTAGTTACCTGCCCTTTTAAATAAGCCTCCAGACTTGACACACATCACTTATATCATTTCTGCAGCACTTGTATCTTCAAATTGTTGCACAAATGATTAATCTTTACAAGATAGTTGTGTGATAAGGGAAATTATTATACCTATGTTAGGTATGGAAACTCTGTCACTACATTATACATAAAGTGACAGGTTGTAGGTAAATGTAGCTGTGAGGTCTTAGTCTTGGAAAAGAACAATACTGGCATTACAATCTTCACTTGACAAATTATTAGTTCAAATATTAATTGACAAGCCACATTAGATCACCAGACTGTATATTTACACTGCAAATAACTTGAGTGTAATTTTGTTAGGCTTTGTAGCCATGACTCTTGTTAGATCTTCAAATGCCTGAATATCAGTCCTCCCAGAAAAAAAAAATTGCTATCCTCACCAGATTCATGCCAACAGGATAGAATTTACAACATCTTATTGTATATATTTAAATTAGAATAGATGAACCACAACTTGGAAAATCCCATTTTCTCTCCACTGATCAAAAATTGCTTTTAGGTTAACTTGCACCAATAGAAACACCTGTACTGGTCAAATGAATTCTACTCTTCTGCTTAAGGGGTTTTGTTAGATTGTTGAGTTTTGGGGTGATTTTGGTTTGGTTTGTTGTGGGGGTCTTTTTGATATATTTTAAGAGGACTTTAATGTTTCTATTTTATTGATAAGAGCCATGGAGAGGAGAATGATCCAAAAAGACCAAATACTTCTCTGGAATCTGAGGTTTAGTCTACACTATACCAAAACATTATTGCACAACCTCAGAAAAGCTACCTAATCTGTGAAGCAGAGGTATTAGTTTTTCCCTTCTTGGCATTAGGTAAATAAATCCATCAGCTCTTGTGAGATGTTTAGATATTACTCTGATGATTGTTCTATAGATATGCCAATAGGCAATTCTGTAGCTTCAGGGACACACTCCTTTATCAATTATTCCTGATATTTTTATGAAAGTGTTTATGCACAGTGTGATTTTCAATTTTCTTACTTACACATAATCCCACATATATGAAACATTAAATTTTACCTTTATATAAGCAGGGATTAAATGAATACACTGCAGAAAGGTTTTTGACTTTTCAGCAGTCACACATCAAATAAGTTCCTGATGACCTTCATCCAGTACTGTATTTTAATCAGTGTTAGATAAATAAAGGTCTTGTTTTTTTGAATTAAAGCTCCAGATTAAAATGAGCAATGACTGTATAATTTCTTATTAGTTAATCACAGCAATTATTATTTGCAGATAAGTTCAGAGTACAACTTTGAGCACTTGTGCACTCAAATTTTCTAAAACAAATAATAATCCTTTTTAATAATTATCACACATCCTAGTTCTTTCAGGAGATCAATTACAAAGCATCAAACAATTGATTTGCAACCCAGCAAAGCTTGGAGAACTCTTCCCTGAATCTGAAAGGTGAAAATAGTTGGAGGGTTCCCTCTTGTCCTGAAGACTAAAATATAAGCTTTACCAAATGCCTTGTTTAACCTTTGTACCCTTCTAGATTCCAGCAAACTGACTCTGTCACAACAGCTTTTATTTGCACCTTCTTCCCTTCCAGTGCCACTGTACTGCTCATCTAATAACTATCCACACTTCCCTACCACTAACTAGGCACTTCATACGTTTCTTTTCCCCTTCATGATTCCTCAAAGCAATTTCTTAGCAACTTTTTTGATGTAAAGATTCTGGATTTCCCCAAACTTTTTACTTTAAAAGTTGTAAGAATACCTAAGACTCAGATTTCTGCAATGACAATACGCATACACACACAAAAGTCTACCTTGATAAGGAATTCAAGTCACTAAAATCAAAGAAACACAAACAGCAAAAAATGGATGAAACTCCCCAAGGACTCTGAGATAATCTTTTCTTTCTACCTACTCTAGATCCTAGGCCCTGAATGCCACACCAGCCTGAGGAAGACCTGAGCAGCAGGTCTTTCTTATTCCCATAGCCTAGCCAGAAGCTTTTCTGGAGTAGCCAGTGTAGAGTCCAGCCCCAGAGCAGAGCCGGGAGATCAGAAGAGTGAAGAAAAGAGTGCTTGGCCATGTGGTGGATGTGATTGCTGTGTACTATAGCCACTGTGTCTTGAAATGAGCCCAGTGTAATGTTGCCACCAAAGCAGTGCATTTTTGCCAGCCTGAGGCATTAAAAAAAATCACAAGTCAGGCTACCAGAAGGCAGAATATGTAAAATTATAGGTAGTTCAAGGGGAAAACAAGCAGTTCCAGCTGAGTTGCTTTTCTTCCAATTTTGAGACTTATATTTGGATCACATTTCAAATTTATTCTCTTTCTTTCATGAATAAAAAGTTATTCTCAGCCAGATGAAAGTAGTATAACTGAACTCTCCTGTAACTATTCAACTGCAGACATTTGGACTTTTGAAAAACTATAACATAAGATCATTCCTCATTGCCTTGGCTAATGGCTGGTGAAAAGCAGACAACAGGAGTGTTTGTTTCCTTACTGATTGTTTTTGCTACCTCTCTTTTTTTGCTTTGTCATAACAGCCACTGTGGACATAGCTATTTTTTTCTTTTTCTGCCTCCTTTAGTTAAAGATTTTTCTCCAGGCTTCCCCCCACATGGCCCTTCTCTGCCAACGCTGTTCTAACTGGAGGGGAGGAGAGCACACGTGTGATTTGAAGCCTCTGCCTTTCTTACTTCAGCAGATAGGACAAACCAAGATTTACCACCATGTATATGTGCCTGGCTAGATGTTATTTTCCATACTAAGTACAGATTTGGTAGAAAGGAAACACAAAGACTGATAATGCAGCATTTTGTGAATGGCAAAACCTTCATTAAGCCCAAGTAGGGGGGGAAAAAAGCCTCAGCACAAAAACCCACTAGCTAATGCTTAAGTAACAAATGCCACCAAGTGCCCATTTTCTGAACAACTCTTTTTCAGCTGAACTAAAGTGAAATGTTCTTTACTGAAATGTTCTTTACAGCTGTAATCCTCAGGAAAGAGACCCACCAAATCTTCTCATTTACTGCTATTTATCCACTGAAAGTCATTATCAACTGGCTAGATTACAGCCTGCACTAGATACTGTCTAAATACTGAGAAAAAGTTCTAAGTTAGTGATGAACTACAAGTGCTCCAAAAATTACTTAAAGAAGCTCTTGCAATAAATGGTAGACATTAGAGGAATTTTGGTCCATCACATGATTTAATAGAGTTATTTCTGTCACTGCTGTATCAAGCTGCAAGCTGACAGTTGTTTGAACAAGGCAAATAAAAAAAAAAGAGTTACCTGGTTTAGGTTTTACCCCATCTTATTTTACAACTTTATGCACAACTGTGTGCTGTCTACTTGGTGAGGTCAAATCTCTGTAGTTTTATTCTGATAATGCATGTGGAAGTTTGTAAGAAAACTAAAGACTAGTTTGACTAAAAATATTTATCTTAAGATACTAAAAAATACTTTTGGAGTATAACAAATATTTTAAAGTGTCTTTGCCCTTTTTCTTCCTTTGCTTTACTCTTTGCCAGAGTCCTCTGATGGCATTTTTGGAACAAACCAGAATGCACTCAGGAAATTTGCCTAGAAGTACTAAATTTCTGCAAGATTCAGTTATACTTCATAGCAGGCAAGTTATCAAAGCGATCAGAGTAGTGCTACATCTCCTACTCTCCAACAGCAAGAATGAAGTTACAGAGGTAAATACATACTTGAAAGAAAATAATTTTTAAGAAGGGCAAAGACCCTGAAGTTGTAATTCTAAATTTAAGTACCTCTGCCTTACCCTTAATTGTTAATCAGAAAAGTGCAAGAAAGTTAAAAAGATCTTGCTACAACTATTTAATACAGTTCATAATTTATCCCCCTATGAAATATAAAAATAAGGTACCAAGATTTTGTTGAAGCATGCAACTAAAGTGCATAAGATAGTCATTTAAAATTCCAAGTAGTATGATGATTTCAAATGCAGCTCTCATAGTTGCTTTCCTTCCTACTCTTTTTAAATCCACAAATATTATGGGAGGAGGGGTGTGGTTCTGATTCCTGGAATAGCAAAAAATCCTTTTTTCTCTTTTGTTTAAATGTTATTCCAAATGATTCTGTGAATCAGGGTACTAATACAGTGTCCCTCTTCTTTCTTTCTAAAGAATACCAGTTACATCTGATTTGCAGAGGATACAGAAACATCTCCATGATCATTTAAAATTCATGATGATCAAGAAAAGATAATTTTCCTTTTTTTTGTTGTTAATTTTGAATTATAGGTAACACATCTGACTCAATTTCTGTTGTTTTAAAATGCTCCTTTGTAAACAGAAGAGTACAGTTTGCTCCTATACGTGCTTCATTTCCAGATTTTCTCCTCTTTATCCCTCTCCCCCAGGCTTCAGAGTACCCATCTCCATGGCAACTCTCGATAAGGTTGGTGGGTGGTGTTATCACAGCAGGCTTCCCCACAGAAGGTCTCAGCCATATGGATTATTTATGAACTTGCATGACAGCACCAGACCCACTGAAATCCTTCCTGAGCAAGTTTTCTTGTCTCTGAGAGACAGTGATTCAAAGCAGGACTTTCTGACTGCAGTCAGTGCCCATGAGTAGATAAATGGAGAAGTACCACGAAGGTGGTCACTCATCCATCGCCAGAGCTGCCATGCCACTGCTTGCAAGCTTCTCTTCCCCCAGATGAACACCTACTGACACATGCCACAAAACATAAGTGCTATATATGCCAGCCAGTGAAACTGGAAACTTGAGGCTTCTGAATAGAATAATGACATTTCAGTTATCCCATAACTAAATAGTTGATACAACTGATATTGCAGTTGGGATCTGCTGTTGCAGATATACAGCAGTAGCTCTATGTGTCTGAGTTACTTCCTGGAAAAAACTAGCAGTTTGGCTTTGACACTATATTTTCTTTGACTGATTTTTTTCCCTAAATCTTCAGTATATTTTTTTGCTAAGGTTGTTGCATTTACAGTGTATTCATACAAACAGAACACAACAGTGTTTTGAGAGGATTGCTATGATAGCAGCTTATTTCTTTAAAATAATAGAAAGGTTCAGATAAACATATTTTTTGAGGAAAAAAACCCTTCACCCAATCATTTTTATAAATTTATTAAGTTATGTCTTAGAGTGAGAGAGATTTTCTCTAGGAAAGAAAAAAATGCTTTAGTTCTCACATAGGCATTTCTTGGGTTTTTCGGACAGCCAACACTCAAGATTCAAAGATTGTGATTTATCTTCCTAGTTATCTGTATATTTATACTGTATACATATGAATCCTGATTGGTCACCACAGGCTTCCTTTGTGATCAGTCAGAAGGAGGAAAAGTTCAGCACAGTTCATTAGATCTAGTATCAAAATCTGCTCAGTTTATATTAATTGTAGTGTAACCATCATAAACACCAGGGAGAATTCACAGGGTAGCTCAGCCAACATTTTGGAGAGGAGCAGCTGAGACGCTGGAAGAAGGGTTTCAGATCAGCCAGTGAAGTTGTTACCACTTTATCCCATTCTTTCTCCTTCCTCACATACAGTCCATCCTTACTTAAGGTTACATGCACTACATTAGAAGAGCTCTATTGTTTACAATGCTGAAGCTGGCTCAGTTCATTTGGAAAGAACTTGGCTAGTGCAATTACGATAATCAGCTGGAGGAGGCAGTAAGAAACAATGTCTGCTCTTGTGACAGAAGGGAAAATTGGAAAATAAGGAGACTTCAGAGAATAAGGAAGCCAAAATCACAGAATGTAGACACCACACTAAAAATATTACCTTGACAGAAGCTTTGTCATTCATCTTCCTTGGATACAAATTTTTATCTGCAGACTGGGAGAGAATATCGAGATATTTAAGATACTGCTGAAGAGACTTTGCCAAGTTCACATCATTTTCCAGATCATCATTTCTTTCATTATCTGCATCCTGCCCCAAAGTCCTGAACAGGAAAAGCAAGGAAAAGTAAGTTACCAGCCTGTACAACTAAGAAAGTGCCCAACTAAAAAGGCACTGAAAACTACTGAATCATAGAATCATTATGGTTGGAAAAGACAAGTGGCTCAAAAGCTTAGCAAGCACTAAAGTATAGAAAATCCAATGTTTCAGCAAGAGTAGTTAAAAGATCTTGAACTATTAACAATTTATTGCATGAATCAAAGTTAATGATCCAACAGTAAAATAAAATGCCTTCATCAAGGCAAAGCCATATTTGTATGGAAAGAAAATGCTTATAAAGAGAAAATTTCATTATTAAATTACACCACAAAGGCATAGGAGATGGTTCTAAGATTTTTAAAAAATGCTGGATAATGATGAGATTCAACATCAGTTTGGCCTTGCACCAATTTACAGATTACAGTGAGACTACAGGATGTGCAGAGATACCTAAGTCAGCTCCAGCAAAAGGCTTAAAAAGGGAATAATGAGATGGAACAAGTATCTTCTGATCTTCTCTTGTGCCTGGGATTCCCAGAATAGCAGTGTTTCCTGAGTGGTTTGGACAGATCTTGATGATGTTTGCAAAGGAACACTAAAAATGTGATTAAACAACAGCAGTGTAGAGGTGTTTCTATGGGACTGAGAGCACAGTCTGTGATGAATCCGAATTATTACCAGCTCTCCTCATCTATCTCAAAAACATGTCAATGATGATGACAATTTAAATGTCAACACCAGTAACTATTTCATTCCTTGTGCAAGAAAGAAGAGAGAGAGCTCCCAGTCTGTTTCCTTCCCTGGAGTGACAGATTGTTTTGAGGGAAATCACCTTTTCTCATTTCACCATTTGCTACCCATATGCCCACAGAGTGTTTTAGTGAAGAACAATTCCAGGTAGAAGAGCTTTCCAGCTTGGGTAGATGAGGCATCACATACCTTTCAACAGTTCTGTACCACTATAAGCAAAATTTTATTCTACCAGCCTACATCATGGTGCTTATGTAGGGGCACAGGCTGAGAGTTCCTTTATGTGATTTTCCAAATCTTGGGTTTAGTTACATTACTTTATGCAGAGAGTAACAGCCTTCCTTCCATGCTCACAGTTGTATCAAATGCATATCCCAACTAATTTAATATGAAGAAATGTAATTAATAATCTAATTTACTGTGGTGGCACTGCAACCAATAGTACTCACAGAGTTGCTCCCTTTGAAGTACCAGAACATCCCCCCACCTCTCCTCAGTGTAAAACAACCATTTATCTATCAAGCACACAAACTCGAGGGGGAAAAAAGAGCTTTACTGCACAGAGCACTACAGTGATCTTGATTCCTTCTCATGGTGTTCATATTTCTCTCTTATTCCAGAGCTCTAAATTCTGCCTTAAGATGGAGGGTGGACATGCAAGTAGCGTTATCCACCTCCTTTTCCAATTAAAGCCACTTAAAGAAAGAACTAAGCAGTATGCTTTCTACTTCAACAGAGATGAACAAATCCAAGCAGGTTCCTGTCACAGAAAGTATGCTAGCTTCAAACACTCATCTTCCATTCATTAATTAATTCCAACACCCATCTCTTCCTTTCTTTGCTAACTTTGAAAAGAAAGGGAAAACTAAAATACCAGACCAAATTCTGCCCTGAGGATTCCCACTGGAGCTAATGGGAATAGAATACACTGATAAAAGTATTTAGATTCGCTTTTGAAGCCTTTATTTTTAGTATATATCACTCATTGGTGGTAGAAGTAAAATCTGTGGTCTGAGATTTCTCACTTTTCTTATGGAGACAGTAATTGTACTCAAATTGTGTTTAAATTCCAGTATTTAATGCTATAAACTTTTAAACAATTAAAATACAAAAGTCTAACAGCTTCGTATTTCCTTTGCATACAATGAACTTTAGGGTATAAAGTCAGTAACATACATAATTAATTATCCACATAAATAGTTAAATATTTCCTACAAAAACCACTGCTTTAGAAACTTTTGTGTGGAAATATCTAAATCACTGCACCTTAGCTATTTCTAGAATGTTCTCAACTAATAGACACCACACTTTTTAGCATAAAGTTTATCTCTTTTTAATGCTGTGAGAATCTTATTGCTGACTTAATGATGGTTTTATTACAGAAATAATGTTATAGCCCATTTCATACATTGAAGTTTTCTGGAAACGTTTGTGGTTTTGCCTAATTGCACCAATGAACACAACTGACATTTATTCCCTGAGTGCAGAATGGACTTTTTTCCTTTATCTTGGATCCTCTTTCAAGAGCAGGGGTTTTTGAAATTTAATAAGGGACTAGGAAACACCATGTATGCTCCAGTTAGACACCAAAGAAAGAACTTTCATCTTGAAATCAAGCTCCCAGTTTCAGCATATTTTTAGAGATGAAATCCATGTCTTCTGTTTCATCAGATTTATTACACACTAATTTAGCCTAAGTCAATTTACCTTTCAAGTGTCTGAGTCTATTTTCTTGCTCTCACTAGCTCTGTGGGGATTAATGAGTCATTAGTATGACTTCATATTGTCTTATTACACGTTACCCTTAATAAAAAGTCTTTCTGCCATAATGTTTCTTTGATAATTAGATACCTACACTAAGTTGCTCTTTTAATTATTTAATTATTATCTGATAAGATTTTAGCAAGCAAATTGAGCACACTGAGCATATAGCAAACTTGATCATAATCTGCAAGACACGAGAGAAAAAGTTCCTGCTGTTCTCTGACCTACAGAATACATTGCAAATAGACAACCAGAAAAATCAATTAATGCTTTAAACTGTTGGCACATAAGATAATGCTTTCAGAAGCACAGCTTGGTAACTTCAGAAAATCTATCCACAATAGGAATTGCTATAAGGGGAACACATTTGAAATTCTGATGTTCCTAGAGTGTCAATACACAAAATGGGTTATTTTTTTAATGTGTAGTTCTACTTAAAAATGCAAAAGAGTTCAAACCTGATCACAACAGGGACTCCTAAAAGTGATCATCTGTTCTCAGTCTAAAAAAGAAATTATTTCTTGCAACTTCTTATAGGTTTTATTTTTATATAACTATGAATATGGAACACTGCAGAATACAGTCTTGATCTTGTGAAAATCTGGCTTATTTTATCTTACTCTCATGAATAAAAGTTTTAGATAAACTCATTCAAAAAAAAAAAAAAAATCCCCCAGAAGATATTGAAGATCATTTCTGCTAACACACACAGAGGGTAATCCATACAGTAATGGCATTTTGGGTATCTGAGCAGTAAAAACATGTTTATGGATTCAATCATCTGTTGTTATGACCTTTATGATAATCTATAGATCACTATCTTCTTTAGAAGTTAAGTTTCTACCTTACTGCACTCCTGAAATGTATAGTGCTGTGATTTTAAGGAATGTTTTTGAATGAACAAATATGTGAAATATGATAACCAGAAGAACAGGGTTGAAAGTTTTCATTCATTCTGTTACTGGTGTTTTCAGCACTGTTGTATGACTAGTTTCCCTTTATTATACAAATAATGGTTTTGGTCATGTATTTAATTCAGCTTCAGTGCCAACCTATTTCTCCTCATTTGTGAGCATTCCAAAAAGCTTACCAGGCAAAAACACCCTTGAAGACTTACCTTCCTGTGTCAGATCCTTCAGATGTGAATATATCAGGGCGTCTGCTGTGGATTTTGTGAATGGTTGAGAGTTCCTGACCAATAACATGTTGTGTATAATCATCTCGCCAAGTAAAACCTGATACATAACGAAAAGAAACAAAAACAAGCAGCAAAACCACTAGTTAATAACTTTTAAGTTTTGGCAAAAATGTGTCCTATAAAACCTATATTAAAAAAAAAGGAAAAAAAAAAAGCAGCTTTAATCAGTTGGAACCCAAAAGTGAACTACAGATTTGCCTGTATGAAATGTTACTCAAGCTCTCCTTACAACGGAAGGAAGACAGTAGATGATATGAGGACACTTCGAAAGACTTCACTCTTAGCAGAATTTTAACTAGTTACAAACTAACAGATAAAAATAAAAAGTCACTTTGGACAGCTATGGAAGAGTTATCTCACTAGCTGGTATCTATTGAAAGGTTGCTTTGCTTCCTCCCCATTCATAGAACACTGTCTCTCCTCTGTTTTCCCCATGAAACTATACTTTTAGAACATTAAGGAGCTAGTACTGCAGAGGAAATAAGTATTTTGAGCTTTAGTATAACACATGCAGAGGTCAATTTCTATTATCTTTATACATAAATGTTGTGACAAAGAACTTTAAAACAAAAGGGAAGTGTGACTATGGAGGCAAATTCCAGTGATTACTCATTAATTACATGCACTGCCAATCTCATGGTAATTACCCTTGAAATAATGATATAACTTCAAACGTAATTGTTACCCAATTTGTAGATTTTAGATGTTACAGCAACACTTTAGTTCATAGAACTTGCCCATGCAATTATCTGTAATTATCTAATAACTAAATATCACATAATTGAAAAGAATGTATGCTTTTACGACATGCACAGTAAAACACCACAAAACACTCAGATGAATATTGATAAAAGTTCCAGATATGGTGATCCTGCTAATATCTGCCTGTAAGAAACCACACAAAGAAAAAAATCTCCCTAGCATCAGATGGAGGGAGAGGTATCTGGTTGGTAGAATCAGCCTTGGAAAGGGGATTTTTGGTTCAATCTCTATTTCATACTTGTTACAAACTTCATCAGCATCTGCAAACATCAGTTTTGTTGGTATAGGCAGTCTCTTAGGACACAGCTAAAGCACCATAGTCTCATCAGAACTCAGAACTTGGCCACCTCAGTGTTTGAATGACAGTTTTCTCCAGTGAGCTGTTAAAAAAAGGTCTATGTTCTTCTCATTTTTTCACTGTATTGAGGTGTTCGTTGCCTGTTTACTTAAGCCCAGAATTAAAAACCAAGAAGTCTAAATAGGAGATTTGTGCCTTCTGCCAAAGCAGACAGTTCTGAGCATGCAGAAGTAAAAATTACATTTAATACTTATCAAATATTCAGCCTAAGGAGAAGACACTTAAAGAAGTTGGGTAGAAGATTAGACAGGCCTAGGAAGTGTCCAAACTGTGTTGTTGTCTGGGATTTAGACAAGCTTTAGGAAATAAAGTCCCCATTTGGGCAAGATTTGAACTGCATCCCAAACTTCTTTCTTTTTGTTGTTAATGAAAATAATAAAAATTCTAGAACCAATGTAACTATGCATGAAGGCTTTAACAAACAGAAAAGCTCTCTGACACTTGACATGCTGCTTTTGCTCCTTCTTCTCCTTTTATTTAAGAAAAGTGTTACTCAAGCATATTGAGGAAACACTTCAACTGAAATCATGTTAGATGTTCATGGCTCCAATAAATGACTCCAGACTCTTGGGAGGGGAAAGAACCTCTAATCTATTTTTGGTTCCAATTCATCCCTTTCAAATGCAAATCTCACCTTTTCAAATATGCCAGGTAAGTAAATGGATTCAAATAATTTCACAAATCTTAATCTAAGGTTGCTCAGAGGCCTGTTGGCTCTCTACACAAAAATAATCACCATGCACTTGGGATTATTTTGGTGTAGTATTTTTAAAATTATTTTTACATGAAAGTTTTTATATATAAATGTATACATGTTCAATTTGACTTCTCTGTTGCCTAGCACTGCAAGTTTCTGCTTGCTCTATAAATTAACACAGGAGAAAAAACTGAAATTACACTCAAGTTTAGAAGAGCGTGTAACAAAAATTCAGCTAAAATACATATGATTTATAATCATTTGCATAGCCATAAAACTACTAATTTATGAACTATGGGTCCCAAATCAGTACAGTTTCACTTTGTAAGTCTAAGCCAATGCTAGCCCTATTAAAGGCTAAAGAATACACAATAAATAACATACACTTTAAAGAAAAATACACAGAATTATTCTGAAGAGTTTGTTCAATGGCCATCTGTGGTACCTTCTCAGAGACAGGAAATTCCTCTCTCTCAATCCTTAGCAATATACATGGCTGCAGACAGAGGGTCAATAGTCAGTTATGGTTTTATACCTCCACAAAACAACATTTTCAGTAAAAGTGCATGAGAAACCATTGCAATCCCAGTTCTCACTGGTCATGATAACAGTGTATCTTTTGTTAGCTTCACTTCTGCAGCACTATTTTCACATTTTCTCCTAACATATTTCAAACCAGTACAAGTATATCATCCTTAATAGTAAAAAACAGAATACTTGCTTTACAGCTTAAGAAACTGGAGTTAAGGGAATATCCTCTCTCAACTGTATCTCCTAGCAGCTCTAACTCATATGAGAGTTACAAGAAGACATGGATAAAATAATGCAAATTTTAACTAATTCAACAATACCCTTGTCAATGAGTTAATATTGCTGCTTCTTAGGCAGTTATCTCAGGAACTGCAAGGTCTCTAGAGCTAAACTTATGCCAATTATTTTCCAGCATTGTTTCAGTTTCAAAAAAAATCTCTCCCACAGACTGAGCTCAACAAAACAGCACATGCAAGATCCATAATGCCATGCTGACAGCTGCAATCAAAATTAAGGTTGAGAAGGCGCATATGACGCCGTATGGCGACTTCCTGTTCCCTTTGTCTCTGCCATCACACCTAGTGCCAGCTCCTGCCTCACCACCCAATTATTACAATTTATCTCCACTGGCTGAGCAGGATCACAGCAGTGCTCTTGTACACACATTACTTCCATGTCACTAATGGGGAATAGCGTGGAGGGACTCCCAACCCTTGATTAACCATCCCCCCTGCTGCAGGTCTGCCCAGGACCTGCGTCTCGCAACCATGAATTCCCACAGATGGACAATGCCAAGGAAAGAGAGAAGGAGTCCAGTAGACACTGGAGCAATGTAAACACTATGCCAACAGCAGCAGCAGATATAAAAATGTTCCCAGTTTAAGAGCATTGATAGTAGTGAATCCCAATGAAAAATAGCCATTGGTACAAATTTTCCACACAAAAAATAGCATTTTTCACTGGTGTCAGAGCCAAGGTTTAACTCTCTATTTTAATTGAAACTTCATAACCTAAACATATGTGAAAAGGGAATGTTAGTGTAGAGACAGTGAAGACAAGATATTAACACCTTCAGTAAACCCAACCTGCCCATCAAAACCAGTAGAGGTGCTCTGGATAAGATGCAGTCTTTCCTTATTATCATCAGGTATCTCCCTGGATCTTTTCTTTCACAGCATAATTAATTATTATTATTATTACCCACAACTACAAAAATAATAGTAATGAAATTATTATTGTCTAGGTCTCCATTATGTTCAACATTTAGCAATGACCATGTCAATAGAGAGCATAAGCTATTTTATTAATTGAAATAAAATCAAAAGCAAACAATGTAAATAGTGAAGAAACCCCTTTTCACATATTCCCATTGTTGAAGATATTAGCTTGTCTCCAAAATTAAAGTCGAAATTGTTTTCACATTTATCAAACAATTTCAATTTTAACCTGCTTAATTGGCTTTGCTGTTGCATGCCTTACACACAACTACTGAAAAACAATCAAAATTCAAAACCATATTTCTCTTTGCTGTTCAATTTTTCTAAGTAATGGCATGCTTTACTGTGCTTTTGACTCTTTTAGTGAAGCCTGATGTCTCTTCAAACACACCTGACCACATCTTTAATACATGTAAATTATACTAGCAACTTCTCCATCTCACCTTATTCTAGTTCAGAATTATTCACACAAATAATCCTCATCCCCTCTGAAGGCCTAAGACAAAAAAGCAGTAGCTTTTCAACTTTGTAAAGGATTTCTGCTGTAAGTCAGTAGAGCCCAATTCTAGTCCTTTAAAGAAACAACAGTTCTCATTCTCAACAAATTTGGCTGTGCAAATCTTCCTGCTCATACTCCTGACCCTTTTCCCCTCCACTCTGTCTGCAGGCAGGTCCAGAGAAACCTGTGTCTGACAGAATAACCATGAGACTCTTCTAGATCTTGTGTTAATGGAAATCCAAAATGATTAATTCTGCATCAGTATGTTAGCAAAAATAATATTTTGATGTACCAAGCCCATTCAAAGCCACAGGAGATTATTATGTATTGGCAGAAAACTAGACAGACAAACTTTATTTTTCTTTATCAGGAAAATCCCTGCATAAAGGCCAACAACCCTCCAAAGTATTGATACTTGAAGCCAGAGTATGTTACTATTTACAAGTTGTGATATTATTTTTTCCCTAGTTGTTGGTAATGTTAACCATTTTTTCCCTACATGGTGGATGATAAAATAAGTTTTCCTCTGAGCTACCTTCAACTGCTACTTCACTTCAGCCAGGAATGCTCAGTTGTAGAGCTCGGAGACTTTCATCCCCCATGCCATGTGTTGCAAATTGTTAATGCCTACTTTAGTTTTCAGAATGTCTGCAGAATTGGGAATGATTCACTTTCTTCCTTATTTTCACAACAGACAGGTCAACATATAGACATGCCTTTCTGCAGGCTGCCTTTCCACATTCTCTAGAGGACCTGTACTTGTTCTCATCCCAGACCTCTGTTTCCAGAGCTCAAGGACATAACCAATAATGTTCACGTATTTCAGTAATGGCTAAGTCAGAATTGCAGATTTAATACTGAGGTTGCTCTGTGCATAACAAAACTAACTTCAATCACTGTATTTTCTACCTAAGAATGCAACCAAAAGATAAAATGTTGACATCTCCTCTTACAATAAAAAAGTAACTTCTTCCAAAAGCAATTTTCATTATAACTCACAACAATGACAGGTTAATGGCAAAAAAGATAATAAAAAAGTTAAACCCACCTCCTAAACCACAACTTTTAATTCCCCTGCACCTTTGGCTTGGAATAGTCATTTGTTCTAAAAGTTCTGAGGAAACCATCTGAGGATGGTTTCTAGGAAATTGGAAGAAAATCTGCCAAGACAGTTTTGCACTATGCTTCCATGAAAACTTACTCTAAATTTGTTTGCTCTGATTAAACATTGTATTGTCTTCTATATGAAAAGAAAATCTGGTAAAGACTGTATTTGCAGAAATGACCTGGAGCTTGGAGTTATAAGCACTCATGACAACTCCTGTTCAATCCATGTCAGCAGGAACTGTGGTCAGCCTCTCCTGGATGTCCTCAGGAGCTTTTGTTGTTTCCATCCCTTTGCCACTGCCTTCCCTGGCAGCAGTGCAGAGTACCAGATTTGCATCAGTGAGTCTGTTGCCTTCTTTTGGAGCTTCTAGTGGGATCTTTATAATATGCAAGAATGTCAGTAGCTGCATTCAGCAGCAATTCACTCACACTCACAGGCAAAGAGCTTCCATTTGAATAAACAGATGAAAGGGCTGCCTAAGGATTATGGTTTCAAATTTTCATATAGTGTTTTATTATACATAAAAGTGATAATCTCTACAGAATTAAATTACCAGCATGATCGTCTTATGGCTCTGATTTTAATTTACTCTAAGTAACTATCCCAGAAGGTGGAGGGAAGGCTTTTCTCTTTTTTTTTTTTTTAATTTCTATTATTTGAAAAAGCCAAATGAATGCTTCCTTTGCCAAGGAGATTATAAAATGCTCTTACAGGACCCAGTATGCAATGTTTCCTTACCTTCATTTCAGCACCTATAGGCAGCTACAAATAATTGGTTTATACAAGAGAAAGTTCCTAAGCATTGCACAAGATTTTTCTGCCACTAGAGCTGATAGTGATAAAAGAATAATATAATGCAAAATATATCATCTAACATCCAACCAGAATAAGCTACTTGCCAAAGACTAGAAGAGAATTGATACATGAAAAAGACTTCTCAAACCCTTTAGATAAATCCCATGCTATTCACCATGTCATAATCCTCTTCACAAACTGATGACCCTCAACCTGAAAGCAGGTAGTTTCACTCACAGAAATGGTTTTTAGTAAGGAGGAAATGCAAAAGTAGGCTTCTTGAGTTACAACTTTATATTAATGTTCAACCTTAATTTAACTCATAGTCACTTACATCTTTAACCCCACTGGCTCTCTGCAAAGTCTAGGATGGAACATACTTATGAAAAAACAACCATAGATAATATATGGTGTGTAAAGGTGCAACTTCTACTCCTCCATTTCCTTCTGACCTTGAACTATGTACAGACATTTCCTTAATGTTGCCAATCCAAGGAGTTTTCATGAACATGAGGAAATATTCACATGCATCTGAAACAGTGATACTAAAATAAAGATGAGACTATTTTGCATGTTTCACCAAGCTTTGAACCCACATGTGTTAGCTGACAATCACATCAAAGTGCATGTGACTATTCCAGATTTAGCCCAAACTCATATTAGTTCTACACTGCAACAGCCCTTTACCACCTTAATCCTCTCCAATAACCTTTTAGAATAAGAATTAGCAATCTTTCATTTTCTGTCAAAATATCTTTCATTTTTCTATTCCCTTCTCCCTCTTTTTCCATCATATTATTCTTTTCCAAGATGTCTTACACCACTCTAAACTTTCATTCATTCATCTCATAATGCAAGATCTCCTTAGTATGCAGAAACTGGCTGCAATGCTAGACTGTACAATGCTAAGAATGGAGATATTGTCCAAATAGCAGTTAATAATGAATACAAATTCATTTATGAAGGAAGGTCTTCTCAGTATATTTTGCCCATTTCAGACTAACAGTAGGATGACAGCCTTTATTATCATAAAAAAATATAGTTCCTGAGAAAGGACTTCTAAAGTGCCTTCTGACTGGGAATTAAAACATCACCTGTAACAAGGTGGAAATGGTCAGAAATGTCCTGGCACTTCAAGATGTACAGAAAATTAAGAGAATATGCAGGTTACACATATTCCAGCAAATTCATCTCAGATCTACAGTTCTTCATGTATTTTAAAAGCCCATGAGCAGAACTGTTCTTTCATCTCTGCATTGTGGTTCTCACCCCCATTTTATATAACTGCTGAACTATCATTGATGTTTGTGAAAAATCAATTTTCAGCTGTCAGAGGAGTGCTGTCAATTGCACAAGGAAAGACAACCAACAGGAGTGTCAAACCAGGCAGCAGAGCAGAGGCTGCAGGTGCAAACACATCTCTGCATTTGGTCCTGAACATGTCTATAAGACCAACTACAGACCAACATCAGCAGTATAGAGGGAACCCCAGAACAAGTCAGAGCAAAGGCTTCTTGTGGGATATTGACAATGCATCATAAAAAGAAATCCAACATACTTGAAATGCTTTCTTTACAAGGGCCTTTGGTGCCTAATCAGCATGCTCTGCCCTGCATCAAGACTAATGCAAATTAAACCAGGAAATAGGTAATAGTTTTATTTTAATAAGAAGAAAGTCTGTATGTAGTTTGTGTGTTACTATAACCTTCATTTTCCACTTTTGAGCCACTTCTATTGGACTGTAAATTCTCCCAGGAAGAGGCCATATACTGCATATATTTGTACAATCTCTTTATACAACAATAACAACAATAATAACAATAAGTGTCACTTTTTTTTATATTTCTAAATGAGTTTTTGAACAAGATTGTCAATGAATACTTACACTGGAAGAGCTGGAATAATCAGATATGAACTGTAAGCCCATCATCAAAAAAGCTCCATCAGTTTTTCCTCATAACCACCCAGAGATATTAGGTTTATATGTCATTTATGAAAATCTCTGACATTAACAAAATGCCTCAAAACATGGCATGATAACATTACATTGAAATAAAACAGAGAGGGAATATAAAATTCCTATAATTCTTGAGAGCAATTTTACCTTTTTGTGTCTATGCTTCGCTAAAAGCTGAACAGGCTAAAATGGTTCCACTAATGACATGCCACCAAGGACTGATCTGCTCAGACCTGCTATGCCCACTGTGTTCACCATGAACTAGAGAGACCTTCCCCTGAGCAAAGACCATGGTTTGAGGCGTAGCCTGGACCTGCCGTCTGAGCAACAGAGGAGCGAGTAAGCATCAGTTGGAGGACTGAAATCATCTTTGCCTTCTTATGAATCTGCCCTTCAACTAGTAAGGTGACACAAACTTTGTGATTCATTTCTCTATCTGCAGCATGCATAAAATAAAACACAATTTCAAGGGTTAATGTTGTACTGCATTTTGTGAGGCTTTCAAGTATAGTAGAACTGGGCTGGCATAAACAAGAGACAGTGACAAAACAAAGTCCACCAGGAGCAAGTAGTTTGGGTTTTTTTCTTAACTTCAGCATATTTCTGCTATTTAAGGACTAGTAACTAATATCAAGGAAGTGAATGTATTTTCAAAAATACCATTCCTTCCAGAAATTTGTCCATCAGCAGTTCTGAACAGCATATGAAGCTGTAAACCTCCTTTATAGCAAACACTGAAGTGAACCAGAAATAATGTTAAAGCATTTCAAAAAATTGGAGGTGTAGCTCATATTTGTCTTTTTCACTCAGTAGATAAGCCTTCTGATCAGCTGCTGCCAGCTTTAAGAAATAGTGATATGTTTCTAGATAATCAACTGCTACCTATTACCATACTTTTGATGTCAAGGAGCATTCACCTGCCTTATTTTCCACTTCCTCAGGGTATCCTAGTTAAATGTCACATGTATTTTTCTCCCATGCTACAGAAGCAGAACCTGCATATTAATTCTTTTTAAGAGAAGCATAAATATAATAAGAAGGGAACATTGATTATTCTATTCATCCATAAACTTCTCCAACTAATACTAGAAAACATAAAGCAACCTTAATTATGAGCACTGTTATTCCTGTTTGTAACAGTCATGCCAGAAGAATCCTGCAGCAATCAATCTGATTGCTCTGATAGCAGTATAAGCTCATTCACAACGAAAGACTCCAAGTTAATAAGCCAGACTATCACATGTATTTTACAAGTATATTGTTACTTAACAATAACGTCTTTCATTGACCAGATTTCTGCTCCTTAATAATGAACTTACGAGCAAATGTCCCTGTAAATGTATCTTGGATCTAAGGTGTCCATGAGATCCAGACACTTCTCCTTAGCTGTTCCTAAGATCAGAATAAAAACAAAACAAAAAATGCCCTTTTCTCACTCCAATGCACTCATGGTTCAGTTTCCCAGATCTGTAGCTCAGCAATCAACCTAGAAAATGCTTGCTATCATGGCCCCAAGAAGGCACAAATCTTGGAAAAGGAAGAGCAATGGATAAGTAAAGTATTGAAAATATCCTACTTCACTCATTTAGATGCTAGAAATCTGGCTTTCATCTGTTACTCCACTTTTGCAGTACCTCACACAGTGTTAGCACCTTCAAGTAGAGAAAAAAAAAATCCTCTTTTTTTTCTATAGAAACCTTTTATTTTACACTTTGGGATTGTTTATTGCAAGGAGTAAAATAGAACCTAGGACTACCTTGGTTTGTTTACTACAACAAATAAAACAGAAACACGGGGCATTGCAAATTCAACAATTTATCTTAAATTGCTTTTCCTACCCACCACTTCTATGTCTATCTTACTCACCAATAACTTCTATGTCTATATATATGATAAAATATATTTACAGATGTGGATTTTACTTTACTTATATTATATGACCTAAGAAAAAAAAGTATTTCCTTCTATCAATTACTTCTTAACTAAATGTCAACAGTTCAAACGTATAAACTGAAGAAGTCTGTCCTGAGAGCCAAATAAGACTGTAGCTTTTGTCCTTCAGGTTAATCAGGTTTGATTCATTTTGCTACATGCAGTACCAAGGTACACCCTTGAATCTTTTAGATTTTTAAATGCCACATGTAACCAGTGTTTCTCAGAAAGATAATTTTTGATTGCACTGTTTGCTTTAAAGTGCATTAGAATTGGTCAAGACTCCCAAGGTTACAGCAGCCGCCCCTAGGGCACATTGATATGTTGCCAAAGACAATTAAGTCTCTTTCCTCATCCATCCTGTGTTTAGGAAAAAATCTGTCACGTTGACTGTAATGTTTAAGTACTTTGTGCATGTGTGATGTTTTGTATTTACCTGTGATCCTACATCACAGCAGAGGCTGTGTCTCAACCATGTTGCAGTCTCAGGCATGTTGCAGTCACCAAGCATCCCTGCTGCCAAAGCACCTCTCCCACACATTCAGATGCTACACAGGATTCCCTCAGCAGGACCTGACACAGAACCAGGGCCACTTACTTTCTGTGGCTCTCCTAGAGACCAAGCAGGTTATTTTGTTAGGTTATTCTATGTGGACAAACACTCTACAATAAAGCTTTCTTTCCATCAGTACTGATGAAGTTTAGCTAGACAGTTGCCCAGATCAGGGTTTGCCCAGATTCTTTGTGGCGCCTTTGATGGTGTGGGGCTTTATAAGATGGAGTTAGACAAAAAAGTGCAAGAAAACACTCCTGAATGGGAACTCACATAATTGTTGTCATGACAAAGCTAACAGACATTTGCCCACTTTCCCCACACTACCTGGCCTTGCATTGCTGATAGGAATAGGAAACAGCACATAATCTTTTTATTAGCATTGTTATCATTTATGTTAATGTCATGTTACACAAATCTGTAGTCCCAATAAGGATCCTAATTGTTGTAAATGCTATTTAATTTTAATGTAAGTTCTTCAGGTGACACCCAAGCAGGGCAAAGCACTTCTGTTAAAACAAAAGTCAGGCCCATGAAAGAATACCTTCTAGTATGGTATTACAGTTAAGCTTTGCCTAGCTATTACAGCAAACACCCTCACAGATATATCTATTCTCCTATTATTCTTTGCCTTGCTTCCACAAGCCAGGAAAATTTTCCCTGACATAGTTTTGACAATTCAACAATTAATTTGTCTTCCTTGTGTTGTTTCTTTAATAACACTATGTAGGCAACAGATGTCAAACCTTTCCAAGTGGAATGAAGCAGAAGTGAACTCACATCCCTAATAAATTGTTTATTGAATATTTATTTTTACTTGGATGACAAAGTTCTAGTGAATCTGTTGTGGTAAAGCCCATGCTTACATGCTACAACACAACATTTATTGAAGCAGCTATTCTTGCTAAATCTATACTGCATTTATAAATCTTCAAAACAAGTCCTGGTAAATGTCACTTCTTCTTAAATGCTCAGCAGAATCAATGACAAGTGATGCTGCTTTTGCCCTTGAAGAATTCACATGGCTGGATCTCAGTCCAAATTCTAAAAACCTGTTCAGGAACACACGCAGTAGAAACACACATGATGTGCCAGAAGCACTGAGGAAAGAAAGGGAAAGTCACTTGAAATGCAAAAGTTAAACTCAAACAGGAAAGCTTGCCTACTGTTTTTAAGGACTTCCCTTGTAAGCTCTGGGAAATATGCTACTATAAAGCCCATTAACTCATTTCCATTCTGCATTAGAATATTTTGCAGTGGTCTTCCATATGCTACCCAAAATCAACCAGTTGCTTTTGACATATTTTTAGTATTGCATTAAGAACCTTTTGAAATAAATATCAATACAAAATAAAGTAAAAATATAGAGGTACCATAGTTAATTCTAAGAAAATTCTGAAACTATTCCTGCATAACCTCAGGCAATATCACATGCTGTATGCTTATTTGTGGTTACTATCTAGAGATCCTTCATTTAAACAGTTATAATACAAACTGTTATAATCTTCAAGTTCTAGGAGAAATGAAATACAGACACTGAGCAGCACAGTAAATAACTTCCTATCTCTAACTCCTTGAATGCCAACAGTGTATTCTACACAGTGGAATGGTCTGTTTGATGTCAGTGGGATGCCCACCTCCAAAGAGCAGAGCAGCTCTGCTAAGCAGCACAGTTTGCTGCCATGCCTGACGTGGTGCAACTCAAATCCTTTTCCAAGGAAAGCACTGCAATGTTCTCAACTTTCCAGCTGTTTTTGTAACAGCTATAGTTTAAAAGAGTGTGGACTACTCTATTCAGGGCTCTGAATTATACAGCGAAAAGCATTCTTCAAGAGCGTGTCAACTAGCTTAGTATAATGACATGATGTTTCTATGGCAGACCTGCAGCTATACCGTCTTGTTGCCCACAGTGGGTTTCTCAGAGCTAGGGGAATCTCCCCAAGGAGAAATTCTGTCAGCACAGTGCAAGGAAAGAAACCAGATAAAGAGAAACCATGGAGATCCAGCAACAGAGTCTCTCTCCTTCAGAGTTACAATCCCCACAGCCACAGAAATTCAGGGAGGCAGCAGGACCTCACTCTCCTTTTATAAGGATCTTTCCTTCAGGGGAGAAACTGGACACGTGGTTCTCCTGACTTGACCCACATCTATCTTCAGTGCACCTCCCCCACAAACAAGAACTAGCATTTCATTTCTTTTCAGCAAAACCTACACTTGTTTCACTCCCAAATGGTGCTGAACATGTTAATTAAAAGTAATTGGCAGAGCTTGTCATAGAAATGCCATTTTACTGCTGCTTGAAATCTTGAGGCAATATTCATTGATAAAATACAAAGTGTAACAGAAAAAAACATTGATTCAAATAAAAATTTTCTGCTTGTTACTAGAAGTTAACACAGTAAAACAAACAAAAAGATAGTCTCCATCTATTGAGAGCTGCCAGGCTGCTAATTGCTTCAGAATGGAAAACTGGCTTCTGGCTTTGAAATGGAAGCAGTTCAAAAGCAAACAAAAAACCCACAGCCTCAATGGCGATGATGAGCAAAAAATTACTTCTCAAGCACACATCCAGAAAAATGGAGGCCAAAAAGATTATGAGGTACCTTCCCTACTTTTTATTTCTAAGTTAAAAAAAGTACATTCACAGAAAAAAATTATCTAATAGCATTCTTGGAGACAGTATGTTGCAACTGGTATTAGGAAGCTTATTGTGCTCCATGAGACTTTAGAAAATGTGTTTATTATTGCGTTGTTTGATCCTAAACAAAAGATAAACCCACTGCTCTTACAATTTAGATTTGGGCTTGATGTCTGCATGGAGTGATTTGTAAAAGCTTATTAAAAATATTTAAGAACATATCACTTATTTTTCTCCAGTTCCTGTATGCTTTGTTAAGCAGTTATCTTAGTAGGATATTATGGACCTTTGCAGGAGAGGTGGATTACATGGCAGCCACTAACTCTTGACAAGAGCATCACACACTGTACAAAGTTTCCAAATGTGTAATGCAGAGTCTTTCACTTTATACACCAAGCCTGAAGATATATCAACTGATATTCTATAAAAAGGAAAGATTCCAGCCCCCCCTGTTTGAAAATGACTGAGAGCCAGGTGTCAAGATGCTGGAAAGCTGCCCTTTCACCAACTCTCTTTGGCTAAGTGACAATGAAGTGAGAACCTGTTGGAAGGAGAAATTATTCTCTGCATCTTTGCAGTCTTTGTGGCTCTAGTTCCATACCACTATAACTGACAGCCTTGAATTAGAATAATTTGGGGAAATTTTTTATGTTCCTTAAGTGCAATGCATTAGGGGGTCAGAATAAGGCTTGAGGGAAGAACTGCAACATGTTCATATTATGGATTGCAATGAAATCTAAATAAGATACAATTTCCTATTACCTAAGAATGTGTTTAGTCATCTCATATTCTTCACTTTCCTTCCTGTATCTCCCTATAAAATGTTTACAGTTGCATGACAGAGATGAAGTATGGCAGGTTCCTAATCCACAAAACAATTGAAAAATGTTATTTTTTTGCAGAGGCAATCCCACATTCATCTGTTGTCTGATTCAGAGTTTCCATCTGGGCAGTTGTCAGTCACTCACTACAGTTCAGACTACCCTGAAATATAGCAGGGAGGCTTTGGGCAAACACTGATTTATATACTTGGTAAGTGAAGAACAGGTTCTTGCTAAAATCACTTCCATTTTTAGATATATCAATCAAATGAACAGTAGTTTCATTTCCATTATTCTTAGAACAGAAAGCTAGAAAACCACTTGAAAGCTGAAATTATCATAGAAAGTTTGTTCTGCCCTGAATCTCTAGATATAGCTTGAAATAAACCTGACAGATTTAGCCCATTCATTTCTCCTCTATCCCTTATCCAACTAGAAACAGATCTAATCAAGAAGGCTGTAAAAAATTCTAAAAAAAAAAATAATTAAAAAGTCTGTATAACAAAGAAAAAGGCAGTGTTTCTAGAAACATGACTATTTCATGAGGGACGTTCTCTGAACATCATTGTTTTCGGCATTACACAAAAAAGTGGAACTGCAGTTGCCTTCTCCTCTTCCTCTTTCTGTTATCATGTTGTTAATTCCAACTGTGAAACCACTGACCCTTGAAATTATTTTCACATGCCTGAAAACACATGTGGCTTTTCCTTACCTTTATCTTTCTAGAATTGTTCTTTCAAAATTCTGTGTGCTGCCTGGAAATATTAATTCACAGAGGATTCTGTTAACAAATATCAAAACTTAGCCTTAGTTTTAGCCTTAGAGACTTAAGCCTCTAATGAGGGAATTCAGAGTTCAGCTTACATTATTCCTCGCTAGTAACATAAAAACAGGTTCAGAATATGTAACACTGCTGCAGCTTAAGCACAGCAAGATACATCCTGAACTTTAAAATCCCTGCTTCTTATTTGTACAAGCCTGGCTATGAAAAAAGACACTTCTAATGAATTCACTGAGAAATCCTTAGTAGAACTAGCAACAGCAGACTTAGAGCTATAATATTTAAAGCAACTGCAAAATTGTGCTTTCATCAGGAAAGGAACAAAAGCTTTGTTAGTTTTGAAGCTTACATTTATATTCAGCATAATAATTCAAAGTATCATTGCCTGCCACTATTAGGAGACAGAGGTCAAATATGGCAAGTAAAAAAAAATTACATTCACAAGCTATACAAAAGAGAAAATAGGCTCAAATTGTATGAAGTGCAGTGACATTATTTAAATGTCTTTGTTAATCAGGGTCCTGACATAAGAGATGGTGCTGAGAAGAATTTGCTCTTCAGACTCTTCTCAGCATGGGTCAAATCTGCTTAATATTCCAAACACTGAGTCTAGCTGAACCGTGTTACCCCTTTATGATCTCTCATCTATTTTTTTTCTCCTTTGAATTCAAGATGCACTGGTATTTTCAGTTTTCATCACTGCTAAAGGGCACGGAAGCTATAGTATAAACAGTGAAGTTCCTTTCAAGCCTTGTTTATAATGATTTATACATTATACAGCTGTTAGACCTGCAGGAATTTTTGCAGAAAGAATACAAAAAGAAAGAAAGAAATTTGGGAATATCTACTGTCAACCTTATTTTTTTCCAGTTGCTCAGTAAGAGACAAAAAATAGAATTATCTGCTGATTCATACATGAGAAAATAAGAGCAGTCTAATTTCTACCCCATAAAGCCACAATGGTGTGAAGTCTATGAAAAGCAAGGAACGATGAGGCTGACAGAACACAATGTACAGATGCTGCTGTTTAGTTTTCTGCCCCAATATCCCCTCTGAAGCATGCCCCCAAGGACTGTGAAGGATGTTTCAGATGGTCAGTTGTCACTCTTTCATGAATGAATAAAAGAGAAATAAAAAGACTGAAGTCTTGCAAGTTACAAATCTTAGCCAGTACATCGGTCTCCCCACTCTCTGGTGATGTCTGTGGAGAGCAAAAAGAGTTCCTTAAGACAAAAGGCAGCTCTGGCCCTCCTGTTGTCACCTCAGTGTAGAGGACACACACTGCAGTCACAAGATCATGAATTTGTGTTCCTCCATGGTTCCTTCTTCCCCTAGCACTCATGCGACTCCTCCAGCAACCCACAAGCTTAGTCCTTGACAGCTGCTTTGCTGTCACCCAGACTTGCTACCTGAGGGGTCTGGAGATTATTTTTGTTTCCCTACTAAAATACTCAATCCATAAAAGACTTTCCCCCATTCCAAACATGACAAACAGCACAATGAGAGGACATGAAGGAGCATCTGGCCAGTTTGTTTTGATCTATTGGAAACATTAGTGGATTGCCCAAAGGCCTTGATCAGAGTCTAGTTGTGCTCAGAGCTGCTCCACCCTGTCTGAAGCAGTGCAAAACAGTAAGATGGATGAGGTTGTTCTAGACAAGAAGAGACCCAGCCCACCTGAGGACAACTATTTTTGCAGTGAGGATTTAAAAAGGGCATAAATGCTGTAAAGGCCAACTGCATGATTGTGGAAGATTTTGAAAGCCTGATGTAACAGAGATTTGAGAAACTCCATTGACACAGATCAGAGTGACTGATATGGTTCCCTTCCAGGCATTCACATAAATGTAGTAAGTTTTCACAATATTGACCAGCATTTGTTAAAAGCTAATTTCCAGAATGTCCTGTTCAGAATCAAAACCAATCCAACCTTAACTACTCACTTCACAAAATGTCATATCCTGTATTTGTACTTAATGGTTTTGGGGGTTTTTTAACTGGAGATTGAGGAATGCCCCATTTAATTCAGAAGTACAAAGCTATTGAACCAATCTTTGAGACAAGTCTTCTACAAATCAGTGTATGTCACAAGGGTTTTCATCCATAATATTGAAATAAGGTGATCAGGAAGCTAGGATTAGAATACAAAACATTTTCTGGGCTTCCAATGGGTTTAATACACATTGTGTTACTTCTCCATGGCTCTGACCCCTCTGTGTTCTCCCTGCTGTAGACATCCAACCCTAGCAAGAGATTAATGGCTATAAAGGGAGCCTTGCAAATTGAGAGGAGACACCAAGAGTGTTGGAAAGGCTGAAAATGTGTTGATATCTTCTTCGATGATCCTCACTGGCAACAACAATCAGGTGCTATATCTGAGGCACTTCTGGCGAGGGAGGTGCACTCCATGGTGTGTATACAACACAGTATAAATGCACTGTTTTATTGGAGATGGGATGCTTGTGCTTTATTTATAGAAGAACAAAGTGAAATAGCCAAGAAAAGATCACAAGGAGAAGTATGAGATAACAGGAGGAAGGCTTTTTGGAAAAGAAAGGGGAGAAAGAAAGTTTAAACATATTTATTCCTCTTTCTTACAATTTTCTTCATGACGTTTTTCTCAGGACCAGCTTCAGAAGCAGACTGTTTAAGGATTAAAAGAGAACTCTTCCCTTCAGAGAACCAGTTTCACCAAATGTAATGTTGACAGGCACTGTACAGCCACGGTGTGTATTTGGGGAGACATAATAAATATGAACTGAAAAGGTCACATCTCACACAGGCACCTTTGACGACTGATGCAGACTCTCTCTCAAAATACAGCTCAGAAACAGATAGAGTAACACATTCCTCCCCTCCAGCATTTAGAGTAACTGGTGTTTCAGAACCACTTAAATTTCCTATTAAAAAAATCTTGTTTCAGATTTAAGCACACTTTGATTTAACACATTTCCAGAAAGACAGTTGTGCTCCTATATTCCACACGACAGCACAAGTTTGACATGGGATTATTCCTTTTTCATAATGATAAATAAAAGCTGTGGTTTTCAAAGGAAACAAAATAGACAGCAATCCATTTATGACATCACCTCACTCATTCATGCTCATGCTCCACTACCAATATTTCAGAGATTAATGAGACTTCAAATTGTAGAAAAAGAGTAAACAATTGCAATGCTTTTACTTTTAAAAAAGTGTTATTTGATTTGACTTCTCTTTCATGGTTAGGTATTGGGATCGAATGACTTAATTTATTTCCTGAGACAGAAGACCTTAGATAAGCTTGGTGGTTATGTAGGCATGTCTGGGTTGCTAGGAGTTTAAACTATCAGCTTGCAAATGGAGCTATTTCAGATCCCAGGTGATCCAGAGAATAGGTTCTCCTCATGCACTAAACGATGCAGGGATTATGTGGAAAAAAAAATAGTCCACGATCATATAATCAGACTCTGCACTGTCACACACAAGCACAAAGATGCTGAATTAAGGCAGCCCAGGGAATGCCAGAATTGCATTTGTCTATCTTCTGAATGTTTGATTTGCAGTCCTCAGAAGGGTTTTTTTATTATTATTTTTACTAATCATAACTATGGTGTATAAGACACAGAGAATATGATACATTGCTGGGTAATAATGAGACCTCTTGTGTGGAGCTCCTGCTTGTTAATTGTCCTGGTATTTTTCCTACTTGGACATGGATATTCCAGTGGTTAATGACATTCTATCTTCTGTATATCAGCTCACTCATGCATATGACCACTTGATTGCCTCACATACACAGTTTAAACTAATTATCATAAACACTGACGTCTCAAGATTTTTTGTGACTCCAAGAGATGTGCTACTGAAAATAGGAACAACTCTCTAAGCAATTTTGGAGCTTGGTCACAACACAGTAAACCTGTGCCACTTTGCCCAGTCTGACGCATCACTGATAAACACTGCTGAACCAGTTTCAACACAATTTTGTACCTCATGCTACTGTTTGAGTTAAAGCAAAGGCTAGAACACCTATAGAATAAGAAGGGCAGCTTTAGGGGAAGGGAAATTGTTTGTGTTTTTTTTCCTAATGGTTTATATAAGCATGAGGAATATCACAAAGTACTTACTAAGGGAAAAAAAGTGCAGGCTTGAGTTTATCCAACAATGAAAGTAATCAGAACCTGTCACACAGTATAAAAATATGTTCAAACACATACTTGACTTTAATTTATTGGTGCTAAAGCTCCCACTGAATTAAACTGTAGTTCAGGGTGCTTAGCACCCCTGTAAATCAGAAGCTTCATGCACGTGCGATTGCAGTCCCAGGCTGCTTGTTCAACAGGAAATCACTTTTATCATGGCAGTGAGTTGAGGAGAGAAGCCCATGACCAGAATGCTCTTTTTATCTACCAAATCTGTGACTGTGTAAACTAATTCTACAGGAAATAAATATGTAAAGGTGGCATCAATTATTACAGTTTCAATTAAGGTACTGAATGGCAGGAGATGTCACGTAGCAGAAATGACTAACTTGAAAAGGGAATAAAGTACATTTTTCAGATAAAGCTAAAACATTTTTTAAAAATAATTTAGGAAGGATATTTGTTCTTTTCTCAGCAAAGGAGATGGCAGTAACCACACATGATAAGTATCTTCTCACTTCCTTTTAGACAAAGGTGGAAACACAAAGCTAGTTTTGTATTCAAGCCCTCAATTATTAGTTTTGCTACCTTCCCAGCCCTTGCTAAAAGCCTCAGCTTTTCTTTTTTCTTAAAGATCTAAGGAAAAATCCTGAATATGTGATCCTGAACTGAAAAGCAACAGAGATCAAATACATAGGTGTGCACACGTGTTTAGATCACAAAAAATTAATAGCTTGTGTATCATCATATTATTCTACATCATCATAATTGCATGGATGTGATTGTTGATTTTTACATGAAGCATACTGACAAAGAATCTGATTTCTAATGTTTTCAGTTAGTGCAAGGGTTAAAGAAAAATAATGATGACAACAAAAAGAATTTGCAGAAATTACACAGGAACTGGTCTTGTTACCACCAAATTCAACAAAACTGCTCCATGTGCTATATGCAACTCCATTTAACCCCCCTCCAAAAATTACCAGCAAAGTGGTTGGGAATCAGTCCTTCCAAATTCACAGTACCCAAACATTCATATAGGGCCTGCCATGCCCAAGGGTGCTAAAGCATGTAAACCTCTCGCACAAGAGGTCATACAAACAGGGTGAAGTCCAGGGTCCCTGGCACTGACTTTGGTCCAGAACAGCAGATTATTTCTCTCCAAAACAGGTATGAAATTTTCCAGACAGACCAGAAGGAAATCTCTCTGATCTCTTTAGATAGGAAAAAGCAGCCCAAATTTGACTTCGCACAACTCAGGCTTCTTGCATGTGAATCTTTCCCCTGCCTATATTTCTCTACTCTAACTTTTCTTTCCCTCCAGTCAACTGTGAACACATATATGAAGATTTGATTTTTGGGAAGCATCCTCAACTCGATTCACTTCAGTTGAATCTTCAAACACTCAGCCTCTCTGACTATCAGGCCATAAATACAAGAGAAGTAAATATCTGTACCCTGCAACCTCTCCCCTTCTCTCTTTGTGACAGTGCTGCTCACAGTTTCCCCAGGGACTGATTTATCCACAAGACTGGCATTTTAAATTCAACGACATGCAATTCATTTTTGCAGTCCTCAAAGATAACAAATACTCAGATTTAAATTATTGAATCATTCATTTAACTTAGGATGCCCGAAAATTATCATTTTTATGGAAAGTAATAAATTGTAACTGCAAGTGATAAAACTATAAGGGAACCCCCGGACATGCCACAAAGAAAATACCTCATTCTGCAAAAGTGTGTGTTTAATTAATGATGTGTTCTAATTGTAACACATTACTAGCAGAATTAACACTTTTTATATCTATCTGTTAACCTCCATTTTTAAAGTTATTTCAGCTGTGAATGATTCGTGACTTTTCTTTAATAATAGCTCCTCTGAGTTCAGCCTTCCTAGAAGCAGCAGGAAGTGATGCCAGGCTTTGGCTGCTCCAGCCTCTGATGGACCATTTTCAAATGGGCACAAAACTGGCTATCTGGACTTGTGTGATGGTTCACATTCAGAACTGCAGACTATGGCATGATGGAGGGGCTCCTGAACACTACACATTAAGAAAATGTTTCCATGAAACTGGCAGTCCAAGTTACAGTAATGTAACCTTTGGTTCAGTGTCTTGCAGATATTGCAGTAACTGCTATTTTCCTGTTTACCTGCATGAAGTTGTAGCGTTGGATGCAAGCTGCAGCACTAGCTCCATTGCAAGAATACAGACACCCTTCCTGGACAGCATAAGCCTCCCAAACAGTCTCAAGTGATTAAATCCAAAGGCCATCTCCTGCTTAAGAGAACAGCCAAGCCCCATTAGAACGTTCACTTTCATTGCTATAATACTGCTTGTACAAAACAATAAAGTATCACATTTATAGGTTCTCACAGCTGCTAACTGACATTAGGACTGATTTCTGTAAGATTCAAAATTTGCATCTAAATCTTCTCAAAATTTACTGGTGATGACACTCTGCCAACACAGAACAGCCCCTTGCACTGTTCTCCATTTATTTACCAAGTTTGGCAACAGTGATACTCTGCTAAGAGATGCATTATTTGAGCTAGGAAATGTTATTATCTTGGCTTTCATTTTTCATGAAGCATTATTCTGTGATTAAGGTTGGGTTTTTTGTTGTTTGTTTCTACTTTCCCATTTGAACATATCTGGATTCAGCTTCCAGCCTGCTTCAGCCAAACTTTCTCTGTCTTTGCTAGATTACAGAGGTAACGAATATTTTACAGAGGTAACGACTATTTTCAACACATTAAGGGTCTTCTGTAGTGTAAACAAATTTTCTCTCTTTGAGAAAAAAGCAGAACAGATGGAGCTCTAAGTTTCTCACTACAAGGCTTTCTCTCAATATTATTTTTCTGGCCCATTCATTTACTTCCAATTTGCCAACAAATTTAAACAAATGCAGACACAACACTGAACAAGATATTCCAGTAGCTGCCTGACTAATGCAGTATATATAAAGAAAACCACCTCCTTCTCCCTAACTCACTGTTCTAATCTGTATATTCACAATCCACATTAGCCACCTTTGCCTCAGCTCTCACAGAAAGCCCCAATGAGCTGCTTGCCTGGTGTGACTAACACCTTTGTTAAGTGCAAGCCCTCAACAGAACAGATACCCTCATTGCAACCCCCAGCCTGCATTCTCCTTTTACATTGTTACTGAATGGCCCATGTTGGCAATCATCCTAATTCTCTGGTAATTACTATTAACAGTTCCAATAGTCAATAAGCAATCTGGAAGGTTTTTTTACTGGCAGCTAGTATATGTGTACCTCCAACTTATTGATGAATAAGCCATCAATAAACCAGCACCTACCCTAAGGAACTTCACTAAGTACTTAAATCTCATTATTATTTTGCAAGTGGAAAACATCCTTCTAGCCAAACAAGGAGCAGTATTCATATATTTAAAAATATTAAAAATTATACTATATATATATATATAAAATATTAAAAAAATTTAAAAGTCAGATTTTCCAAGGCACAGCAAGTGATAGGCTTCATCATGCAGAAATGTAAAGGTCATGTATGAAAATAACATGTACTTATCAAAAACAGCAGCCCTTAAAAATCAATTTCTTCAAGGAAATATCCTTAGACCTTGTGTTTTGCACAATTCAATGTTCATTAGAAGAGCATGAAACAATACTGTACAAAATAAAGAATGCATGTTCATTAATATTGGGACCACAAAGACAAGAATTAACAAAAATTTCAAGTAACTGCAATACAGTATGAAAAGTAAATTAGATAGAAGTACATTAATGCTTCCATAATGGTGATATTTTATTTAACACAGGCTCTGTCAAAGATATGAAACTTTTCTGCCTGCCCACAGAGTCTCCAGGCCCAAAATAATATAAGATTAACTTTCATGACAAGTATTTTAGTTTGGGGAGGGGAGGAAAGCATAGGGAATTTTTTTTAAAGCACAAAGAAGGAAAAATGAAAGCAGATACAAGTACATAATAGAAAAAAAAAACAAAAAACCCCAAAAAAAACAAAACAAAAAACAAAACAAACAAAAAACCCACCCCAAACTATCATTGTTATTTTTCTAACTAGCAGAACCCCAGAATTTGGGAAAGCACCAAAATATGAAAGCCACTCATTCCTCTGGAAGCAACAAATGCAACCTACAACAATGCTAAAATATTTCTAGGAGAGGAAAGCTTTCAAGGGGAATCTGCATTACTACCCCTGACACCTCCTCATTCCTCCTCCTTTGTTCTCTGCTCACCAAAAGAGATGGTCAAGGCTGCACATCTCAGGGTGAAATCTGTAGTATAATCAATAAGATGTCTCAAAGCTGAATATTTGATGTCACTTTATTATTCTTATTGTGCTTCTGCAGGTTCATTCTCCCTCCCCTCAACTTGCTCTCCTCCCTCTCTGCCGCAAGCCCCCTCCAAAGGCACAAACAATTCTAGCTCAAAAGTCACATTATCTCTCATTTTATGAAATTTCTGCAAGGAATAACCTTTAACCTATACTTTGCTTCCTCCCCTTCCCTGCCAAAAGCTTTATCCATTCAATTCTTTTTCAACCTCAATTACTTCCCATTTAACAAATCGTTGGTGTAGCAGTGAAGCACTACAGTAAGAAGAAAGGTTGGTGCTCCATTGCAATCTCTTCAGGGTAGAATTAAAGGCAAATTCTCTATCAGTGAAAGCCACCTCTCCTCGATTTTTCTGTCACCACATTATTATTATACAGTTTTTCTCTGAAAAGAAGGCTCTCAGGGTGTCATGAACTCTCAGAGAATTTCTAGTCTACAATGCCTTTCAGTAAAAAAGGGAATGCTCCAGAGAGAAAATAACCTTTGTATAAGGACAGGTTTGTTCTACAATATTGTCTGAGCATTGGCTTTACAGGGCAGAAATGAGTCTTTGCATTTGCATTACCAGAGCACAGAAACTGGTCCAAGAGAATATCACTCTGCACAGCCCGAGCTATACTGCTCTATTCCCTCTGACTGAGAGAGTTGAGCAGGATTAGGCAGTATATACAATCCCTCCTTTATTGATGCATGTCCACAGCAGAACACACACAACTGAATTCAGAAAACAGGAATCCTCTTTCCAAATGGCATTCTTTAATTTAAAAAACAGCCATGTCACTTATAACATCTCTTTTCTGATCCCATTTGAAGGGTAACAGAATAATATGTTCCTAATTGCCTTTTCCCTCTTTCCTCAGTCGTTCTCTCGTGTTTTCCCCTGGTTTTAAATGCTTCAAATGCAGGCATAAACTCCTGCCTTTTGCTGGCATGTCTATAGCAGCAGCTCATGTCAGCTATAGGACAGCAACATCCTCATGAAGACAAATTAGTGATACTCCAGAAGAATCCTAAACTGTCTTGTCTAGAAAAAAAGATTGCTTATAGCAAGTGTCATCATACATATATAAACAAACACAGAAACATATATCACAGTACGTTCTGGCACAGGAAAGAACAGAGGACAGAAAAAAGTGACAGATAGTCTTGAAAAAGGAAGTAAATAAAGACACAGTTTCCAAGCTGTATAAATTGTTAAATGCCCATTGAAATAAATGGAACTCTGATAATTTCAGCTACGGATCTGTCCCTGAGAAATGAAAAGTGCCTCTCAACATGCTCACATCCTCATTTCCTGAATTATTTTGATTACACAGAAAATTAAAGAGATTATTATTTTTATTTCATATTATTTTATGTATTCCACTGGTTATTTTAAATATTTTTTCTATTTTCTTTTAAAGTGGAATTTTGGTTTTGTAATCCATAAAAGACCAAAGGAACAGAATGTTGAAGTGTAAAAGGACAGTGAAATGGTTAATGGGAGAAATGACTTAGGAAAAAATAAAGAATAGAAAAAGTAAATTTTGTAGTGTTCAGATTCAGGCTCAAGCTCAACAAGAAACATGATCAAAATGTAGCCTTCCCCTGAGTTACAGACTATTGAAGACAGTGGCACTTGCTATGCTTTTTTAAATACTGTTTACAAATTGCATGCTTCTGGGAGTGGTAGAAAAAAAATTGTACTTTAAAGCCATGCATATGTGTTATTAGCTAAAGCTAATGGCCACCATTCCCACATACCTGAAAGATTTTTTCCTCTGAAAGAAAAAATAAACCTAAGGAAAATGGTATCATGCTTGATGTTCTGTAAATATTTCAATAATACATAAAGTCAGAGTTAAAAAGGAAAACAGCTCAAACCCAAACCCATAAAGTCAGTAATACTGAAAAACTTCAATTTAGCTTCCAGTTACTCTATGTCAGTGTTTACTGCATATCATACAGGCTACTTCACATACCTGCATGCCTTGGATATTCTTAGTGCTGTGAATCCTTTAGATGTACCCCAAGTGCTGAGATAACACTATTTAATTTCCTGGAATAATAAACAATTAAAAAACCACTACTGCTGTCATTCAGTTATACTGTAAAAATAGCACAGCTAAGCAGGTGGTGAGCAGCGATTAGTGTGCTTGCTGTCACTGACTGACTGCAGATTGGGCACGCAGCAAATCTATGCCAAGACATCTAGTTATTTTTGTTACTCATTTTTCCCTTCCTACACATCAACTTTACCTAAACATGTTTTTCAGCTGTAACATGCTGAGTTTTAAACTGTAGACTCCTAAAGGCAGCAATTATCACTCTAAACTTGGTTATTACCTGCAGGGCAGGTCTTGGACTGTATACTAATTTTTCAGTCTAATATTTTGGGAATCATTCAATGGCACCTTCAGAGACAGACGTGAGCCCATGAGGGCCTTTGATTCCTGAAGACAGTGTTAAATGCTGATAAAGAAACACAAGTAAGCTAGGACTTGGTACATTAGTAAAGGGAGCAAGGCGTAGATTGTAAAATTTTAAGTTACCCACTTGCTAAATTACCACCTATTTGTAAAACTACTTCGAGTTTCAGTGTTAGGAAAGATGAAGACAGACATAAATTAAGTACACTACAGTCACCTGCAGCATTTCACAGTTCATTTCCAGAGTATTTTGGGTCTTGTACTCTATCCCTCTTTTGTATAAATGGTTTGTACACCTGGCCAGCTCATCATGACAGTACTTCTTCAGTATGATGCAGGAGAAATCATAAGAGGCTTTTAAAAAAGGAGGAGGGGGGGGAAGAAAAAAAGAAAAGGTTTTCAAAACCATTGTCAAAATGAGGGTCCAGAAATCAATTTGTAATTATCTGCCAACACAAATCTAAAGGCTTTTCTGTGATAAGGGTGGTAATACATAGGGCTGTAATGTGAATTATTTCAAAGAATAAAAGACTGATTGTCTTCATGACCTATATAGCTTTTAGTGAGCTTTAAAACAAAATTACATTTTGTACTTCTCATGAATGGCTTTCTCCCCCTTCCTTCCCCCTTTAAAAATGCAGGGTTTTTGTCCCATCCAGTAGGCTTTCAGCTTTAAATAGTACTTGGTTTCTCCCAATGTTGATACATTTCGTTCCACTGGAAGCGAAGGCTCTGGCTTTGCAAAAGAGCTGAAGCTTCCCCTGTACAAAGCCAGTCTTATCCAAACTACCAACCATATAGTCTTGTTATTTTTACACTGAAGCTGAACTCTGTATATTTCCCCCCCACCTCTAGAAAACGTTTAGCCTAAAAAATAGGATAAATAAAATAAATATTTCACAAGGTATAAAAATATCAGGGAACAGATTACCTTAGGTTAAAATAAAGTCACGTGAGTATAAGGAAAAAATAGAGACACATATGAGGAAAAATATATTTTAAAAAAGTGCATTTTCAAAAAGCATGAAGGCCACATTCAGATCACTGTACTGAATCACCTCAGCTCCCTTGGCCTAAGGCCAATGAGAGACCTTCTGGATGAAGGTGACTACAGGCCTAGCTTTTGATGGTTCAGTGGTACTGAATGCACACTAGTCCTGCACATCCAAACCCATGAAAGCTTCTGAATGAGATACCTGTTGCTACTTTCTTATGCAATCTTGCCTCCACATACTTTTACTTATGGTTATTGCCTGCTTGAAAATTGCTATCCAGAAAGACATGGTAGCTCCAGCAAACTATTATGCTAAAAGTATAAAACATACCCTACCATTCTAGAGAGTATAGTTCTATAGAACCACCTAATTTTTGGAAAGAATATTTGGGTTTGTTCTGTTAGTTTTATCCAGAGTTTCAGAAGAATCAAGTATTACTTAAGTCTAACATTCTGAAAGCATTTTGGATCTTGGCAGGTAATAGCTCCCTGGGGTAAATACATACATCCCACTCTTGTTAATAATAAGCCAGACTCTTAACTGAAGTACCTGCTACCATCTATCCTGGGATTCCTTTGTCCTAGCAGTGAGATCATACTTTGGAAATGTGATTCTTTCTTCACTAATCTAGGATTTATAAAATCATTTAAAAATTAACTTTTTTTATTTCACAAGAGTTCCTAAGAAAATAAAATATGATTAAAAAAATCAATTGCCTGTTTCTCTAGGGTTTTTTTTCCTGTTAATCAATCAACTTGATATAGTAAACGTCATGAAAAATACAGAATGCTTTCTGCTTTGACTTCAGAAAAGGTTAGATAAGTAGTTCTTTCCTCGAACACAGTTTTAATATTTACAATAGGTTTTTCTAATCTATTAAGGTGAGATCTTTTCATTACTCCATCTACCAGTCTTTTTGGAAAAGTATTTTATAGTCTTCCTGCTCATAAGACAATATATAATTTGTGCATTGACCCTGTATGTTTATACAGTGCCTAGCATTTTAAAGACATATTCATAAGTCCTGCATGAGGCCTTTCAAATAATAAATAAATAAATAGACAGAGTGCTAACATACCCCTGCCAACTTTTCCTTAATTGTCAGGCACTGTTCATTTAATAACTTTTCACTAGAGAGCAACCCTGTCCCCATAAGCCATATATCTTTTTCCAACATTTGTTTCACTTGAGCTTAATTTCTGAAGCGACAGTAAAGTACATACTGTCACAACAACTTGCTGATATATTTGCTAATGCTGCAAGCAAGGTTATCCAGCCTGTTCTCAAACCCCAGATGGTTTCTATTAGGTCAAAAAGGTTAAAAGGAAACAAGGTGGAGATCAAAACTGTTTGGTTCCTTCTCATTTCCCAGCTTAGACAGTAAATTAACATTGAGTTAACAAGATAAAAAAAGCATAGACTGGATGGTTCATCCAATCTGATACAGAACTAACTACGACTCTCTGACAAACCCCCTTTTATGTTATGACTCCTTTCAGTTAGCAGAAATGTCTCAGCACATAATAAGGGAAAAATATACAAAACCAGTGTAGGGAGTGCACTGATAGCTGATCCCCCATCTCTTGGGAAGTCTCATCACCTGAACACAAACAGGCAGCACTGATGCTACTCTAAACTACACCACAGATAAAGGAAAATTTAAATCCTCAGCTGGCACAAACATAAGGACACAGAATTATGTTCAGTTCTTTATCCTTCTCTCATTTTTTCAATCTGAACACAGCAATTAGCCTTTGAACCAGTCAAACACGTCTGAAGAGGCAAGTCCATAAAACTTCCAGAACAAACTTTGGTAAGAAGACAGAAGTAAAACTCACTGCACTGTTAATCAACTCTTATCTTTTAGGGGGAAAAAAATGCAAATGTAACATCATTTTAAAAATGAAAACTTATAATGAAAACAAGAATTACTCATACTGCTCCACAGAGGATAAGAGATCTCTCTTCGGATTCCACTCTAATCTAGTTTCAGTGTAATTGTTAAAGTGTTTGAAACATCTTATCTTTCCCTTCCCCCTGTTTGTATTCCTGACTTCTTTAATGCACAGACTGACATTAATTTGGTTAGTTAGGATGTCAGTTCTGTATAAGGCTCTCCAGTTAAATGAGCATTTTCCAAGAATTAAGCTTCTCTCCCTTCGCCAACAACCTCAGGCCAAAATGCCCATCGCGGTTCCCATGTCAAAGGAAGTATTGTCTTCTTCTCACCCCACCTCGCAGGTTCTTTCCCATAGATGTCCAAGGGAGTGCCATCCTCAGACCCTGCTTGGTCTGTGGGACTCTGCTTATAAAAGCCATCTTGCCCTAAATCATACTGTTACAACTTTTGTATCTCCATTTCCCTGATTCTCAATGACTTTTCTGTGTTAGGCAGCTCAGATTCTCTTGACAAACCAGTACTTTCACTGCAGAACAAATCTTGCAGCCTTTATGTAACTGTCTAGTATGTACACACTAAACTGTGTGTACTATAAGGACTTACCACTATGGCATCAGCACTATAGTATTGTTCATTTCAGCTTCTTTTCTGAAGTTGACAGACCTCTGTTCCTTAGCATAGCACTATATTTTTGCATTATTTTCCTGACTGCCTTGAACCATAGAGATCAGGAGAACTGAACTTTATGGATCCCACTAAGAAACTTTCACAGCTTATCAAAATTTCCTTCAACCAGTCACCTCGATGTACAGAAGAAGTAATAAATGCAGTATAATATATTTGAAAACATTTCTTTTCTCTGGCTGTGTCTGTCTCAGTAGGAAATGATCCCAACAATACAGAACAGACAAGCCTGGTAAGTCTTAAAAGGTATCTTATACTTCGGGGTCAAAGCATTTTTGACTTTCTTTTCCTTCACCACAGCAATGGACAGCGTGTGGTAGCTCAGCATGCTTACCACTACCTTCTCACCTCCAACTCTCCAGTTCGTAGCAAGAGCAAAGCAGAGGAACATAAAGGAGGATTCTACCACAAGGATCATAGAGAAAGACCTATTTTTCATCCCCTTTGTACACAACAACCCTTCTGATTACTGGCATTTTGTTCCTCTTCCCTTTTTTTTTTTTAATTCTCCACAGTATCGATTTGTACAACAGCTACAAAGAAGTTCATTCAAAAAGGGAACAGACAACAAAATAAAGTACTGCTAATCAGAAGAGGATCTGTAGTAATTACCAACATTTGATTGAAACCCAAGTATATCAAGTAGTGATAGCTGAAGAGTTCATTGATTCCAGAGCGATTGCAAAAAGGTAAACTATCCAACACCTCGTCAGCTTTATGTTCAGCAGCATCTTCCAAACATTGACACTAGAAAGCAATCCACCTTAGTCACATCAATGGTAAATTCACAATGATCCATCTCACCATAATCCTACCTCTTTCAACTTCAAAATTCAAAAGCAGTATTTCTTTTCAAATCCCACTTACAAGTAAGAAATTTTTTTTCCTATATTTTTATTATAATTGACCCAAACCAAATAGTATCATAGACGACCACAGTAAGCTAGCCTGGTTTACCAGCTGCTCAGAGCAACAGCTGAGAGGAGTTACAAGATCAGAGGTCATTATATGCTAAGATGATTCACAGCATCCTTAAAAAGGGACATAGAGCAAAAGTCATACTCAAATGTCCTGTCTTACTGTTCTACTTCATCTCTCACCTTCTGCACTAAAACATGTGTCTCCATGTGCATATCTTTGTCATCTTCTCCTAATGATTATTCAAAGCTTTATATTCTTCCCTCAACAATCCTAATAATATGTTTTGACAACTTCAGCTCCATGACAATCATCCTTTGGGGAATCAAAAGAACATCTATTATTAGCTAGGAATATAACCTCGCAGAAAGCACAAACCCAGGATTGTCGTCAGGCTGGTTTTTTTATGAAACATCTGATTGAAATCTCATATAGGGGCTGACAGGAGGGACAGTGCTGTTCACTGAACAGGTAGTAGTGACCTGGGTGGTGTGTGTGTCTAACAGCATCGCTGAGTATCTGTGGGCTCCTGGAACATCACTGCTATGACTACTTCTACCATTATTTGTTTCACCGTTTTCTTTGATTCAGTCACAGTATCACCTGAACTGGAAGGGACCTACTAGAATCACTGAGACCGGCTCCTTAACCTATGCAGGACACCCCAAGAATCACAAAATGTGCCTGAGGTTGTCATCCAAATGCTTCTTGAACTCCATCAGGCTTGGTACTGAGCCTACTTCCCTGGGAAGGCTGGCTCCAGAGCCCAACCACCCTCTGGGTGAAAAATGTTTTTCTAATCTCTAGGTTGAACCTTCTCTGACTCAGTTTTACGCAGTTTCTCCTAGGCCTATTACCATCCACTAGATTGAGAAGATCAGTCCCTGCCCCTCTGCTATCCCTTGTGAGGATGTCAAGATGGCTATGAGGTCTCCTCTTAATCTCCTCAAGGCTAAACATACCAAGTGACCTCAATCTCTCCTCATAAGGTTTCCCCCTCCAGAGCCCTTCACCGTCTTTGTAGCCCTCCTCTGGACAGTCTCCAACAGCTTAATGTCTTTCTTATATTGTGGAGCCCAAAACTGCACCCAGTACTCAAGGTGCAGCTGCACCAGTGCAGCGTGAAGCAGGACAATCGCCTCCCTTGACTGGCTGGCAATGTTGTTCTTGAGACACGCCAGGACACAGCTGGCCCTCCTGGCTGCCAGGGCACGCTGCTGACTCAGTCAGTGAAGGAGGAACAATCTCTCATTGTGTTGGTACCATGTTTAACACAACAGGATCCCATTTTCATGCAAAAGTTAACACCGGTTACAGTAGCAGCAAAACCACTGATGGAAAAGCAGCTACTGCTTCCTTCATCATTTAACAAGCTTATTTTACCTTATTCTTCACAGAGTTATGAACACCTAAACATTTCAATATGAAAATAAACAAGACTGGTAAGAATCACTGTAAACTAATGAAGGATTTTAGACTTATGTAGCCTTGTTTATCTCCTGGTTTTCCAAAAGAAAAAATAAATTCACAATCACATCTTTTCCATTGCTGGGTCTGCTTAGCAACCTTACATAATGAATAATGACAGCTGATGTTTCTTTTTTTTTCTTTTTAAGTATCTTAGACTAAACCAAAACTTTGGAATCAATATTGTTTCAATAAGGTTTATGAAATCTTTTTACTGGTGAAAAGCACCACCATATATCCTAAATTTCACGTAGATATCTGAATATTGTCGCAGAAAGACATTCTTCCTGCTAATCAAAGGCAGACTGTAATCACAGCACTAGTTTAACTGTTGTCAGTTAATGCCATAATTCCATGTAAGAGTAGCTCTGACTATGTAAATAACTGCAGACACATGAACTGCACCTAGGTCACTGAAAATCTAATTCCACTGCCTCAAATTTACCAGAAAATCACAAGGGCAATCACCAGAGGATCACTGACCATACTAGAATATGATCATTCTTTCTAATGACATTCCCAAGCCATACAGGATGTTATCTGTTTTGCTCAATTTCCACACAAAATAGTTTAACCAATATTAATGCAATTTCCAGTTTAATGCTCCCTCACCCAAATGCTTTCTCTCCCCACTCCAACAATCAACAATCTCTTCTTTCCATCTCATTTGAAGCAGTGATTTTCTGTCAGAGATGTATAACATATACCTGGGGTAATTCCTTAGTGCTATTGAAGAATATTTCAACTTTAGGTCTGCAAGATGCCTAATAAGACAGTTCCACACACTGAGAAAGAAAAAAAAAAAAAAGTTGGAAAAGTAAAGCCCATAGGTTTATTATACTGCTGTTAGCTTTGAGTAGACAACAGTGACCACTCCAAAGGAGATGTGATTTGAATCTTGTATTAGCTTAGAACTTTGTTCAGAGACAGGGGCTCTGCTTAAAAAACTTTCTAGAAAATATTTCCCAGCAACTTTCTTTCCTACCCATTCACCTAGGAAGAAGAGCTATATGAGAAGCCCTGGGAGCTCCAGGCTGCCAGCAGAGAGTTAGACAATCCTGGAAATTGTTCAATGCACAGGAGACGAAACTCTGAAGACTTCAAGTAGGTTGTGCTTCTCAAGCCACTGGGATTTCTAAAATAATGAGTTATATACAATTATTTCAGAATGATCAAAATTGCACTCCATATATCAGCCCACATCCCCCAAGACAACATCTCTCAAATGTTACAATTACTCACAGATGAGAAATTCCAATATTTGGTTAGTTCCACTCTAAATCCATTGTTCTGCAGTTTGCTCTGGCTGAATCCTCCTGTTATGAAACTACTTACTTAATTTATTCCAAGATACAAAAATGGCACATTAGTCAAAATATAATAAAACAGCCAAATGTATTAATGGAATTTTAACTGCCTTTCCAGTGAATCACAATGTAGACACACAGTATACTGAAATATGACAGCCATACAATCCATTTCAGAGAACATACTTTCAAAAACAATTTTAAACAATGACCAGTCTGAAGCTTAAATCCCTTATCAGACTCTCTCATTTCTCTGGACTTCTTTCCTCCCTTATCATGTGCTTAAACTTCAGTTAAAAAAAAACGTCAGTAGGAAACAATCACAAAGACTCAGTTTTACATATGTAAAAATTTCTATTCTAAGCTCTTACCCTACCCCCATTTCACAGGATACCAATTCCTTTTGGAATAATGTTTTCTAGGTTTAGGATTCTAAGATTAATCTCTTTTTCCTTCTCAGAAAGTATTTCAGTACCCTAATTGGCATTTCAAGAGAAAATCAAAATCCCACCTTTCCTTTTATATGCATGCTTCACTCTTTGGAACAGAACTAAAGCTGAAAAATTGAGGTTTGAAAATAGAAAATAAACCAGAAAATGATTTATCATTCTATATTGTACTGAAAGCAATTTGGGTTTGGATTTGATCTTACTAGTAAATCCTTGAAAAAACCCTAGCATTGTGCAGTTCTTTCATCTAACAATGTGTGATCTCAGAGAATAGTCTGTGGAATGTTTCAAGGAACTTGTTTAGATATATTTATTTTATTGCCATGCTCATGAAAGAGGAGAGCCTTTCTTCCTGACACAGATTTCTATAATCCACTGTAAGGCATTGAGGCTCCTTCCTGCAAAACTACAATCTGCTTCTGAAGGGAGCTGGTATTCTTCATTCTTACTGGAGTTACCTCATGCCTTTCAGAAACAAGGTCTTGCTCAGTTCCAGTCATCTGAATTGCCCATAACTTCTCAGCTGAGGAAATAAATGTCTAGTTCTAAATTAAGACTATAAAATAGTAAAATTTTATATGTGGGCATTCAGTTAGAGTCATTATCATGCAAACATTTAGACACACACAGGTGTAGAAGTAAAATTTGAATGTGACATCCATGTTGGCAGTGACTGATAGCTTGCACAGCTGTTGAATGAATGTAATGTTTTGCAGCTAATGTTACTTCTTGTGAAACCTATCAGTTTTCCCACAGTGCTTTTCTTTTCCTTCAAATGTATTTATAAATAGCTGTGGAGAAATAATGTATATTGTACAATCATTTCTCTGTGAATACCTTGACAAAATTGACTTGTGTCCCTTAAGGCAGATTAGAAGAACTACCACTTAATGGTATAGATGATGGATGAAGTAAACAGCTTTAGACCTGGGAGTATAATCCGACTTCTAGAATCTGCTAGCGTAGCAAGAAGCTCATTTTCAGCATTTAGACAGCACTCACTATCAGTCTACACCATGTAAATGGGAGGAAAGAGGTTGTGTTTTGGGATGCAGAATGTACTGTGAAAAGAAAAGGGGCTATGCCTCTAATCAGAGCATCTCCCTTGTGAGCACTTCAGACCCACTATGGGCAGTGCAAAGGCTTGAATCAATTATACAGTAATAACATTATAATCCCTGGAGATATGGACAGAGGAACACTTACCAGTGGCAAAACTTCTTTTTCTTCACTCGTCAAAAAGAAAAATAATTATTTTCTCCTCTCAGTTTAGTTTCTCCCAAATCTACTAGGTAAAATTATTCCTTGTGCACAGGGTAATACAAGGCTAATTTACTCCTCATTTCCCATTTAAAGAGCATTCATAGGGAAGCACTCGGCCCTAGCCTTTTTGTTTATAGCTGGGAGTGGCAAAAAGGTGTTTTTAAGGGCATTTAAACCTTGAGATATCTATTCAGAAATGGAGGAGATGGATTAGGTACTTCAGCCAAAATACAAATGTCTTGGTTCGCTAATTTGGAAAACACTGAATTCAACTGTTCATCATTCAGTTTAGGGCCTGTTCATGCACTGGGTTCTCTACTGAAACCAGCTGCAAAGGCAGAGATTTTTGGTAGACAGGTTTTTGTAAACTGAGCACATGGAACTGGATCACAAATCTTAAAGCCTACAACTGTTAGTAAATAAAAAGTAAACAAAGCTCCTGCATGTAAACTCACTACTGTACCAACTGAAAATATCCTCAGGGAGAAGTATCAGACAACTGATGCAAATGGTGAATTTGAGGATACTGGTCTTAGAGCCATTCCTTGCATAAAGACTACATTTTATCATAAGTAGTTAGATTCCTACCGTAAATGACCAATAAACTCAAAATATTTCCTTTATGAAAAGAGAAGAAAAGCAGCAAACTTAATAAGGCTTTCACATTGTAAGCTATTTCACATTAGGCTGTCCAAACACATAGGACTTGTTCAGAAATTATTTAAGTATTAATACACAACCCACTTTACTTCTAATGATGAATATGATGAAATCACTAAAATTAAAACTCAAGTATTTTCAATAAACAGGGTAAGCACAAAGTTCATACCTGAAAAATCTGATCAAAGTTTTAGGTAAGGGTTTAGTATTTTTAATGCCAAAAAGAAAAAAAAAAAGCCAAAAGAGTGAGGTTCTAAAATTGACTGTAAACAGCATATTCACACAGCAAATGGACAAGCATAGAAAGATACTGAAGGTAGCACTAGCAAAGTTATAATGTGTACAAACAAAGCACTGTAGAACTTAGTAGGGCTAATTAACCCAGGAAAAGCACTATGCCAACACAGTTATATGTTGAATCCTATCCAAGCTATCTTGTTCAGTGGTAACCAAGATGCAAAGATATAAAAGCACACTCTACTTCTCTAACAAAGACAAACACATCTTCGAATTTTTAACTAATTATTTTAACATTACAGTTTCTACCTGGATTCACTCTCTTGAGAAGTGGCTGAGCATGCTGAAAGCTGAACCTGTTGACCTGTTCATAAAAATCAGTGTATTCATTTCTGTGGTAGTAAGGGAAGGAAAATTAGGGACAAGATGTTGGAGGAGAATAGACAATTGATTTAGAGTGTTTTGAACACTGTTCTTGGTTAAATAGTCTTTGCAGGTTATAGCAAGTATAAGCAGGTACTGGATCTTCTCTTTTCTGTAGTAATCTCACTTTTTCCAAAAACCTGATAAACAGCAGAAGGGTCTTGCTTCAATAGAAACAATGAATAAGGGGAAGTAAACTGGAAAACTCTTAATGACAGCTGTTGACTTTATTGTAATGTTCCATTCACTATCTTTGCTATTGGGCAATTTCTTCCTAGGCTGTTTCTACTTTCCGTGGCAAGGTTTGATCTCTGATAGGGGGCAAATAGAGACCATCACACAAGGCTGCTTTTCCATGAAGTCCCCCAGGTTTAAGCAAGCACCCAACTCTGCTTTGAACAGGATAACCAAGAGCAAACACAACAGCAGAATTCAGCCCATAAAACTTGCAGCCTAATTGCCTATTGCAGTCAAGGTGAGATTTCACACAGCCCTCACTGCTTCTCACATCGCCCTTCCAAGTCACTGCTCCAGGCAGAGCATCATGTCCAGGTGAGCCTGCCTCGACCTGAGGTTTAATTAAGAGGGAGATTGTGTGCTTTCCAGTTCCCTTTCATTTTAGCATATTTCCCTTCCTTTGTTAAAAGCAGTTTGAGACTTTCTTCCCTTCCTCTATCTCTGTCTCCACCCAGACAGTCCCAGTCTCAGCTCTCCAAGAACATGTGCTGTGCTAGAACTGCAACACGATTTTGTTGAAAAAGCAACCAGGATGCCAAGGAGGCCTTGGGAAGAAGCTTTGTTCATTAACTCTGTTAACAATTATAACTTCTTTGTAGAGCTACATGATTACCTCTTTGCCTGCAGTAACGAGGTTAGTGCCCTCAGTGCCGAATCCCTGGGCCCCATCTCCACAGACAGCCGACGTGCCTGTATAATGCAGGCATCTTTCCCTACATGAGACAAATTTTGCTCTGTTTAACACTGGATTTCTCTAACAGAGAGTGGAAGGACTTTTAAAAGCAAAATCCAAATTGGCAGTTATCTTTTTTTTTTTGTCAGCCATTGCCACAGTATTGATTTTATTTCTAAAAGTTATTCTAAATTAAAATGTATATTCACAATTGCATTGAAAAATTTTATAGTCATGCTTTCCCCCCACCTTCCCCCTGATTTTTCCATACAAGAGCTCTTATAGTCTTTAGCACAAATAGGTGCCTCTTTCAAAGCAGCAGAACGTTCTTTAACACTTCCTTCTTGCAGTGACAGGTCATTTTGAACGCTTGCTCAGCCCTGCCTGTATCTGATACTCTTGACACTAGACACGCAGGTTTTAACAGAATTTCTAAAAGGGCTGCTTGAAAGAAAGAGTAACCTGACTGAAAGAAAATGTTACTAAAAGATCTCTCAAAGTACTTTTTATGTGAAAATCTGTTGTGTAGCCACACCAACTCTATACATACTGTTATAGCTCCCAGTAAAAATGAAAAATAGAAGAGGGGGAAAAAAAAGAAAGAAAAAAAAGAAATCACCTTGGGGGAGAGTTTATAGAAGCCTGGAAGATAACATTTAGCTAAGAAAGTAATCATGTTCTCTGTTATTAGATATGTTATTGCACTTCATAGAAAATAGTTTACAGTGAAGATATTTCAAAATAACAAATATGCTATTTGGTTTCCCTTGTTATATATTTTTGTGTTAAGAAAATGAAGGGAATAAAGCAATTTCTATGTATAATGCAAGAATGAAAAATAATTCAATGTCAAAATATTACTAAATCAAAATGTATTAAGCATAAAATAATTTTTATTACTGTTAGTAGCAACTTTTAGTATGAAAGCACTGGAAAATTATAGCATGCTTTTTTTTTTTTTTCCAGCTGAGATTAATATGCTGCCCTATGTGGGCTGGAACACAGTGTCTGTCAGATAGCATAAAGCCAAACTGAAGAGCTGATAAGGACAACAGTTAAATAAGTATAATGGATTTTATATGGGTGTGGGAGGAATTTAGGAAAGAAAATTGTCCAAATTAAGTTTGTGTGTCTGTCAATGAAATTTATATTGTTCTTCTTGCAGAAGGTGTCTATCATCTTTAAAATCCAGAGGTGATCAAGGCATCTGTGCCTGAAACAGCACACTCCTCCTTAGAGCCACGCTGGATTATTGGTTTAATGTTAAATAGGCTCAGAAAGAAGGAAGCTAAAAAGGAACAGTAACAAAACAACTGCTTTGTATAGCATCTTCAGTTTATCACTGGTGGTCTCTCATTCAAGAATTGGCTGAACTCAGGTTCAGTAATTAACTCTTACATTTTTATTGGTCTAACTTATTCAGAATTATATCGAAACTCCAATTCACCAGAACAATTATATTGTCTTTTCCATGTTAGAGGGAAAAAAACCCAACAAAAATCCAAAAGAGCGCACCACAATGCTGTTAAATCTCCTCCTACCACTGCAAGCAATTTTTAATATTCCATACCATTTTGGAATTACTCCTTTTCCCACCTTAAGAAATCATGACATTTTTTGGTTTTGACATATTGCTCAATACTAAATGAGAATCTTACCAGAAAATAAATCCATAGTTGTTTTCATGACAGCAAATTACATGCCAAAGTGTGACATTTAAATGTTGAATTTTAATGGCTTGTCAGCACAAGTGAAATGCATTTAAAAAAATTAATACATGAGAGAACAATGTGTCTGTCTATAACATAATTCTGTTCACAGCAGACATGAATGGTAAATACAGTGTCAAATGTATTCTATTTCTCAAAGCACATCTTCATTTAGTAAGAAAGGAGCTATATGAATAGGGGTTAAATTGTCCTCTCCTGCTAGCACAGTGGATCGCTGCTGCAGTCATACTGGTCAGGAAACTTCTATCAAAATCCATTTTTATGAGGTTTCCACATGCATGCCATTTTTAGCATATGCATTAAAAGGTGAACTGGACAACTTGGGGACACAGAGGAACGTCCACCACCTCATAACAAGCACCCAGCCATGACTGTCACACACTTTCTGCCTTTTTCCCTTGACTGTAGGCAGTGACAACACTGATTTTCAGAAAGTAGATTAAATGATTGACTAAAAATATTCTAATCACATTTAGTCACATGCAAACATTTCCTCTCTGCTGTTTATCTTAAACATTTCCATCAATAATTTGTTCACTTGCTTCCAATAAATACTTTGCTGTGTAAAATCTTGATATAGCAGCAGTAAGGAGAATTCCCTCTTCTTACAATGATATAGTGATCCTATTTCAGTGCTTTTGCCTATATATAAGGTCCCTTAGGATCTTTGGATTATTTAATAATCTATAAAGGAGGTGTGATGTTCATATATATTGGTATGAACATATTTACAGGCTAACCTATATTCTCAGATCAATGAAAATCTGTGAAGAATCAGGTTCTTGACAACATGTGGCAATCTGAGAAAGTAGAAAGTTGACCACTGAAAAATGCAAATTTGCATACATTGGACAAATAATCTGTCTATACTTCACTACAAACCCGTTTAATTATCTTCTTTTAGGCTTGGGGGGACAATAAAAAATGCTGAGAAGCAGAGGAAGGCTATAATTAATCCTAAAAAATTATCATGTCTAAATGCCTTGTTAAAATATTCTGAGCAGTTTTGCCCTGCTTATGCAAAACCAAAGCAAGAACTATCTCAATATGGGACAATTAGAATGATTAAAGAAATAGAAGGCATGTTTATGAAGACAGACTGGAATGGCTCTTGTTAGTCATTTATTCCTTTATACATGAAGCACTTATTCCTTTCTACCTGAAGCCTTTATTTCCTCTTGTACATGTCCACCTTCACAGAAGTACTGACTCCCTTCAAGCATTCTCTGCTGCTTTCTCCTGCAATGCAGTCCCATTCTCCTTATGTCACCACAGGTCCCATCCCAGTGTCTGTATTTGTCACCTTTATTTACCGTTCTTATTTTTCTGAAATGTTCATTCTTTTTCAGGTGCCTCCCTGCACCTTGGGGCTGGTTTCAAATATCTCTGTAGTGCTCAGCCAAACACCTTTCCCAAACCATTGAGTGGTCACTCCCTCCAGAGAGGTATCCACTTGAGAGTCTCTCCTTGACCCAGTCACTGATTTCCACACAGTTCATGGGTACTGAATGTATTTGAGACTCTGCCTTTCTGTCAGATTGGCTAATAAACTAAAAAACAATTGAAAGACTGAGTTGAGCTAATACAATTGGGCAGGCAGTGCCCAACCTTACAGCACGAAGTTAAGAAAACCCAGCAAAATCACATCAGGTAAAGAAGTAGAGAGGAACTCACTGATACATGATTTCACAGAGTTCCCAGCAGGAGACTAAGTATTTGTTTAAGTAAATACAAAAATATCCAAAGTTCTATCAGTCAAGAGCAACAGATCTCTTGTAACACAGGAGAGAGTTACCTTGCTGCACCGTCTTACTGCTAGCTAATGCAGGAGAGGAAACGTCCAAATTATAGAACCTATAGAGCCTCCAATGTCTTCTTCACATAATTTGCCAGAAATAAGATACAGACTTGGATGAACCAATAAGGAATAGGAATTTTCCCACTTTCCTGGACATCAAAGTACACAGATTTACATTGACCAGTACATTTCTCTGATCCCTTGCAGTTTGTTATTATTCCATGTACAGAAACTTCTTTCCTAATACACAAAACCATTCCTTCTCCCCCAGGAAGACGCATGTGACTTCTACCAGCCTTGTCAACTTTAGAGGCTAATACCTCACCCACAAAACAATTAGTGCATTGGAAACAGCAAAGCATAATTCTATAAATTCCTCAACAATATGCCTCCATCTAAGGAGCACATCAGTTCAGCTCCTATGCTTGTTCAATCCCTGCCTTTTATACTTCAGAAGAAAGGCTGACACATCAGAAACATTTTTTCCAAGTATATCAGCTATTACAAAAATCATATTACCTCTTCCTGCAAAGCATACATCACTCAAACTGATATTAACTTAGCTTTAACTTCTTTCATATTGCCCAAATCATATGACAATAAGTAACTTCAGATCACCTGCAGTAAATCTAAGCAAGTTACAGTCCAGAGATGAAAGAGTTGCATTCATACCATCGCCACTCTAAAACATTTGTTCTGATAAATGTTATCTTGACACTCACCCTTATGATAACATTTATTTAGTTTCAAGGTGTATTTTTAAAGGAGACTAACACCAGCTTTCTTATTCTTCAGCTTACGTCACTGCTATTTGTGGGTGAGACACTAAACTTTTGTACTTGGAAGACTATAGAACTCTGCCTCCCTTCAGGACTAAAGCCTTCACTTCCACTGCTGGCCTTGAGAAGCCAGCTGGGAAAAAAAAAAAAAGGTGTCACTAAGATCATATCCATTGCATGGCAATGAAATGAAATGCCTTTAATCAGTCAGGCTTCTTTAGAACAGATGAAATGAGATTTAAATTAGATTTAGGATTTCCAGTTAAAAACATTTTGGTCTGTCAATCAAGCCTCAGCCAATTAGTTAGCAACATATACATTTTATTTCTAAAAATTATGTGCAAACATGTTATAAAATTAGGCAAATGAGATCTCTCTATACTGCCAGTTTTCTACTGAAGAGGAGACTTTAAAATAATTCTGAATATCTATATATTGATTTTTTAGAAATACTCAGACTGGAGACCATGTTCCACAAGTCATAACCTACACAAGTCACAGGTAGAGCCTGTTATTTAAGAGAACAACTATCAGGCAGCACTGTTGAAAGCAACATTGTCTAATTAAGCAGCAGCAACCTGACAGAAATGTCTTCACTACTGCTTCAGCCTCAGAACATTTAAAGAGCCTCCCATTGAACAGTAACGTAAATACAGACAGTTCAGCTGTGAGGATGAAGGGTTGTCAATACAGTGACATTAGCATGCACTTTTGATTTTCTCCAACTAAACATTATTAAACACTTTGTTTCATAAACAGAAACAATTTTACTGTTAGAACTGGTAACATCAAGATATCAGACAAAGATAACGGAGCAGTAAAGAGGCTGCAGGATTGAATCTTCACCATTAAAATCCCCAGATAACTTCTTAGTTTTCTCCTGGACTTACAATGGAAGGACAAATCAGGCAGAATCCCCAGGTATAATCTACTGAGTTCCTTTCACCAATCCTTTGGAAAATACAGAAGAGACTGAACTGGGAAAAATGCCTTTGTACATCTCAGGCTTGAAGTATCTAATATTCTTGCCTACAGCTGTATGTTGAAGTCTTGACAAAGTGAATCATTCATGCAAAGACCTATCCTCCTTTCCTCATCTCTGTAGGGCTTCTGTCATAGCAAAATTACTATCAGTACACCGACCCATATTGTTTCACAGTTCCCTTATGCTGTGCTGGTGCTCCTTAAGAGTCCGTCTGTTGTCTCTTAACTTGTAGGTTCTCCAGAAGCTGTCTGTACTGCTTCTATACTGTAGTAACCAAAACAAAGTTCACAGGCAGAGCTTCTAAGCACTGACAGTACAGTTAAGTTTGCTTAAAACAATCACAATTCCGTATCTTGGAATTTATTTAATTTTGTGCTCACAGTTTAAAAAACAACAAACAAAAGGAGTCTGCTTAATCTGTCTGTACACAAAGGAAGCCTGCTTCACTTTTCACAATTATGTTCACCATAGAAATGGAAGTACTATAAAGATACAGGTACTAAATAAGTAATTATCTTTAACTGTATTCAAGATAAAAAGGACCAAAAAAAATGCTGCTCATAGGAGTAAGTCAACCTCAATCTAAATCAGTAGCCCTGTGACATGTATTACCTTCTTGAACTCAGAGATCATATTCTTGACAGCAGATAGGTTTTTATATCTATTTTTCCCCCCCACTGTTTCCAACATCACTTTTTAAACAGCCTTTCCTTTATTCTTTCTTTTATTTAAAACAGAAAACACTATTTTGTTTCATGCAGAGGAATAAAGTACCCTTACTGTAACAATCAATATCATTTCCCTGTTATCCTACGTTTTGGTATTTACATTTCTATCCAGAATTAATTCAAGTAACCTTTGTTACCATATCAATAGCTTTTATCTCAAAGTGGAAGAGATCTTATTTTAAAATCATATTTGTGTTCCTCATTCGTGAAACTGAAGAACAGAGTAACAGTTCATCACATTTTGGAAGGTGTTGTCACCTGCATGTTATTGCCAATACTGTGAGTGTCAGTGCACTAGTGACCAAAATAGCAGCAATATCTTTTTATTGATACTGTATTCACTTTATCCCCAATGTTGAATTTATAGCTTTCCCTAGAGAACTGTTATCATATTCACATCCCCATCATTACAGCTGTATGAAGACTGCTCTTTAGAGCCAATATCAATCACACCCTATGTTGTCCTGGAAAACAGATAGCACAAACAGGTCACCTTACCCTGTGACCTTGAGAACCAGAGTTTATTTAGCAACACAGGCTCCACCTCTTTTGTTATCAATTGTGCAGTAACACAAGAGAGGTTATAAATATTCAGAAATAAGCACTTTTACCTAGTGTGTGCTTTGTCCTCACCTCCTCCCCCCACAATTCTTTTGATACAGATTCTTTTAACAGTACATAGACATTTTACTTCTGTCCTGAAGCTGTATCTCCCTCTAGCTTTTAATCCAACAGCAGTGGCCATCTCCCAGCAAGCACTAGGTCACTTGTAAATGCCTTTTTAAAGTTAATTCTCTTTCATAATGCTCAAGGCAAACAGCTATGAAAGCAGCTTTTCCCTCCTCTGTCCCATTATGCTAAAACCATCTTGGTGAGAATGCAAGGCTTAGACTTCACATAATCTCAGCAAGCACACAACAAAAAAGATGAATTCAAAGAACACAAAAAGGTTCAGATCCCTGTGTCACTACTGATTTCCTGTAAAATCTCAGCTAATCACCAAGATCCATGACCAAAAACATATTTAAGCATCTTACAGATGTAGAAATTTGCCACTGAAATAAAAGAAAATATTACCATTTACATATCTCTGTGAATGTGACCCTTTAGTCTTTCCATGTCCATGCGTAAAATGAGGAGAGCATTCATTCTTTATCACAGATTTGGAATACAAACACTGCATAAAAGGTGCTCATATTTCACATAAAGACAAACAAACCCAATTTAAATGGGAGAAAGCCTTAAAATCAGAAAAGCACAGATGAACCCAGTGGTGTCTTTGCTAGTCTTAAGTGTAAACCTTCTCAGATAAATCTTTCCCTTCAGGAAGGACTCTAACTTCATTAGTGCCTTTATCTTATTGCTGATTTTCTGGAGTATGCTGCCCTGAATCCCCCCCAGAGGCAGGCAGTATATGATATGGTAGATGCTGAACCTTTTAAGTCTTTGACACTTATGATTTTCTCCTAAATTATAACATTAATTGTCACTCTCTTGTTTATGTTGCCTCATCTAGATTAACCTGCTTCTGCAACACAAACACAGAAGCAAAACAGTCAAACTAATTCAGCTTCACATTATTTGCCTGGCAACATGTATTAAGAAGCACCTGGAACATTTTTGAAGTTTTGGAGAACAAGAGATCCTTAACACTCCTCCTCAGCCCAGAGAGATAAGAAGTGTCTCATCAAGATGTCTATGCTCTGCTGTAGACAGCATCAAGGGAATTGATGCCACCTTCTCCATCACTTCTCTTAGCACAGTTGAGGCACAGCATGCCAGCAGTAAGTCCTGCTTTTTAATAAGCTCAGCTTCTCCAAAAATTCATAGGGCAAAAATCTGGTAAAAATACTTTTAGAGAAACACATGTCACAATTTATGCTTACTACAAGTATCTATCTGTCTAGTGAGTTAGTAAATAACCCAAAAGTGTCTTTAAAAGGCACCTTGTCCAAAATAACACCCCATAGCAATGATTACAAGCTCAGATCCTGCTAAACTGTTTTGTGGTAGCATCTGGAGCACACTGACACCACTTTTTCTGGGAGGATCACAACATGGGATTCTGCTAATACTAGACTTCCGACAAAATTCTCCTTAAACACCAGCCTTAACACTGTTCCTATACAGCAGAAGAAAAACAAACACACTCAGTAGAAAAGGCCCAACATATAGAGAAACAAATTTGTGTGTTGTAAAAAATCCATTTTTTTCCATAGTAATAATAAAACAAAAACTTGATCCCAGATATAGCAATGGGACACAAGACCACTAAGTGTGTCAGTGCAGCCTGTATTTGATAATTAATAGCAATGTAAGAAATTAAAGGGTAAATGGGCCTATAAGATCATCTACTAAGTATACAATCTGTAAAAAAACCAGTTTATCTAACAGTCAAATGATGTGTCATATGGCATAGCCACTCTGAATCCCAAAGCTGTCTATCTTTAGAGGTTGTAGCATTTCTTAGTGAAAAATAAGCCAAGACACAGATTTCAAGGCAGATGGAACACAGCTTCCAGAAACTCAGTTTGCAAATGACGACGGCAAAAATAATTGAGTCCCTTCCACAGCTGGATCCCAGTTAATCTTGGGGTGCTAAAAAAGAATTTGAAATAAATCCATGGCAGATTCATTTTTGCTCTTAAATATTCCTGTACTTTTCCACGTCATCATTTCAGCAAAATCAGTCCATCTGTTTTCCTACCCAAACCAGAAGGTGCTAATGTTTTCCTTTTCCATTAAAAGCACAAACCCACAATGTATGAAAATTCTTAATGAGAATCAGTAGTGATCCAGCCACAGTAAGAAAACAGAAGATACAGAAAGAGGAAAACAATTATCTATGTGATAAGATAGATAGGATGGGACAGTGCCTGGATGGATTGTTAATGTGAAAAGCTAAAGAAAGCCTCCTATGAAATATATCTATCATGCATATAATCCCTTACAAAACTGACTTCAAGAAACTGGTTAGCTTCATTTGTTTTACTCCTGACTGTCCATAAAACATTAGGATAAAAAAAGTAGATCCAGGTTTAATTTACATCATACTACAGCAATTGCAATTAAGGAGAAAGTGTCCTCTGGTAGAGTGGACAGTGGGGTCCCATGCTCTCCCTGGACTCTGGCACTAGTTTGTCCTTGGACACACAGAACATTTTCCATCTATGTTTGTAATATTAATAGACTGAATTTCAGAAAGAGACAATCTCACTTATCTGCAAAGGACATTTAAAGAGACACTATGCTTACTTGCTGCAATTATTGCTCATCTTTCTTCCTGTTTCATCATAGGTCATGGCTTCTTTACTTTAGCATTAGTATTTTAGTTGCTTCTACACTTTACAAACAGTTTTTCCTTAGAAACATACAAGAATTGTGAAGTTCCTAAACTAAGGAGTGTCAGAAGTCATACAAGGGAAAAGCTTATTCTATACTTGCTCAGTATCTTAAACTCCTTTCCCAATATCCCTAAATACCTCCTACCAATCACTGTCAAAGGAGGATGTTCAGCTAAATAAATCATCTGGGTGAGCTAATACTGCACTACTTCATCATTTACCAGCCCAGAGCAATGGGTTTTCACACCTATCTCGACTTGCTAGCTGGTTAAAACAGACAATCACTTCCAGATTTTTTTCTTTCTAACAGCTTAAAGGGGAGGGCAGGTACAAGTGTCAAAATTCAAAACGATGTTTTGCTGCCATAGGGTAATAAAAATAAAAGCTTGTTTCATACAAAGCTCAAGCTGGGACTGTGTGTTTTGGATCTTTCACATAGCTTCTGACAAAGTTTTCACACAGCTTTACCAATACATGGAAACAAGTTGGATTCTATTCTGCACCTCATGTGAAGGAGGAAAGCAAACCAGAAATGAGTCATCCAGTCAGCTCAGAAATTCTCCTTGAACAGTCCTACTGCAGGTCAAGTTCACAATGCTCAATATTAGAAACACTGGATATAGTCGTGGACAACTGAAACAAGTAGTCCAAGTCCCAAAGACCCTTCATCTTTAACTTGTAAACAGATAGAGGTGAGTGAAAGTGATTACCGAGATTGAGTATGTAATCTTCACAATTCTGAAGTTATGAGTCACAAAATAATTACTGGCACAAAGACTCATGTAACCTTAACTAGAGTTATAAAAGACCAATCCTACTGGAATGAAGACACTGTACGTGGTCCAACTACAGCAAACTCACTGATAAAATTCAGCTCCCTTCCAACACCACAGCCTATAAACATACACTCTGCTATGATCAACTCACTCAGCAAAATAAAGCTGAGCAATTCTGCAGTCTGAGGATGAAGGATTCACTTTAATTTGATCTTAAAGTTCCTTAAATCTCTTATTTATATGAGCTGTAGTATGCATTTCATAAATCTTGAAGAATCCAAGCATCGCTTTGCAACAACAGATTGTGCTTAATATGAGAACTAAACCAAGAAATACTGAACTTAAAGCCATCACTCAGCATCCTAGCAAAGCAGGTGACCGACTGTTGATTATTCTCCATACATATATATCTGCAATTCAACCTCAGATCAATAATTTCTCTTTCAAAACTAGATGCAGACACCTGATAAACCCTCCAAAAATTGAAAGAGCACGTAGAAAATACAAGAATCATTATTCAGAGTACCGAGTAATGCAGCAAGCACCATTTATAACAGGGATAATAGCTTCAGGGTATTTTCTCCCATCTCAGGACTGGTTATACTACTCTCAGGGTTTCTGTATTTTGTTTAAACGTTGCTTTGTGGGATTCAATGTCCTGCAGTGCAAAAATCAATACGCATGCTCCACCTGCTGCTCGCTCTTTACTGCGCTGCTGAAGCTGCCGCATCTATGCAGGACGATGTTGGATGTTTTAGAGATTCTATCGAAGGCTATAAATGTTCTGACTCTTACAAAAGGTTTTACCTGGCTCCTGACATCATGCCTGATTTTCATACCTGGAATTACCTATGAAAGCAGCTCACCAACTTACCTAAGTACATTGTCAGAGGACATAGAATCAGCTAGTCAGATCTTTATGGGAATATAATTGTGAAATTATTTATGCAGGTGAAAAACTTAAAAGATATATCAGGTTACAAAAAAACAGATAAAACTGTATCAGTGAAAATAAATAAAGCAAAGCTATTACACTTACACCTTCTTAATGGGAACACCAACTAGACCATTAGTCATTGGTAAAATAACAACAAAAATTAATTTTTATTTAATAATATGCTGCTTCCCATACAGAATGGTTTAGCATTGGAAAAGAATTCTCAGAGAAGGGGAGGAGTCACCATCCCTAGAAGTGTTAAAAAAACAATGTAGACATGGTAGTTTGTGATGTGGTTCGGTGGGCATGGAGATGCTGGGTTGATGGTCAGACTCGATCCTAGGGATCTTTTCCAAGCTAAACAAATCTGTGATTCTATGAATGTTGCTACACGTCTGCAAGAAGCTTCATTTTAAAGGAAGAGCTTGTTGGCCTATCTGTCAATCAAACATCCATACAGGAAACCAAGAGACTCCTGATTCTTGCCATTTAATCTCTCAAGCCCTAGATGGTTGTACATTTGTAAAACTGAGTCTGGAAAAGTTAGTTCATCCAAGCTTTCAATGAGTTAGCACAAATCCTCTAGAAAACACATTTGTTTGGGTTTTTTTCATGTGTGCTTGATTTCACAGTCCTAGATTTGTATTTCTGAGTATTCTCTTTTTTTGATCCCTGTAAATGGCAAATAACAATGAAGAGAAACATCTCAAAATACTCCTGTGTGACAAAATGTAGAAAATCAATGTTTTTTCCTTCTCAGCATCACCCACCCTCAGCTGCAGCTTTCTCAGTAAAACAGCAGGGATGTGAAAGCCTCTAAAATGGCAGGGTTTATTATTAAAAATGATGCTTTCAGTAGCCTTATCAAAGAGTGACTAATACAGAAACAGAGATGGATGCTGCATTTTGAAATTAATGAAACAGCATCAAATAAGGACATTCCAGACCTACTTTCTTTGTAATAGGGAAAATATTGCAGGAGATCAGTTATCACATTTGTGAAATTTATAAAAATACAACAGCTTTAGCTCATGCTGCTCCCCAGATAACTAATGGGCACCCAGAGGATTTCAGAAAAAATAGTTAAAATGTTGCAAGAGTATCGGCCAAGGCAAACAGCAGCAAAGTGAATTTTGGGGGTTTTTTACAGTGACTCCACAACTAGGAATTTGAAATTATTTCTCAGGTTCTGTTTAATCTGCTAAGACTACTAAAGCTGTACTAGAAGCTACTTATCCTTAGAGTACAACTTAATTCCTGTAAACACCTCTTGGCAGTGCCAAGAACATAGCTGAACTTTACTGCATTCGGTGAGACACGAACAACAAAATTAATTTGACTAAACAAAACAGCAGAGGTAATCAGACACAGGCTCTCTAGTCAATGGACAGCTAAGCAATACAGTCAATGAAATCTAGAAAATTATTCACTTCATCCAACAGCTGTCTGAAATTACACAGACGAATCATACCCTAAAAGCTCCTGATTCTCTATGGCAGGGGTCCTCAATCCGGCCCGCCGGTATTTACAGAACCCCCTCTCCCCCCTCCACGCCGGGGGTAGGGGGGAAACCAGGCAGCCGCAGATGACTTCCCGTCACTTAATCCACGCGCCGGCCGCCGCCGCCGCCTCCTCCTCCTCCGCGATGCGCGGCGGGCGAGAGGAGCGGGCATCTCCTCTGCCGGGCAAACTCAGTCGGCAGCCTCTGGACTGCGAGGTCCAGCCAACTCGGGCGAATAGCCAGAGACCCGGCGCGGCAAAGTTCCTTCAGTTCCTTCTGGCCACCCTTTCCGGACTGCGCGGCCGGGCTGAGGAGGGGGGAGGCGTATTGCGTTCAAATCAAGCAGCCTTAATTTCTATGCATCTCTCCCCTCAGAGACATATCATCATCTGAGGAACCATGCACTCAAAATTGCAACCATATTTGGCAGCACCTATGTCTGTAAGCAGACTTTTTCCAGAATGAAACATCTGAAATCTCCAAGCAGATGCAGACTAACTGATGAACACTTGCATCACTTCCTACGACTAGCAGTGACAAATATGGAACCTAACATTGACCATCTCATTAGCCAAAAGCAGGCCCATAGTTCACATTGAAATATTATTTGGTTTTGTTGATTACAATTGTTCTTCATTTTAAATATTGCATTCTTTTTCCTGGTTTTTTGTGTACTACTACAAGTAAAATATGTGCAGTATGCATAGGAATTTGTTCATTTTTTTCCAAACTATGGTCCAGCCCCCGATAGTGTCTGGGGGACAGTGAACCAGCACCTGTTTAAAAAGTTTGAGGACCCCTGCTCTATGGTTTATGAGGAGAGCCAAAGTAGGCAGAGGCTGCAGACTCATGGCTCTGTGGGACAGATGCCATCCACGCAACTGGAGCAAACATTTTCAATTCAGCAGCAGCAGAGTCAACCCAGGGTGGCAAAGTGCTTGAAATGCTGTCTTGGGACTCACTGTCACTAAGAATGGGATGGGATGGAGTGGGGGGAAGTGAAGGAGTGGAGAATAAGCAGTTTTGCAAATTTGCAACTCATTTAATTTTTTTGGAGTGAAGATGGTTCCCCACAGAGCAAATTTAAGCCTGCTATCAACAAAGATATTAAGAGCAATTGAAATAACGTCTCCATACATATAACTCATGCTGACATTACCAGAGTGTGGATCACCTAACTACAGATTAAGCAAACTAATGTAAGGAAAAAGATCTACTTCCTTAAAAGCAGGCAGTAGACTTGTGTTAGAGCTTTCTGTGACGATTAGCTGTTGGCCTAAGAATAAGAAACCAATGTCACCTCTTCCCAAAGTTCAAAAGAGAAAAATTAGTCTCAAGGAACCTAGGATGAGATGATGAGGGGCAGAGTCTCAGACAGAAGAAAAAACAAAGGGCAAAGAAAGTAGATGAATGCAGTAGGAAAGATCAAACAACATTACACAGAAAGGTTTCAGAACAGGTAAGTGACCAATTTCATCTAAAATCTTACCAAAACATGAAGTGAGTTCTCTTATACACACTAAGTACTAAAGTTGAGCACTTAATTAGACTGTCAAATCTAGGAGGACCAAAAATAGATTAAACTTAGGATACTTATACATAGCGATCAGACACTGCAGTGCAAAGGAAAGATTAGATGATCATAACTAATCTAAGTTTTAATTAAAATTTAAAAGCAGACAGGTTTTACACTGCCCACAAGGGAGAAAAAGCTGAGTTCCACTGAGATTGGTTCAAGTGTATTTTCTTCCTTTCTGAATTGAATTTGCTACCAAGTCTTCTTAATGTTATTTGCAGCTTAAAGAAAATTCTCCCATTTTAAACAACTCATACAGAGGGCCACTTCCTTTTCTTTTTTTATTGACTAGTGGAATTATCTGACAGGTTAATAAGATGGTAGTAAGAAGTTTTCAGTGTCGATGAACATTTTAACTTTAAATTCCATGTATTGCTCTCCAAGCATTCACTGCCCTTTGCTCAAGCCTGCAGGCAGTGTCCAAACAAAGTGCACTTTGATGGAAGGAAAGGGAAAAATATTTTATCACCTCTTCCACATATATGCAAACATATGCTAATGCTCAATTTTGCAGATAGTTCCCAATGAAGACTGATGGCAATGTCAGAGCTATAACTCAAAACATAAGACAGTTCTCTTTCTTTCCTATGTAAGGCTGATCAATTTATTCATTATGATTTCATTAGGTGGTGAGTTTAACCCTTATTCTATTTATAAATTGTTTACAATTCATTTCTAACTTATGTAAAAGTATTCATTATTCATAAATATTTTATAAATTGTTTGGGCAAACAACTTTAAATGTAATGAATTCTTTAATCTGTTTCTTTTTCCACTGGGAGTGACTGACACGTGTTTAGCACAATCCCCAGCTCAGAATGGCACCTTTGCTATTCCACTGTACCACATGCTCTCCCCCTGCCTGATATCACACCCCCTGCACTTTTCTGCAGTATCTGTGGCTCCTCTCCATGTCTCAGATAGTCTTTTTAGGCTGCCAGTTGGGTAAAACACAGGCTGGGTAAGGCTGGCTCCAAAATACAGAAATAATGCATTGGCTGTAACGTACGTATGCAAGAGCCAGCTGCTTCTAACCAAATGGGTAATAGCTGATGTTACCCCAGCAGTGACACTAGTGCCCTTCTGCTCCTCTATATAGCTAGTGATTTTCCAGAAAAGCATTTCATTGTATTTATGGGACATGAAAAACTCAAGTCTAGTCAGATAGTGTTTAATCAGGGGACAGATGAAAAACTACTAGAAGGAAGAGTGATAAATGGACAGAGAGTGCTTCCATCTCTAACAGCACTTTATCAGACAAAGAAAATAGTAGTAGACTAGTGAATGTGAAGCAGCATTTAAGGACTCCACACAGCTTTCTAGGAATGCATCAAACAGAAGGATGCTCAGGCAGGAATTCTGCATCTTCTGAAAAAATCAAGTGGACCTAAAAAAAAGCAACAAAGTTTAAGATACTGCAGCCTTATGCTTTGAGTCAGAAGTTTTGCATTGTGGGGTGGCTCACAAGCAAAACAAGGAAAATAAAGTCTACTTAACCCCCCAAAATAGTTTCTAAAAAAGGCCAACCCAAAGTTTAGCCACACATTTGACATATGTTATGTCACACAGAGGAAGAACATTCAAAGCCTTCTTCAAAGTCAGGGAGTGCTTTAGTTAAATATGCAGTGCAGGTCTGTGCAGTGCTTAATTAGAAACAAGACAGAAATAGGAATAAAAGATTAAGAATGAGAGAAAGGCCTTTTTTGCAATTTTAAGACTGTAAGAAGCTGCAAAAGAGAAACTAAGCAGTGAACAAGTGCTGGAAGGAAAGTACAATTTTATTATCATGAACTGCACTGTCTATCTATGGCCACACACATGTACAGGGAAAACAAAACAGAAAGAGACACTTGTGATATACAGTGAGGTTATACTAAGAATCAGTAGGAAAGAAAACACAAGTGGAGATAGAAAAGAGATTTAATATTATCCAGCCTTTGAAGGAAACTGCTAGGTTTGTCAGAAGCATTCTGTTTAAGCCATAAAGAATGAAAACATCTTAAGTAAAAAAAACATATATATTCAGTACAGCAAAGGGAAAAAAACTTTTGTGGGAATTCATACTGATTACTAAAACAAAGTAGAGCTGCAATTATACTATGGTCTACTGTGAGGAATGTGATCTACCTACTGAGGGTTTGCATAAATAAGATTAACATCATGATTCTGAAAAAGACTAAATGTTTCAGGATTTGGAGTACCTATTATACAGTTAAAAATATGTCAAACACTAGGTGTCATTAAGAGCTGATATCTTAAAAGAATGTGAGGCCAAGTAGAGATAAAAGCTACAGACAAGAATGCACAATGAATATAGAAGTAGAAAAGGAAAACAAATTCCCTAGTAATAAATAAATATGGAAGGAAACACTGGTAGTACATTGATAAAGTCTTATGCTGGATATGTAAATATCCTATAATTACAGATTAATGGTAGAAAATGGCATAATTAGTTTGGATATGCTGTTGAGATGTTGCTCAATCTAATGCTGAGAACAAGGCTATCCACAGGAAGCCTGGCAAGCTTGCTCAGCAAAGTCCAACAGGAAAGAGTAGAGGTATCTTTAGTTTCTTCCACAGAAGAAGAAAACAGTCTACAAATTTCAAAGATCAGAAAGAACAAACTCTTCAAACTCTGGAAGAGTCAGAACAAAGAGCTTCATGGAAAAGACTAAGCATTAATGCAGTTAAAATCCATGAGATGCCACAGAGATCTTCAATACCAAGAAGGCAAGGCAGGAGCTGATTGACAGCCTTTGATATTTGTATTATGTTACCACTAATTTCTATGTTTCCTCTGGAAGATGATCTGTAAAGTTGTCTGGGCCACAGAGAATTTGATACATCCTGATCCCAGCTGGCAATTGTCACTGCTAGTTGTCAGAAACATGACACAGAGAAGACATACAGACCTTTTCTCCTTTCTATCAAACATATTAGTTAATATGTTATTTTATTAAAAACAAGTAAAAGCTCTGATATAAAAAAAAGAAAACAAAAAAACCACAAAGGGACTATGCTGTTGGGATGACATACATATCTTCCAGAAAACCCCCACAATACTCAAGTGTTGCTAAATACAAAAGCTTTTCAAACAGTGTTATGAATTCAGATTTTTTTTTCTGTGCTGTGCAAAATACAGGTGTTCAAAAAAAGGATTTGCAGCTGTATTCTTTCTGGTGCTTTATAAACAAAACTTTTTGGGTTTTCTGAAACTCATTCTTATTTTCTGAAATTCTCTTTAGGTTTTTGAAGACCAAAACATATCAGTGGTATCTTAGTGCCTAGAGGCAGGAATATTTTGCAACCTTTCCAGTATCCTGTTCTCCATTAAGCCATACAGCTAAGGCACTGTGGCAGTGACAGCAGGAGAAGTTTTGGCTGAGTTCCTCCAGTGCAGCATCTCATGAGGTTGATGCTTCAATTCCTGGCTTCAGCAGCCATTTAGCAGAAGAATTTGCTCCACCCACAGAAGTCTGGAGCAAGATGCTGCCTGGGAAATTTGAGGTAATCACACTGCTCTTTCCAAGTAAAACTTTTCTTTCTTTCTTCCCTGCAGGCCAAAAGAAGAATTTTCCTTCCCTTATATCAATATTTGAATTTAAAGAAAAACCTGCTTCCTCCTAACTCTTCTGGTTCCATTTTTCTATATACCTCCATAATGATGTGATAATCACCTTGCAAATATGTGCAAGATCTGCACTATTCCTTTTAAGTTTATTTCAAAACTGAGCTTATAAAGGCTTACTTTGAAGTCTGTTACCTTTGTTGCAGCAACAAATGATTCCTTGCTTTGAAAAATAGTCCTGGATGAAATATTTAGCAACCCTTTCGTAATTCACAAGCTGCATGTGACAAGTCACATTCATTTCAATTTTCAAGGTAACTGATTGTAAATCTCTTCAGTTTTTAAAACAGGTTTGCTGTTACAGTATAAAATCATTTCTAGCAAAGTTATATTAATCACCTTACACTTAACTGGTTAGAATAAATTTAGCACAAATATTTTTTTTCTCCCTGTCAAGAGCTTCCTGAGTTGCAAAGAAAACAAACAAGAGGGAAAAGGTGTGGTCTTTTTAAGTAGTCTTTAAATCTGTTGCTTATTCCCAAGCCCATGAGCCTCTCCAAAATACCTTGCTGACTTCAGCTAAATCAATTTTATCCCACTCTTCTTGATTCTTTTAATAACACTGTTGTTATTTGAGTATCTTAAGCAGGATTTTCTTGATACAGTAAAAGAAACTGCTTTCTTTGACAGTAAAGTTTTGAACAAGGTGTTAGAGCAAAACTTAAGTTGCAACAAGTGTCCTCAGGAATCATTCAGTAATAACTCCAACTTACATACACAGAAAACAATATTTATCTGATTTGATTTTCAAATAGTCATGCTGCATGGTTCCTGCAGCAAAGTCACAACAGTCACAAGAACTTAAATAAAAAGTCAGAAGCTAAACTGCACATTATTAGTCTAATATGTTTTGTTTCTAACAGTGTCCTGTTGAACTGTGCTAGAAGCAGTGTCCACAGCGCATGCAGCAAACACAAAAGCATGACTTCTGGCTCAGGAGAACCATATGCCACCAAGCATGTAATGCTGAGGAGCTACAAATACTGCTAAATGCTTCTGTACACTTGAACTTTCTTTATAACAGGCACTGTGGCTAAAGCCATAGGCAGAATCCTAAGTCAGATATGTATTTGTTGTGACCCTGAGCAAATGCCCTTTTTCTGATGTCCTCAGGAAGTGTGTCCTCCAGGCTCTTTCCTCAAGTAATGCTGATTGCTCTGGCAGTTGCACTTTCACAGAGACAGTACCATGTTACCAGCCAGGCTGAATCACTGATAGAAACAAATATAAACCCCTCTTGGAGTAAGCAAGTTGAGAAATACTACTGTTCACTTTTATTACTGCTTATGTTAACTTTTCAAGTACTATTTATGCATTCATAAGTACTATGATTAGTTCTCTTTCATTTTCCATGATTCTAGTCTTACAGGACAACCATGACTGTAAAACTGTTTCCACAATTTAGCTAAGAATCTTAGTGATGTCATCACTTTGTCTTTAAATAATATTGTTGGGACATGAAGAAAACAAAACCTTTTATTACTTATTTAACCCATTTGTAAAAAACAAATTTTGTACATAGTAGCTCAGACAGCCAAGTGCAAAGATGATTTATCATTTTTGGTATATTCCAAGTTAGTTATTTTACCAAGTTAGACAGGAGAATGCAAAGACCAACAACAGGGATAAGTATATCCTTTTCCTTCAGGTACTTGTCATTCACCCATCTTATGCAGATATTTCCTATGTTTCCATTTTCAAATTATTTAGTCCTCTCTAAACAGCACTCTTTTGACTGTCCTGTTTATCAGGCAAAGAGAAATGTTTCAGCTCCTCATAAATCATAAATTTTAGCATTACCAAATTCAGAAAGTGATTTTTCATGTTTCAGCAACTATGAGAAGGGCTTTTCCCATACAGATAGTCACATTTATAAAAACTGAACCTTCAGAAAACCTTCTTCATGAAGGGTATTTTGAAAGATATGACAGACTCCAGGACAGTGTGAGTGAAAATACCACAAAACAAGGGTATTTGAATGCTAACAGATATTTCTTTGTAAGAAACTATCTAATATTCTAAAGCATTCATTTATACCATCAATCTACTAGTAGACAGTGTAGACAAAGACTCAATGTATAAAGACAAAAACCCTACCATTATGAGAACTGAATTCAATTTTAGCCAAAGTCCTTTATTAAACAGATTATCATCAGGTGTGTCACTCATCTAAGCTTCTGTCATATGCTTCCTTATTGTAGTAAATATTTTGAGCTGGCAGAATCACAAATGATAGTTGTTATTCATATCTTGCCTTTTGTTTTATAGCACCTGAGCATACAATCTTCTACTTTGACCGTGATTCAAATATAGGCATGACTTAGAAGTTATCAGCAAATACAACAGCAAGAGGATGTAAATTTTACAAGGCTTTCTATGGATTTTTTTTTTTTTTTAATTCTATGGAAATAGAAGTCAGATTATTGCTGGAAAAAAACATTAGTAACAGTGCAAGATGACACATCAGGAAGAAAACAAAAAAGAAAAACCGAGTCACATTAGAGAAATAAATAAAACCTAGAAAACCACTCAAGATAATAAATTCCAAAAGATCTGGTCCTTAACTGCATATGCATCTAGTAAAAATAAAAAGTGTTCAATATACACTTTACTAAAAGGTTTGCTTATCATGGGACCTACACTACATAGTCTTTCAAGAGAAAATTTTCCTGCTGTTTACAAAAAAGGAGAGGAGATGCTGCTCCCTATCCTTTCCAGGGAAGTCAGGCATCACTAAGAGGAGCTACCCAGTACTCCTTGAGAGAACAAGAAGAATAGGGTATTACACAGATAAAGGAAATAAAACCTCTGAAAAAAATGAAGTCTTTTCTTAAGGTTACTTGAAACATTTTGTGGTCTTGACAACATCTTGGTTATCAATACTGTAGAAACGGTCATGATGTTTTGCACACAATTTACAGGAGAACAGCATTAGCTGCACAAGTGACCATCACAGCCACAGAACATGACCTAAAAGCTGGATATATTACATCTGATAGCACTAGTAAACAGCAGTCTTCTCTGAGCAACCTGATGTCAGTAATCTATTAATCTGATAGCCCACATTGATTCTACTTCCACATTTCTGTCCTCACTAAACACTTCTGATTTTGCCAAGAGTACAGAGAGAGGAGGGGGGAAAAAAAAGTGATTTTTATCACAACAATCATTAGAACAAGATCATGCTAGCATTCTGTTATAATTTACAGCTATATTTAAGGTTCTCTTCCCTGGGATACCCACAGGCCACAAAAATAGCTTGCAAAAGTTTTATATCATTCAAAGCATACACACACCTGCATGTGCACCTCTAAACATCATGAGTAAGAAAACAAAAGCAAAACCATTTCCATTCTCCATCACAGTTTCAATCTGTGTGTGCTTTAGCATTCTCTTGCTATGAAAAAGTAGGAGAGAAAACTAAATTTCAAAGCCCAAGTTTCCTTCAAAGAAGCATACTACAGTTTACTGCAACAGCTACATCGAAGCAGGTGGGTCACTGATAACACTGTTCCTAGGAAAGGTTGGTTTATGAATGAGAGAAGCACTTAGTAAGGAGATACCACAACAGATCAGTTGAATTAACCAAAATGTTATGGTGGTCATGGTGGTTAAGACAGTTGAGCATCTTTTGAGGTAGCCTGAAGCATCTCATCAGCCTCTACATGTGCCCCTCCAGAAGGGCATGGGTCTCCTGCAGGTCCCTCACCTCTGGCATGCCCATACAGAAAGCTTTGCACAGGACTTGTCACCAACAGTCAGGCAATGTAAATGAGCACTGACTGTCCATGCAAGTATGATCAACTTAGATATCAATTTAGGTGTCTTGGGGTGGTGGTATAGCCCCGTCTTCTTCACTGTATTCAAAAAGAGAGCAGACACTGGCTTCTCCACCCAATGTTACTGATGAAACAGTATTTTCATAAACTTGCTTGCATATCTTAGCCTTTAGAAAATGACAAGTGGAACAGCCACAAGTACTATTGACACATAAATGTTAATCAACCAAGGGTTACTACAATCAAGTTTTTTCTGATTTGTATGAGCTGCTGGACAAGAAATAAATCCCTGGAACTTTTTGGAATCCTCTAAATTAGTGGTTCCCAAATTAGAAGTCCAGTCTCTAAGTATAGCCAAGAGCTTCCAACAAATATTATTTTAATTATGAGTAAAAAAATCCAGTTAATACAATATAACTAATTCATAATTGAGATTGTAACTGGAAAATATTTAGGAAGAAAAATCTGTAAGGATGATGCCAGTGCAAATTTAACTGTTTCAACAATCTTCTTGGAACAATTTAGATTACAAAGATTTGTTGGTCCTGTGGCTGTCTATAATAGAGGTTTTATTTCCAGATATTGGTACTTTAAAAGTTTGATCACCTCATTAGCTTTCATTTGAGCCATGTTTGATTTGTTATTTCAAACTATGCCATTCAGAAACTAAAACTTTCTGACTTTTGAAAAAGCACAGAGATTAAGTTCAGAAAACTAAAAATGTAAACGAACCGAGTAGATGCAGCTTGTAATGAAATCACTTCTATTTATCTGAACTCATCAGAAAGTTAATAATTGTTTCTAGCTAACAAGAAGTTGTGGTTTTCTGCCCTTGCAGCACGAAATATGCAGCAGTGCAAAGTTAGACATGGCAATTTATTTTTCTACCCTCCTTATTTATGCCATATATATTTATAAAGCATTCATAGATACTAAAATTTTGTTACCTAGTGTCAGCCACAGACACACACTACGCAGGGGGGAAGTACCTCTCCTGAAGTTGCTTCACCAAGTCCTTGTTGCAGATTCAGTGGCTCAGAAGGCTTTTTACTTTTATAAAGCCTGCAGGACCAGGCCTGAAGCAGGCTGTGTTGGAAAACTTCTGAAGCTGTCACCTCAGAAGGAGCACAAAATAATTGTAACCCTTGGTGCAACTAAACCTGCTCCAGAGTTTTACTGTACCTCTGCGTGAGAGCTTCTCCAGGATGATCTTGAGGCGCTGAAGAACAGGGGGAGAAATGTCGTATCTGTAGATGTCTATTACTGGCACTCGCTGGCATCTCCCAAATATTCCATCTGCAGGAAAGAGAAACAGAAAAGGAAAAAATATACATGTCATTTTCTGAGAGGATGAAATGCATGATGAGATGTGCATTTCCAATGTACCCTAATTATATACTGAAGGAACCTTCTAAGAGAGACTTTAAAAAGCTATCAAAGGATTACTGAAGTCATGAGAGAGTATTTCCTATCAAAATAGATAAATACCAGGAAGAATATTAGTTGGAGGAAGAGTTTATTGTACAAAGTTATGCATACAGTTTACTTTAAAAAGTCATTCTGGACTTCTGCCTCCTAAGTCTTTTGATGTAAGAATCCTTTACTGACAATTCAGTGGGAAAAAAAACCTTATATTCAGTGCCTACCACGTTACAGATGAAAAGTGCAGCATCCAGAAATATAAATATTAATTTTTAGAAACAATGAGGATTTACTGAAACGTTTTTCATGCAGGAGCTGTGTGTTAGGCATTGGTAAATGAGAACTGCATCTGTAATGGCTAGTAAAGGCTCATTTCAAGAAGCACACTCTAATGAATGCAATAAAAGAAAGCTGCTCACAGAACAATGAGATATTAATGTGTCCTAATTTATTTAGCTCCATTCCATTTGTTGAAAATGACAGACTCTTCTCATCGATGTCTTTTCAAATCACACCTTCTAATTAATTTAGCTTCTTATTAGTCTTTATTTAGAGAATTGTTCATTTTGAGACAAGCTTCCTGTGTATGTGTGAGAGGAACAGAGAGTTCAAACATTCAAATTACCTTTCTCTCTTTCATACAAAAGACTTATTCAGAGCCTAGGTGCTTCACATACAATCTGACCATCTGCAATTCTAGGCCTCTGAGAAAAAGTGGTTTCATTTATTGTTCAGAACAGTTCTCTTCTATATAGCAATCCAAAGGCAGCAATTTAAATGCAACAAGTTTAATTAGCAAAATATTCTACTGTGATACTAGTTTTAACACACTAATTACTTCTGCTCTGATATTACATCTATGCCCCAAAAGGAAAGCTACATCAGATTAGCAACAAATAACGGTCAGCATTAATTTGCAAATGTCCATTACTTCTCTGCTGCTTCACAGAGCTAAAAGACTACAAATGGGAACTACTGGCCCAGCTGTTCAGCAAACACAAATAATGGCATAAAAGAAGATAAACTAATCCATGATGCATTATTAGCCTTCACTGTTAAACACAAATACCTCATTGAAATTAGCCAACTACTTCTTTCCTTGCCTTTCTAATCTCCCTGCCATTTACAACTGCCAAATTAAGTTAATCCAAATTAAAAACTTACCTCTGAATCTGATTTTGTTATTGGAAACAAGGTTCAATTTAGAAGCCACATACACAGACCTGGTTTGTTTTTCTACCATATAACGTATAACAGTCTAACAGCAGAATAGCCACCTCAGTTTAAAAACCTGTAGCAACTGAAATTAAGTATATAAATACCAGTCATTTGTAAATGGATGGATAAAGGGAATAACTAAAGTCCTGATTCAAAAAGGAATAGAAAAACATTTTTGTATTTAAAACCAAGATCACACAAAATGAAACCTAACTTAAAATAGCCATCTTCAGTTTTGAACACCACCACTACTGGCTGGAAACAATTAGGATGTGTCTATATAAACAACTAATATTTCATTCTTTTTTGAAGGTAATGTACCTTCAAAATAATTATCTTATTTTGAAGTCCAGAAAAGCACACACATTCAGCATGAACTAAAGTTCTTTTGGATTAAGTACCATTTAAATATATTTCCATTGATGCAAAAGTTAATTCACTCACAAACTCTAAAAAAGACCCAAGTCTTTTCTTCTAAAACTATAGTTTTCCAAAACCTTTAGCCTACTGCCCTTGAATAGAACAAAACCTGTTACAAGTTCTAAAATTAACAATTAGCACATGAGTCTGAGCTGCATTATGCATTCTATGCAGAAACACTGAAACTGCTTAGGGAGAAACCACAAGTTACTGCAGCTTTTGTACTTGAAATATGGGCATAATAAGCTTTGGAGAGGCTGCCATCACCAATAGCACTCTGCTCTCCTAAATGCAGTACTAGGATAGTGGATGAGGAGTATGCCTCAAGGTGCAGTTAGCAAACACCAGCTCTAAAATACAGCGGGCCTTTAGAGTGGGGATTAGATTGATTTCTTATTTTTTGATTTCAAGGATTCTGTGGCAAGACTTAAAATTTAAGAAATTAAATTGAAGTTGCACATTCACTTTTCAGGGTACATTTTACATTTTAATTTTTAAAAAAATCTTAAAATTACATAGATGGGGAAGGCAAGAAAAAGAATTTGTAAAAGTTGCCCCTTCCAAAAAAGAGACTAAAATAGGAGAATAATATAGCTAAGGAGACACTGAAGTGATTCTTTGTGTATTTGTCTATTCTGCTAATGGGTTTATTATTTGAGAAAAAATGCAACCATAAATTTTTACAAGCTGCTATTTAAAATATTAGATTTTGATAAATATATATTACAAAGTTAAATGCTAAGATTAAAAGACAAATTTAACATAACCCAGGTGCCCAAAAGGTCTCAACCAGTGGCAGATGAACCTCTTATTAGAGACAACATCCTGGAGCCTGGTACATGTATTTACCCTGAACGTTTATCAACTTCTAGTGCAAAAAGTACAAACTGATAGATTAAACTGTGAACAACTAAGGTTCTAGAAGGGTCATGTTTGAGAGATGTTTAGAAGCAAAGTAAAGACATCCATCTTAATTCATTATTATTGCCCATTTGCCATGAATTATTGGATCTCTTAGCTACTGAGGAAGGAAGCACCATGCTAACATGAGTGCACTGAGTGATCACCTCCGCCTTGAATGCAAGACTTTGTGGGCAGCTGTTGCATTTTTAAAGTAGTTTAAAAAAAACTCCCAGTGTATAATAAACTTTCCTTGGCTAGAAAAACATCCCACCAGGAGCCACTAAGTATGGCTAATCTGACAATTGAAACTCAGATGTACGTAAGACTTGGAACAGTTTTGAATAATACCAGAAAAACTGTAGTTTCAAAAGTAACTTCTTGTTGAGTGTATTTTTCCACTGAGCAAAGCTATGAGGACTAGTAGAGACACTGGAGTTTTTCTGCTAGCTGATGAAAGCTTGAGAGATGCACATTAAATGATTGTTTTCTGCACTAATTATTTAATCTACAGCCAGTGAAATGTTCACATGATGCTGACAATTGACCTTTGCAAAACAGCCTTCAAAGCAGATCCTTTGAAGCACCAAGTTTTTCTGCTCTTCAAACTTTCTGCAGCACCCAGAAAAGGTGGCTTTTGAGACAGTGACACTATTTGCACATATAGGTAGAGCAACACTTTAGCTTCCATGCCCTAACTACCTGACAACTGTTAGAAATTATAAAATAGAGCTTTGTATAATATAGGTTTTGTCCCATATTGCAGCCATTGTACTTTGCTCCTGTGACAATGAAAACAAGAGTGTCCACAGACCCAGCAGTGTGTCAAACAGCATCTGGTGCCACCTTTGACTGTATCACTTGCAGTTAATCAAAGAACTTCCTCTAATGTTTCTGCAGAGTTTTCGGGAGAATCATTCTTCAGCAACTTAACCTTCTGTAAGAAAAGGATTCTTGCTCTGACTGTATAAGGACATTACTTCAAAGTCCTTCCTCCAGCTATTGGTTTAAGGTGCTGAATGGTCCAAGAGTAGTCCAAGACTAATGAAAAGTCCAGTCCTTGATATCTTACCTAAGGTTAGAACCCAAGTTGCCTACTGGAAAGGTTAATCATTTTCCAATAGGAAGTATAATAATTGCATCTCAAAAGTCTCATGATACCAGACTTTAAGGTCACAGGTGTTAAATGTTTTAGGAAGCTGTTTCTCACCAGTAAGGTGTTTGTCTTAAAAAGTACTTAAAAAAAATTAAATAATTTAGAGTTCCTTGAAAAGGACACTGGCACATGCCAGAAGCCTTATTTCAGAAGGCATAGTTCACAAACCCACATTCAACATTTAGAAGTAAGCTCTTCAGCAAACAGCAAATTTTTAATATTCCATTTATTAAAAAAAGATTTGTTCATAATTTATACCTCCACTTTTAAATTCTCTTTACAAGTGATGTAGAGATCATACAGACAGAGCAACAGGGGCTTCTACAGTGCCATTTCTCATGCAATGTTTTGAAAAGCTTACTCCAAAGCTTTCAAACAGCAAACGCTGACAAGCCTCACTGCAGCAGTTCCTCAGAGAAGCCTATGCTTGCAGTCCTGGTTAGGTGCAGGGGAAACCTGCATTGCTCCGTGGAGAACGAAGGGAGCCTTCCTGGGGCAATCTCCCCGTTACACCTCTACCTGTGCACAGCCCCAGCGCTCCCGGGTCAGCTCCATTCCAGAGCAGTAACAGTGGCACCTAGTGGGCAGGTCGGTGTTCAGGGAGCAGTCCCGGAGCACACGCTGGTCATCTGCGACATCTATTGCTTTTAGAGACATTTGGCTTTATCTGGGATACAGAACTGTGCAGTTACTGTTGCCCTCAGCCTTCCTTATCCAAAAGGCTGATAAGACACGTGGAAGTTTTTAAGGCACTTATTTAAAATGAAGAAATACAAAAAAAAACACCTGGGGTATTTCTTTCTAGAAGGGATGTGTTATATGGACAAGTAAGCAAAGTGCACACAGACTGTTTCAAACAAAGTAAATACTGGTATTCTGCTTTTGCTAGTAAGGCACAAACCATTATGCAATAAAAGTAAATCCTTAACTAATTAAAACACAAAGCATATTTTTTGTAGATTATTGTAGATTTAATAGAAACACCTTAAAAAAACCAGAAAACAATGTAAGATGTTCTAAACTTGAAAAAAAAAAAAAAACCCACAAAATTTCTAACCACAAAATCCCACACAGTCAATACTCTCACTAGCAGTCAGGCAAGTACCTTTTTCCTCAGCTAGTAAAACTTCAGCATGGACGACAAAGGTAACTAAATTCTGTGGAAAGCAAGACCACCTAAAACAGTCCTTTTATAGGACTAACAAGATTTAGTCTCTTTTCTTACCTCTCTAGACACAGATATTTAAGGAAAATAGTGCATGGCCAGTCTGCTTTCAATCAAACCCCCAAATACTTCTGCTTATTGAAAGAGCTGGATAGCACATTAGTTCATTATGAAAGTACTTATAGTAAAAGATAAGAGCTCATATTAACAGTAGCATGTTAGCTGTTGTGCAAACATTGTGATAGGGCTGGGATTTGCAAAACTCCAAATCATCCTGAGGCATGTCTGCAAATGAATAGCTCCTCTTGGGTTTACAGACTTCTAGTCTCAATGAGTAATTTTGAGAGCAAGTTCTGGAGGAGACTGCTCTTCATCAAAAAGATATAACCTTCAACAGAGGGGAAACACTCAGGAACTATTTCTGTACTAACCTGCTCATTTATGTGGTGCATTGTACAGTCCCAAAATATTAAGCTCACTTGAGAAAGTTAAGTTACAACAGAAATATGTAAATTACAGAGAAAGTAGCTAAAAAATCCTGATCTCTCAAGTACAGCAAGAGGAGGGAAGGAAAAGACCATGAAAAAGCTAGCTGCACTTTAACAAAGCAAGAGGAGAGCAGGCTTGCCATGAAAAGAAGTGCTGCCTGCTTCCAAAAGGCCCTTAAGCTATTCAGCTAAGAGAACGAGATGTCCAGATTTTAATGCCTACTCTCTGCAATTTAAAGCACAGAAGCGAACCTAAGTCTTAACAGGTAGCACACAGTCCTCCAACCACAAAAATAATAGCAGTGTCTTGGGAGAAAAGGGCAGGAGGAAGTTTGAGGAAAGGAAAATGTAGAGATGAAAAGAGAGCAAGTTTTAAACTTTTGCTGCTAGAGCTAACATTCAAGTTGAACAAAGCTTGAATAACTTAGTACTTCTCAGAGAGCCAAACTTGAATTTTCCACAGCCTAGGTAAGAACATGGAATGAAAGCTATGTTTTTGGCTCTATGGTAAGGACAAGAAAGGACAGCAAAGCAGTGACTGAATCAACATCTTCCACACCCCAAAGAGCGCTACAGTCTGTAAACCACAGAAGCCACCTGCTGCTTCTTGACTGGAACACAGAGACCAATCCAGGTTTGAGAACATTTTTGAGGAAAAAAACCCAAGCAGCTCTAATTGTGTTATATTAAGATGAGTTTTCTTGGCAAATGTACATATTCAATACTAGCCGTGATGTCTCTAAGAAAGAGAGCTCACAATCAAAATCATCTGAACAGCAACTTTTTTTTTGTCAATACTGATAATAAAGAGAAAAATGAGGAAAGTCAAACATAAATCCTCCTCCATAAGGAAAAATACTTTTAATTCATGTATAAATTGAGTATTAGCAGGCTTACAATAAAACTCACTCTCTTTAGCATATTTTGCCCTTGGACTGCAACATATACGTTTATACTTTACAGTGATATCTCACTGAGAAATCTGAGCCATGTACCACCTCCCATCTAGAAAAAGCTATTCTTTACCAGAATAAAAACAGAATACTGCACCACATTCTGACCACATCATCCCCAGAAAGATACGAATAAACCAGAGAAGTTCAGAAAAAAGGAAAGAAAGGAGGTAGCCACATAAATCCTTAAGCACTGAACTGTCTGGTACTTTATGGGAAAAGACTAAAAGTTTATGCAACCTAGTTGATTAATTATTTATTACATTGAGAGAAATGAAGTGAAAAGACAAAAATGAACACTCTGAATCAGAACAAGCTTCAAGCAGGGAGAAACTATTCTGAAGCTGTTCAACTCCCTCCTGGAAGAGTAATGAAGCTCTTATTGCTTGCACTGTTTAAAATTAAGCCAGAGCAATGAGGAATGATGAATCATGAACAATTTATTTTTTTTTTTTTTTACTCAATATGCATTTATGAACAAAGATTACTGGAGGGACTAAGAATTTATTTATGGAAGCAATGAGATGCAAATATACTAATGCTTATTTATGCACACTAATTTTCCAAGTATCACTGAGATGTACTTTAGTCACTTCAAGGATCCCCATTACACTTTCTGTTGATGCCAAAAACCACTTTGGTGCTGGCAGTGTCTTCACTATGTGATCAGACTGTAGCTGCTTTAGCATCTGTATTCCCAAGGCATAAATAACTCTGCAATCAAACATGTTCAACAAAATGGATTTCTGCATTAATTTTCATTTTGTATTTAAAAAAAAACCAAAGTAGTGAAAGTTTTAACTTGTGCTAAGGTGCCAAGAGCTTATACTTTAACAGTTAGTTATGACAGATTTGCAGGAGAGTGTTCCAGTGAAAACATGACTAATGACCATTCCATTCATATTCATCAGGTGTGCTAATATATAGAGCAAACTTGCTTTATTTTTGACCTTTGTCAAACCTGAAGCTTTCTACATCTTTGCAAGACAATATTTTTTGAGATAGATTACTTTTGTGATCTGAGATGCCCATTTCTAAATGCAATTTACTTCAGACACGCATTAAATTATAGTAATAAAGATCGTCATCTTGTTCCCTAGCTGCAAAGTATTACAAAAATTATGTTATACCAATCAGAATATGAGCAGAAATTTTAAATGCATTCCTTTAGAAGGGAAGGGGAACCCATTACAAACTAGGATGTCTAGAGAATCCTGCTCTGACAGGAGGGTTGGACTAGATGATCTTTTGAGGTCCCTTCCAACTCCTAACATTCTGTGATAACTTCAGAGAGTGCTGCACCCTGTGGACTGATTAAAACTGTTTGGAGCTATCACAAATCTCTACATCTTGCTGAAGGATGAAATACTAGCACTCCTACAGAAGCCATGGCACATCAAGTTGGCCCTAGCACCTTACACATGGTCACTGTAACAGCAGAGACACTCACCTTAAACTTTGACAGAGAGATGCTAACTCTTTCTACTGACCAGTCTGGAAAGTGTGAAAAATCTGACAGTTTTCAAGCAAACTGTGCTTTAAAATAGCCAGATATGTTACACACACCTAGCAGTACCTATCAGAAGCTACATTTGGAAGAGTTACTGCTACCACCATGAATTAGAGCTTCAGATGCAGCTCATATCCTCCCACCATGTGACAGAGACTGAGCATCACCTGTAGCTTTGCTAACAGCAATAGGTGAAGGGCATGAGACACTGCAGCCCTTCCTTGCTTGGTTCAGACCCCAGCGTTCAGCCCCAGAGAATACCAGTGCAAAACCACTAATGTTTGTGGATATATGAACATGACAGCAAGAAGATGGAGTAAGGAGGTGACATCATTCAGGATGCAGCACTGATGAGGTAAGTGTGGAAAGAGCTCTGGCATCCAATTTTTTTTAAGTGATAAATTTTGGAAAGGACATTAAGAAAAGCTAAAGCAATTATCTACTGGCTGGGAAAAGCCCTGAGGTGAAATGCCTTGTCCAGCACAGAAGCCTTCCAAACAGAGGATGATCTTTTGTCTCTGTAAGTAAGCCTGAAGACAGATGAAATGATACAGGAATGAAGATTTGGAACAGGACTAGGAGCAGTTTCACAAGTATTTCATTCTCCTCAGTTCTGTGTGTTACAGCAAGATTTTTTGGCTATTGGTGCACAGACCTTTTCAATAAACATGAAATGTACAACCCCAAATTGCTTCCTATTTTATTCACAGAATACATACAACTCAAAATGTTTAACATTTGAACATACTTATAAGTTGTAATGTGCTTTTTAAAACACTTAATTAAAAGCCTTTATTTAACTGGAGTTTGGGGGCTGAATTTAAGCTATTCACAGCTTTAGATTCTCCTGCAATTTGAGTGGTTTAATACAGAATTTGTATACTCAGAATATATACTACTTAAAACAAAACAGAATAAATAAGAATAATTTTGAACAAAGTAGTCACACTACAGAATTAGGACACAATAGTTCATTAAAGATGCAAAACAAAGAAGATAACTTGAAAGCCAGGACTACAGGATCAGCAAAAAGACCACCACTGAAATAATCCAATACTGGTAAGTGCCATACAGTATCTTTCTAAATTTCTTCCTCATGCTATACTGCTTATGAAGTGCCAGATTCTTGCTTAGGATACCTAAACTACACAGAAAACAGTGTATACTTGCTGTCAGTTCTTACACTCCAGCTGAATGCTCTTCCAGGCAGAAGCCACCACTTTTTTAATGTTTTTATAGAGCTAACAAAAAAGGAAAATGTCTCTACCCAAAGTCTATTCGAAGCTTGGATTATTGAAAATAATAATACACCTTTAAATAACATTGCTAAACTTATGACACTTATTAGATGGATAACTATTCACCCAGATCTCTGCATAAAGTCTGCCTTTCTTAAGCACACCACCTCAGAGTTTCACTTCTGCTGGTGCTTTGCCTTTCCCCAATTATTCAACCAGACCAGCCTGTGCTCCTAGCTCTGGCCAACAGAAAGGTTTGCAAAGCCCTCTTCAAAGGCAAAAAAATAAACAGAACGGTGCAATCACTAATGAAAGCAAAAGGATAAAGCAACAACTTTAAAATGCGAGAGGAAAAAAGACAATCTGCCACCTCCTATCCCTGGCCATACTTCAGCTCGAATTCACCAGTCAACAAGATCCTTCTCTGCTGAAACTTAATTCAGATACAGAGAAACCAGAAAGATTTCCAAGTCATATACAGATATAAGCAGCCTTTGAGGCATCCAGACATTTCTGTTTAATCTACAAGAGCATTTTCTTCAACAGGCATCAACCAAATTAGTAAACTTTTATCTTCTAATCCAGCTTCCACACATCTAATAACTGCAGCAGTTTTACAGTGTACTTCAGTTATTTCTTCGATGGCACTAAGAACAGAAACCAGAGCACTTCAGGTTATTTTCAGCATTTATGAATGGCCAACATAGGAGGAGAATATCCCATTTCTCTCATATCTGGAGCATCACCCTTTCAAATAAAAATGTTCACCTCGAAGTCAATAAAGGGCAGTCTAGAAAAATAACCTGCACATTTTAGTAAGTTCAAGACTTCAAAGGCTGCACCCCGAGTCTTTTGCACAAACCCCATTTGCTGCAAAGTTCATATTCTGCCTAAACCACTGACTACTGTCATATTTGGTGCAACTTTTTATGGGTGGAAAGATAAGCAGCAGGGCAGCAAAAAGAGGAGGTTTATCTATGGCAGCTAATCTTCTCAATCAACAGCACTCAGCTCTGCTTAACAGCCGTTGCCAAGTAACAGGGACCAGCTTTTCTTATCGGCTTCATAATGTTTCATTGACTATTCAGACTAGAATAGAAAGCTGTGACACTCAGGGTTATAAGCAGCACAAAATGAAAATGGCATATTATGTGGGATGAAGAAGAGAAATCTTTTAGCTTCACCTTATCTGGACAGTGACTGTTACTCCTCCCCTCTCGCCTATAAACCTATCCCCTTCCCCCAAAAAATCATCTATCATCTTCTCTGGTTATTTTAATATCACAAAACCAGAAAAGTGTATCTACATAAACAATATTTTATTTTTTAACATTGTTGGCAGTTCCTCAGCAATTCACCAACATCACTGATAGCTCTTACTCAGAGAGACAAGGGTTGAGCAGATCCCTATTCCATTACTGAAAAGCAAGCATCTATTGCTTATTCTGAAGCTACTGAAGCAGCTTCAATGCTTTTAGGGATGTCTTCTCACAGAAGGTGGGATATTCCTCAAACTTGGGTAGCCATGACTAGAATAAGAAGGTGCATCAACGCAAAACTGACAGCATTACATTTCTTTAACAGTATTACAACTTCTCTCTCCTGACACTATCTCTGCACAGATTCTGACTTGCAGTTTGAATGTTGCTGCTCTTCATGTACTGGAACACAAGTAGCAAAGCTTTATTACACCTCTTCTGATTACTTTTTTCTATAATCACTTTTTCTGAATATCTGGTCTTCTTTCAGTTAAAAAATAACTTGAAATATACTCCCAAAACTCACTCGCACTAATGAACCTGGAGTTTTATCTAGACAAAATAGTTAGATGACCTAGTACAGACTTATCAACTTCACCAACTCTTCTGTATTTCACCATTAATGAGAATAAAAACATTTCAAACAAATTAAATTATTATTTCTAACATTTCTTTTCATATAAAATGCATGAGTTTTAAGGAAAGAGTTAAATTTGATTCAGCCCATCAAATCTTGCATGCAAGACTGGACAAGTAAATTAAGAGTATAGCTGCTATAGGTTTTCTCCAGAGGGAGGGGCACATCCTAAAGGTGATTTGGCTAAACTAAAATCTAAATCCCTAAATTAAATAGATAGATGCCTTGATATGAATAAAGTCACAAGGCTCAACCATAACAAAAGAACAAACTAAATAACCTGTGATTCAGCCTTAGCTGAGGTACTACTATCAGTTTTCACACAGCTTAGCTTTTCAGCTAATGAACACTAAATGAGGCATTACACCTATTTTAACTTGCTTAAGTGCAGTAGAAAACATAAAAATGTTGAATTGTCTTCAATATATTAAATACCTTATAAACTTATTACTAATAAAGGTCTATAAATTTATCATTCTTTGAATCCATTTGAAATTATTACTATTTGAATTATTTCTGGAGAATTATTATATTTCCAAATACATTCCCTTCACTATGTTGTTTTATTTCCAATACATTCCCTTCAGTACACTTCCATGAAGATGTATAAACTGTAGAGAAAAGCTGAGAACATCAGTAATTTTGTTCTTAAGACTTCTGGGTTTTGCTTTAGGTCAGGTAGAGAATGTTAAGATTTTAGTTATGGAAAGCTGACAAGGTTCATTAAAAGCCAATGACATCACAGACTAAAGAAGCAAAATGTATTTCATCTTTTCACCTTGGAAGCAAATGCAGCCTTTTATAATGAGGCCTCTTCAGCCATGACCTCATACTGCAACACAGAAGCACTGCAGGTGACTGCAAGACTCAGTTTTAAAGTCCCACCAAAAATAGTGCAAGAACTCTTGAGGCCTGTATTAGGATCTATCCATCACCTGAAGTTGCTTGTTAAAGTACTAGAACAAGAAAAAACAGCTGATTCTCTGGCAGCTCATAAAAAGAGTATCATATCACAAATTTCCATTTAAATTTCTCTTTGAATAGTGTCTAATTGTCCCTTTACTCCTCTGCCATATCAGCAGTGACATTACTTCTGAACAGTCACAGCATGATACCCAAGGGTCAGATTTTCAAAGCTGAGCACCTACACTTAAAGAGCAAAGGAATAAAAATATCACATGGGAATAGGTGTGGAGATCCCTTATTTTGTGTGTATATAAAAATCAGTCATATAGCCTGTGTCACAGACAAGCAGATACTAACACCTGCAAGTGCAGATGCAAGAAACATTTCTATATTATGATGTACAAGCTATGGAAGATGGCTAGGCCAAAATCAGAGCAGAGGTTACTGCTGCTCTTTGGACTTCTGTCCCACAGGGATTCTGTTCCAGAACTGTAATCTTAAAATCCCTGCAGTGTTGTTTAAGTCCCTTCATACTTCTGGTATCTGGAATGGAAATTAGAAGTGGAAGGAGTTAGCTAAAGAGAAGCTAACAACGTTAAACAGACATTAAAATAAACATTTTGCAAAATAATATGAAAAAAATTTACTTTAGATTGAGTACAAAATCTTATACTCAAAAACAACAGGCCTGTCAAGAATGACAGAGAACTAAGTTTCCACACAGATCTATCATTAGGCATTATTCTAGTAGAACCACAGGAAGTGCTCTCTTTATACCTACAAGCTAAACACTTATGCAAAGCTGCTTCCATACATTTAAGGAATTGATTTCAACAGCACCCTGGTTTGGAATTTTTTTTTTTGTAAGAAGGCTTCAGAATAATTTCTACAAAACCAACATGGATCATCTTTAATTACTGCATTGCAACCATGGCTATTTAAAAACCCAGTCTCAGCAAAGTAGATGACAAACATTAATGAGCAGTAATGCACACATGGTATTGTAAATGAAAGGATAATGAAAGCAATTTATTTGAAAATTAAAATATGATTAAGAATGGCAGCCTGTACTAGGACCCAGATGCCAACAGAAAGGAACCCATGCACAAGCAGACTGTCATTAATTTGGGAACCATATGAAATTGCTTTCCTTTCTTTGACAGTTTTTAATATAAAGTATCTTAACTAATGGATAGCAGGTATACACTGAAAGCCCCAAGACCTATGGAGGTTTTTAGAAGAAATGAACACTAGAAGGAAAGTCTCCAAGAGGAGAATCTCAGAGAGAGTACAGTTAGAAGGTATTTCAAATTTTAGGTAGGATGAATTACACTCTGCAAAAATGCCTCTCTGAAGAGATGTCAGTTCTTAACTCACACTGAGTGCCTAAGCTCAAGTCAGGTGAGCCTAGAGCATATCTCCAACAGAATGAGCTCATACTAGCACCTAATTAGGAACAGGATGCTTGGGGAAAACCAAAAAGCAGGTGCACTGAACTTGGCTAAATGCATGCAGAGGAGGTCTAAAAGCAATTTGACTATGATAATATTCTCTTTCACGTATGTTAATTAGACTTTGAGATCATGCAAATATGTTTACAATCTAAACTGGTTCTATATACAGTATGGGATGGGTGGTAGTTCAAGTCTCCATCACTTCAAGGACCTCTGTACTTTGCTCCAGATCAATTACAGCATGCCTTGAAAAACAGAATTAGTGTCAGGTACTAGAATAAAGGCTTGTCTATCTTTTTAAAGTGCTTATCTCAAGTCACTGTTGACACAACAGCAAACCATATTCAGCAGCTGGCTATTAAGTTATCATATATACCCATATTTAAGCCTACAATTTTGAAATTTTCAATTTAAATAACTTCATCTAGCAATGCCAGGGGTGCTTGTACTCCATGACACATTACTAGACCATGTCTCCAAGGCCTACAAATATGTCAGGATGTAGAAAAAAGTCACTGAGAAAGGTTTCTCTTTCTAAAAGTATCCTGATTAAGCAGAATAGGGAGCTATGCCAAAGGACCACTCCATCTTGGTGATACTGAGGCCCTGTGGTTTTGTTCCAGCTGCAGCAGGTCAGGGTCAGGTATCAAACATTTATCAGTTTGATTTCAGAAATTAAACATAGTCCTTTGGATAGCTGTTCTCAGAGACCTTAACACAACACAGCCAGCTGGTCAACAGAGGTAATAATCCTACTGCACTCAACATATGTGCATAGTCACTTTGAGCACTGTGTGCAGTTCTGGCCCCACAATTTAAGGAAGATATAAAGGTCCTTGAACGTGTCCAGAAGAGGGCAAGAAAGGTGAAAGGTCTGGAAAGAACATCCTATGAGGAACAGCTAAGGATCTTGGGTTTACCTAGTTTGGAGAACAGGAGATCAAGGAGGGGAAGTGCTGATCTCTTCTCCATGATATCCCAGTGACAGTACACATAGGAATGTTTCAAAGCTACATCAGGGGAGGTTTAGACTGCATATTAGGAAGCACTGCTTTACCAAAAGGGAGGTCAAACCACTGGAACATGCTTCCTAGACAGGTGGTCAATGCCCCAAACTTGTAGGTGTTTAAACAGTGTTTGGACAATACCCTTAACACACTTTAACTTAGTCAGCCCTGAACTGGTCAGTCAGTTGGACTAGATCATTATAGGTCCCCTACAAGTGAAATACTTAATTCTAAGGTTCAGCTTCAAAGCAAAACAAAACACTACGCTACTGTGAACAGCATTTTGCAGTGTATTTACTAAAATATTTATGTAGTGTTTACAAAATACATAGAACAAGGAAAATTAAGATAACTAATCAAAAGCTTTTCCCCATGCTTTCTTGAATAAATGTATATTTTATGTATATATGTCGCTTATCCTCCTATCAAAAGACATCCAAGGAAAACAAATTTCATCAGTATGGCTCCTAAGAATTGATATTTTCCATTGTACCTAAGCTCTGAAGAGAACTTCCTATTCCTTGGCTGCTCAGTAAACACAAATCCTCCTAGCAAGGATGTACACTGTTGAACACTGCAGACATCTTCCATCCATTTTTGTCTTGGATAAGATACTAGATATAATAAATTATGTATCTATTACAAATGTAGAAGTAAACACTTAATCATCTAAAACAAAATGACAAGTTTTTAATGGTAACAGCTGTACCCCAGCTGAGCTGAACTGTTACCTTATCACTACTAACAACACAAGAATATCAAGGAAAACAGTGTTATCTGCAGAACTCCATGCCTTAACAAAAGGTTATTACCTGGTCACAATACTTTTTATTTTTCCTTTTTTCTTCCCCTCTCCTACTGTTGCATTGCTTTAGCTATCACTAAATTTTACAAAGATTCTTAAAATTTTCAGCTTCTAATTATTTATTGTCTGTCTGTCAAGCCAATCATTCAACACATCTTAAAAACTGCTTCAATCTCTGAACAATGCCACTTTTGGGTAGGGGACAAGGGCTAATCACCAACAAAAAATATAAATAGAACCAATGGCTGCTTAAAAATATATTTTAATCCTTAAGAAATCCACTGGGATACTAACAAAAGGTGGTTTTGTCTGCAAAAAGGCATTAACATAGCCATTTATAAAACTAATAGGAAAGCGAGCACAGCTCCAGTAATAATGAAAGTACACTGCAGAATAACATTATGGAAATAGGATACCAAATTGAAGAATTGACCTTGGGGCCCTGGCTTATCCTGGATGAAGATGACTTGTGAAATGAAAATTTGGCTGTAATTTGCTCTTGCTTTCCCTAAAAGGTTGAAGGCATTTCTATTCCAAATGAATAGAATGACTGTTAATTTCCTACCATTAAGAAGGCTGTTCTCAAATATAGTTATTTAAGTGTATTCAAATACATTTTCAAGTCTTATTTTTATTCTTAGGAAAACAACTGGTTTTCTGTGATTTCTATCATAGTCAATTTCTAACAGTTAATTTTTAAATCACTTCAGAGAGAAGTACCTTCTACAGTTGAATTAGATGTGCTATGCTTATGCATCAAGTGTTTATTCTTGATTTCACAGGATCCATTGCTCTGAGCATTTGATACTATAAGTGAATGTGAAATATAGAACACAAGGACATTTTTTCAAATAATTGCCTTACTTTCAAATAATGGCAAAAAGTATAAACTGCTTTAGGAAATAAAACAGCTAAAAATATGAGCTTCATAGTTTTAACATGAGAGGTATTAAATAATGGCCATCAGCAAAACTGTTTCAGGGGATGGGTAAATATCCTACTAGGGTGGTTAAAGTCAGAATTGAAATAAGTTAGAACAATGCAGAAGCTACAGATGGATCACACTATATGTAAAGATAAAAATTTGCACACAGTAGTGGCCTTGATGGTATGAGGAACATATCAAATAGCATCAAGAACTACAGGAACACATGCTATAAGATCCACAAGTCTTCCAGCCTTTTACACCAGTAGTTTTAATTATTGATATCATAATAGTGCCTGACATCCTCAATAATTGTTCAAGGAATATATTTGAAAAGCAAACATGCAACAAAAGAATCTATCCATACATATATTTACATAACTAAATTTAATATGTGTACGTATATATTTTAATATCATATGCATGCAAAGCAGAAGTATTTTAAAAACTGTCCCTCAAGGAGATCACATTCATAGGAGTATTTATGGCATTCAGATATAGATACACAAGGAAGAGCTTGGCAATATCAGCCAGAATGACAAACACTACTAAACACAGTCCAGTTCTGTGGACATACTTTGTATGCTTCACAGAGGAGAATTTCAAAAAGCAACGTGAAGGACAGCTTGAAGTTGGCCTATGAATGGTTATAAACAGCTTCTGGGAGATAAAAGAGAGAAAGGCAAAGATGCTTATTTGAAAATGAGTACAAAAGCTACCCAAGTTAGGTAATAAAACAGAAAAAGGAACTAAAACCTGTATTATTTATAAGAAATAAGCCGAATACACTCTAAATCTATACAAGGTGAGAAAAAATCTCAAATTGCACATCTAAAACAGATTACATAAATTTTAGTTTTACCATATTTCAAATTTAAAACCCCCATGCTTTTTAAATTAGCAACCTCTTACAAAATCCTCCTGTTCAATATGATTTGCCATTGCCTAGTAAAGTGGAGTCAAGCACAGTGAAGACCTTTCAGAAATCCATCTAAGAAAATATCTTAGTGCACGTCTGGCTGTCTCTTGGCTGGAGATGGACCACTCTACGCTGCTCAGATGCAGAGCCAGACAACATGCCCTGGTCACTTCTGTAGCCCAAATAGCCACATACTTTTAACACAGAATAAAGAGGGGGTATTGACTCTCTCCAGATTTTATTTCTTGAAACACCCATGCATGTCACAGCTATCTAACACCGCTAACAGAATTTTGTACAACAGGGAGCACAGCAAGCGACTTTAAAGCCAAATATAGGATAAGAAAAACGAAAGGAACATCTAATGTGTTGCACACTACACAATTCCTCTGATAAAAATGCATCAAACTTGACCTTCAAGATATTTCTCACTTTTTTTCTTTCAAGTTTCTATTTGAAAAGCAGTTCCAGAGCCCATAGTCTTTGGAGAATTCTCTAAGGCTGATTCTGTACTTACCCATGAATAGTTACTACCTCTCTGTTCTTATGCTAATACTGGCCTTTAGCTTAAGTAGCCCTTTTCTTTTCCTGGTATTTTATCAATAACATACTTAGTTATCAACTACTTTATCAGGTATCATCTGCATATCAGGCATCACCTTTTGTGTAATCTGCAAGGTTAAATAGGATGCCCTCCTTTAGTCTGTTCACTGACAAGAAACTTCATTCTCTAACTTTACCAGCTTATTTTCTGTATACGCTCCAGTTTCAACTAAACTTTCTTCAAAACACTTGACAAAAATAAATGTCCATATGAGTATTCCAGGTGATGTCTTGTTAAGGCTACATACCCTGCTACTTATCTCTTCCTCTCTGTCTTAGATAGACACATACTAAAATTGCCCATAGTCTTTCATGGTAACATCATTGCTCATCCTTGCTATTATCTCACAGCTGAAAAATACATTCAAGCCCTTCTGCTCCTCTGCATTTCCAACTGAGAGTGTTCTAGCAGACAAACTTTTAGTATCATATTTTTTTCTGAGCTGGAAGGGACCCCATAGGGTTATGGGGTCCAGGTCTTAAACCCATGGGGGACACCCCAGGAGTCACCTCATGTGCCTGAAAGCATTATCTAGATGCTTCTTAAACTCCGTCAGGCATGGTGCTGAGACTACTTCCCTGGGGAGGCTCTTCCAGATCCCAACCACAGTCCTTAACTGTATGACCTTTCACTTTGTAGTATTCATATGACTATCACTCTACTTCTAAGAGTGGCACATTCCTTTCAGTGTAACATTTTTCCTTTTAATCAAGAAAGTAGCTGTTTTCTGTCAGCACTCTCTTCATCTTTGTCCTTAAGTCATTAAAGTGAGATCTTTTACAAAAATCAATTCTTCAGATTTTTACAAAGTTCAGTTTAAATACTTCTCATATGTACTACCTATTGCCATAGCCTAAGACACTGTATCCACTTTACAATTTCTTTCATAGTCTCTGTATTCCAAAATTTAAATAAGTGCTTTACTGATATCCAGCTGGTGCCATTGCCATCATTTCCTGTCTAGAATGTTAGTTCTCCTTCAAAAATAAAACAGGACAAACAAAGCAAGCCTTTTCATGCCACTGGTATGACGCCTCTGGAGCAGATTTATACTGTTGTCTTTCCATCTAACTCAGATGAGGTATATAAGGCTTGCACTTGTCTGCATCACTCTGCCTTCTCAAACACAAACAATACTACCTTTTCTCCACTCTGTTGCTGTGTCTACAATACTTGCCAAGCTCACCTTTTGGTCTTCCAGTTCTGTCAGGAAACTGAGGGAGATTATCCAGCATCAAGTTCCTAAATGGGTTTTACTTTAGTTAGAGTAATTTCCAGTTTTGTTAATGGTTACTCACATCAGTTAACATCAATCTTCTCAAAGTCAAGGCAAAGTATTAACAGAGCCATAGGATTGTGTCTCATGAAAACCTTCATTGGCATGAAAGTAGTTTGGCTGGCAAATCTGTTGCTACTGTATTACCTGGAATATTAACTGGCAAAGGGTAATTTTATGAACTGAAGCTCTGCTTGTGTGTCCTCCATCCTTTTACAAATCCACATTTTGAATAACTTTTTCCAGATGGATATTTTAGTAACATATGAACCAACAAGCTACTGCCTTTAACAAGGGCAAAGAAAAAAATTCTCATCATTTTCTCAGCTCTTATTTAGAAGATTAACCAGGAAATCATTGAGAAAAGAATCAGAAGCCTGATGTAATAACAGTAGTGTCTAAACAGATTTTTACATGCTAAGAGAAAAGTTGAATATCTAGATACCCCTAAGAACACTCTGTGATTCTAACATAGGCTCTTTCCTACCTACTCAGCCACCACCTCTCAGCCTTTTCTGAAACACAGCAACTGAGCTGATGGCAAGGTACACACAGGAGTGTGTACCACTAGAGCAAAGGTTATTACAGAAGCTAGCATCATTTTTGTTCTTTTCCTATATGGTTGCACTTAATGTTTTGATACTTGCTTTAGAAAAGTAACTTATTTTATAAGGGAACTTTTGTGGAGGGAGAAATGCAGGTATTTCTTCCATCAGTTTATAAAATTACCAAATAATGGTATTACATCAAGGAGTTCTTAAAGGAATGCCTCAGATTTGATTCATGAAGGTACAGAACATGCAAATTCCTAAACAGGATTGAAAACATGAAGTCTATCACGTTGCATGGTAAAGAGCAGCAATGTCAGGAAGAAATTTATGCACTGGATGCATATGGACTGACAATTGTATTGTTTGTTGAACCTCAGAATGCTCCTTTTTTTCCTAGCAGGAGAAGAACTGTTAATGATAAAAGCATATGTTCGGTTTTTGGTGGCTTGCTATTTCAAAGAAAAAAATTCCACACCTGTTAAAAATCTGAAATATAGAATATTCCCTCTCCACTTGAATTTAATAACATTTTTATGACTAGACTTAAGCTGGAAGTCTAACTAAAACAAAAAAACATGAAAAACAGAACTGACTAAATGACAAAAAGCTCTCAACTCTTCAGTGTTCAGAAAAGTGAATTAACATATTTATTGAATTACATTGGCAATGAAGACAGCAATATATTGAAATTCATTGATTTTTTTTTTCCTTGACTTAAAAGCAACACAGATGCTTATTACAAAACAGCAGTTCCTCTTCTCCTTTTTATCAGGCCTTTTTTAACAGCCACTGACATTGACAGTTTCAAGCTTAATTGTACATTCAGCATGTACTGTTAATGACATTAGATAAATGGATCACATCAGAATGCAGAATAGTCAAAAGAGACCACGTGCCAATCTTACAAATTTAAAATCAAACAAGCTACTCTGTAGACCCTGACTCTTCAAGTTGTTTATCAACTGAGTACTAGAGAATATTTTGAATGTCATTATACATCAAAAGATGAAAGATGTGCCTACCACAGCCTATGTTCCATTTATACAATGAAATTTAATTACATGCTATAACTATGCTGTCTTAGAACTATGGTAATTAAAGGGGCACAGTGCATTGGTGGTTTATTCATTGTAAGCCCTTATTTTCAGAGGACATAACTCAACCATGCAAATTTACTCCCTTATCAAAGGGAGGAGCCCGTCACAAACACAGCAATGCCTGCTGCAACCGTGCTAAAATAGAGTTAAAACTTATTTGCAGTATCATTTGGGATGTGAGAATGAACCTAAAAAAATCTTTTCCGTTACAATATAACATAAGGTCTGAGAAGAACAGCTATTTAAAATGTCAGTTTATGTTTAGGGGAATGTTTTGTTTGTATACAACTCTAATCAACTCTTTGAGCAAAATACTCCAAATCTCATTTAAAACACCTTTCTGCAAGCCCATGATTAGCACAAGTACTGAGCTTCCCAAATAATTAAGAACCTTTTTAGAAGCATGAAATCTATGTCCTTTAGCAGCAGGGTGTTTGGATAAAATTTTCACCTGTATAGGCAGTTGCAAATTACAATCCTCTGCATCTACATGGGCGTCCGAGCAAGAGCTGGTGGCTGAGTGGAGGCAGTTTAATTGTCTGGCCATGCTCCACAGGAGCAGTGGAGACTAGCTTGGAGAGGTGACGAATTAACACGTCTCACAGATTTCCCAGTCCTCATTCATTCTCTGTTTTATAACAACAGCTCTGCCCCCCACAAGTCTTCCAGACACCCTAGATTATTGTTGGCTGCCTTCATCTATGCACAGTAATAGAGAACATCCAGGGGTCTATCTTTCATAAGCACTGCATTTCTTTCCCAAACTCCCTGTTTGTGGTCTCATGCATTCTTGGAATTCCAGTGAAGAAGGAAATAAAGCCATAATATCAATTCCCCATAAGCTACTCAAGACTCACATTACCTTCATTAGCCAAAGTTTTCAGGGAGTCCCTCACTATATTTATTGCTTCCACTCAAGTTACACAGCGTTAGGTGTATGGCACTTCTCGGGGTACTATGTCAGGGCAAACACTTCTTTCTCCAAGCATACATTCAAAATAGAGCTGCACAAAGCATCAATAAAAATAACTTTATGGTCAATTCACTGACTGAGAGATATGATTTCAAATAAGCAGTCATCCAGTGTACCAAATCCTGTGACAATGAACAAAAGGGGCAATTTAAGGACGAAGCATTGCCTTGCTTCTGCAGATCTAAGAATTATTTTAAGCTTTTTTTTGCGTGCGATCAAATCAGCATCAACCCAATTATGCCTAAGGTCTATCTTCTTGTTAGATGGCAGGGTCAGTCACAAATGAGCAGCCTCTTGCAATTTTCCATCAAATCAGCTCTGTAATTTGAGAGCTAATGCAGACATCTCATGAAAACAAATCATCAGACAGTGTCGCTTCTCCCCCTCCTACCCAAAACGAAGCGTTTGGAGGGATTTGGGTTTCTCTTTTAAAAGCCAATTCTTGTCTCCATGAAAGCCAATGCAATCTATGGTAAACAAGTCAGCAGTCATTTTCAGACCTTCATGAATATTTCAAACCTCTGTGCACCTTTTTTGCAAAAGCATTCTCACTTTGTTCAGTAAAAGACAAATTATTAATTCTAAATACAAACTACACTCTGTAAGTAAAGGTATTTTGAAGGAAATGAGACATTTGCATAAAACTGCAGAATGCAAATCTGTAGTCATAAACTTACTTGCCAACAGCTCAGCACCATTACAATAAACACATGCAGGGGGAAAAAAAAACCCACCAACTTTAAGTGCTCTTCAGAATTTGTAAATACCTAAATTCGTTAGCAGCTGGATTTGATGATCTTCAATGTCTTTTTCAACCTAAATGATTATATGATCTTCAGAAAAAAATGGTTATTTCCAACAGGGGGAGAAAGAGGCATAATGAGCTACAGGCAAAACCAGACCTGTGCTGTTTCATTCACCCTGCCTCTGCCTTCTTCCTGACAAACTACACCACTGAATCTGTACATCTAAACTGCCAACAAAAACAGTAGGATGATAAGGAAAATTTCTAAATTATTCAAAGTTGTTTCTGGGCTTCAAAAGACACTTTCACTTTGTTCCTTTATATATCTACAGCTATTTAAGTTTGCCTCTGGCTCTGACACAGGCAGCATTGTGCCTCTGATGTTGAAAGAGAGGAGCTATTCTAAGTTTGGACAGATACTTCTCTGGTTGGAGCCCACGAAGAACAAGGCAGACACTTTGGCAGGTCTTGGGCTGTAAGGACTAACTCTAAAGAAGACATTCCCTTCCCCCTGCTTTTCTATTTCCAATTTCTCCCACACTGTAGCACTTCTGCATATGCCAGATGGAACTTGTCAATCTCTCAGAGGATCAAAAAGTAAGATGCTATTAACATATGATTTTACTGCTTAATAGCATATAGGCAGCACTCCCAAAAAGGGCCTGAGGCTTCTAAAGAGAAAAAAGAAAGATACAAGAGTCAACATCCTTCCCTAATTCACAAGTCTACTACTGGTAAAGCCCACAAGTGTTACACTGCTTTTTTTGTGCTTCTCTAATGCCAGCAGCCTCATTCTTGACAGCAGACAATAGGCTAAAAGAGACACAAAGCTTAGGAAGGTATAGAGATTCCTAGTGCATTGCCTCTTGGATAGAGATATCTTTTTGTTCTCATATCTGCAAAAAAGACTGGAAAAAAATACCCTTCAAAGTTCTGCCAGCTGCTGGCAAAAGGCTCCTGAGCATACAGCCTTTCATACAGACTCCCACTGAAGTCAATGGGATCACTCACATGAATGCAAAGTTGCTAAATAAGGCACTCCAGAAGGACTGAAAAGCCATCTGCTAATTAACTTAAAAATCTATTTTCATCAGATATGGGAATATATTGTATGTGCCTCTGTGTGATCCTCAGATTTAGATCCCAAAACACAGAAAAAGACTGGGACCTGAAACCTTGCAGTCAGGGTGAGGATTGGTATCTCATATCAAGAAAGGAAAGCATTAGAGCTCATGAAAGCTTTTTTTTTCTCCAGCTAACTACTCACAATGAAATGCAACACAACTAGTTTAGTCTAGTTTAATAAGGAGTTTGCAATTTGACCCTCAATTCATTATGTGCACAGCATACCTGCTAAGTGGCTGGAGGAAGCAGAATGGCAACACTGAAGAATTCAGATTTCATTATTCTCAAAATGGAAACATCTTGGAAAAGTGGCTGTGACTCAAGGTTAAATCACAAGCACAGTTAAGCAAAGGTTATAGTGCCTTGCACAGTAGCACATACATCCTTCAGCTACATCCTATTCCTGAACAATTTTCATATCTACAAACAAAATGGAAAGGAGCAACAAAAAAAGAAAACACCACCATTCCCCTGGAAGATAAACATTTTATTTTCTACCTGTTAAGAGTCCTTTAAATCTAGTTTTCAACAGCAGTCCAGCTTCATCTCTACCTTCCACTAGTGGTAACTATCAGTGAGCTAAGACTTAAGAAGGAAAGGTTGCTCACTTAAGTAAAAGTGATTCTAAAATCTGGCCTTCTGGTTGTTTCTTGTGGAATTTGGCATTCAGAAACACCGACTGGTTTTTTCTGTTCCAGAAATCTCAAGAAGCAATTTTATCCTTTACCAAGAATACTGCCAAGCTTCACATACTCATTAGATCCCCTGGAAGTTCTCCCCATAACACTGTGGCACATTCAAAATCAAAACACATCTGACAGTAATGTTCACATACTGTATTTTATGCATGTATTAATGAGACAATATTGTCTATACAAACATACACTGTGTTGCATATAACAGAACAGCATAGCTACAAATGCTACATACTCTCTACCACGACAAAGCCTAGCACTCATATGACAGCAGTGCTAGAAGTAGATCAGAATCAGCAACTACCATCAACATGTAAAAATGAAAAGCTTTTATAACTGCTTCTTGGTGGACCTGCTAAGCTGGACACTGTAGATACCATCCAAAAGAGATATTGAAATACAATAGATGACAGGTGCCAGATTTTTTCAGGTTGTATATTTTTAAACAGAGATTTCAGGTGCTTTTGAAGATTTTAATGGTTCTGAGCCCACGATTGTAAAATATATAGTAATTAAATATTTATCATTAGATTTCTAATATCTTTAAGGCCCACAAAGAGTGAATACTTCAACATTTCACAACACATTTTCCCCACTTGTGATGTAATACATAGGTTAGCAAATTCCATTTGGGATGAGTTTTCTAGCTTCTTCCCAGAATTAGTCAATAGCAGGCAAAAAGAGCACAAATCACTCAAAGTGAAGATGTAGCTGTGGCATGATTTCCATCATGACTTTATTCATGGGAAAGAGGGGCAGAGGGAGAAAAAAAGCAGCAGGAGTTGATATAGCCTTTATAGCCAGGGGCTGTGCCTGCAACTGGCATTAAAAGTCATGTCTCTATTTCTAGCACCCTGGATTAAAACAGATACCATCTGACTTACCATTTATTTATTCACACTGGGTTTCAGTCTACAGGGTGCTATAGGAACAGAGTACTGGAGGGGTTTTAATGTGGAAGCTGACAAGACTGCCAGTAAAAAAAAAACAAAAAACCAAACAATATATATTCACAGTAACTAAACAAGTGTGGTTAAAATTACCCCACCATCCACAGAAAAACCCAAGAAAAGGAGCTATGTCAGACACCTAAATTCCCTTCTTACACCTGAGATCTTATATTCAGATTTTGTTGATAAACTCTTGCATTTGTACAAAGGCCCTTTAAAACCAACAAAACATCACAGATTCCAACTTGTAATTGCTGAATCAAGGCTTTTGACAAGGTGCTGACTAATTCCAAGCTGGTGAGCAGCAAACAATAACTAAGGGCTGACAATGAGAAATATTGCTAAATATGGCAAGAAATGCCAAGGTCCTGCCACAAAATCTATTTCTTATACACCTCCAGTGGAAATAACTGTACCTCAGGAAAACATATACTTTAACTACATTGCTCACCACCAAGTAATTATGAACATGGTAACTTTTGCATTTCATTGCACAAACATATGAGTTCTCAATACAAAAGACTCAGAGTAAGAAATAATCTGTATTGACCAAATGACAAATGCACAGAACCAGGGGCTTTTGGTATAGCATTTGAAATGGGGAGACAGCCTCATGAAAATTCAAAGATCTCACTTAACTGAATATGGAGTAAAGGATTCTTCTCCTGCATATTCTTGGCCTATCTTCTAGGAAGAGGTTGAGAATGAATCTCCAAATATAAGAAATATTCCTATATGGGATCTAGAATCTACTCAGGTTATAGGGCAAGGAAATCCAAAATAACAGTAATTACATACAATACAAAAATATAATTCCAGTTGCTCTGGCAGCACCTTAAGGAAAATTTGCAAAGATATAGCCTATAACAGCAACTGAAGGGAAAACAACATCAATCTAGGTAGAAGAAAACAACCCTGCCATTGTCAGAGCCGTGATACAACTGTAATTCCAGCAGGGTAGGATGAAGATACAATACAAAGCAAAGCACTAATATTTGCTTTTTCTCAGATCCTTTTTTCTTCTCAGTGGCTTCTGCCACCATGGTTGCAATATCAGTTATTTTCCAATCTTTTGCAAATGGAAAAGGGGGAAGGGAAAATAAAACATCTCTTATTTCCTCATGTTTGGATTTTCAATATTTTTTTCCCTTGATAGCTTCTCCTTTGAGCAGTAGCAGTGTCAATTCCCCAAAGGCAGAATTCAGGGCTCAGAAATACATACACAGCATACAAATCTTCCACAATGCTCTAATAGTTTGTTAAACTCTGGGAAATGTTATCTATAGAAATACATATACACATTTCATAAGCCCAAACCCTGTTGCTGATGCCATCTGCATTAAGCCATAACAACCACTTATTAGCTTTATAGAAATGTTCATAGTTTATAGAAATAACCAAGTTTGAATAGCTCCTGCCAAGATGAATACAACACATATCAATATGCAGACTTCCCTGTGCAGGCCCCACAGTCTTCCAAGTCTGCATGGAACTGCATAAGATGCAAGGTTCTGAAGTGTCTCAGAAATTATTAGGTAGACCTGACTACAAACAAACTTCCAGCTTTCCATACAGCTGAAAAAACTCTTCTTTGTACAACTATCTACCAGCCTGCCTCAAGCCTGAGTTTATTCCTGTTGTCACTGAAGGGCAGTTCTGCTTTCATAACCTGTGAACCTCTGGATCATTTTGCCAATTAGCATAAAAGGCTGTGCTGAGTTTGTGACAGGGGGGTGTGAGAACAGAGCAGTCACCACAGTGGACAAAACACATCCAATCAAGGAAAAATTTCTAAATGCTTCTGACTACAGATTTATCTGCTGATACACAAGAAATAGCCTGTTGAGGTCAGAAAATTAAACAGAAAATTAAACACTGGCAGACATTAGCACATGCCAATGTCACACCATCCAGAGTGAAGTCCATTTTCTGGGCAGACTGCTGTTAAATCAAACTTGAAGATTTGAGGTAAAAAAAGCATTCTGCTGACAAAAATTTCACCTGCATGTATTGCTCTCAATTTCCAAAATAGCCTGCAACTGTTTTTGGAAAATGGCTTCCACTAGCTAAACTGCAAATGTATGTTGTACTGTACTATTCCAGCTTATATTTTCCTCTTTAAAAGTTTTTCTCTAAAAAACTGTTTCAACAACCATTCCAAAGCTCTCATAGCATTCCCTCTCCCCCCCCCATATACTTCTAATAAGCACTGCACCCTGCTTCTCCTTCTAGTTCTTTTCTCTCCAATTTATTAGTTTATTTTGAAGTCACAGCCTGCAGATGAGCAATATTGGCCTTTCATCAACCAAAAGTTACTCCTAGATTTTCTGAAAGAGGTTTTAGGTAAATTGAAATGCTTTATTGAAATTGTTTAATGGATGTAATTTATCACCAGCAATGAATGTTAGAATTCCCATATTCTCATTCTTTACAAGTAATTAGCTCCAGATAGTAAAACATGCATGTGTCAATGTCTTCAGCTTCACTCACCTGCAGAAAAAGTCCTTATGAACTGCATATCTAAAAGCATTTTCTTATCTTAGAGTAAAATTCATTTTCAAGCCACTCATTTAGAGCCAGAACTGACAATTTTAATGAAGCATTTCTCCACACAGTGCTGTCTGAGGGATCCCTGAACACCAGCCCATCGGAGAAAAAGTTCACAGCGTGAATTAGAGCTACACAGCTGAAACAAAGCACAATGCCACTAACAACAATAAGAGTTCCAAATAGCCATTAATTCTCTAATTCTAAGCTCTAGATATTTTAAAATAGCCTATGTACTAAGGAAGTAAAAGCTTTTTCAGTGCCTTCCGGGTTCTTTGGCTTTTCTAGATAACCTTGGCTAACAAAATACTTTTCAATTTTATTAATATATGATATGCAAATTAGATAGAGAGACATGAATGGTGTGAAGCACTGTAATTCACCTGGTAAAAGTGCAAAGTCTATTATCAGAAATTATAAATCTTTTTCTATTTTAAATTAGCCACTTTCAGAAAAAACAGGTCATGTGCCAAAGCTACAGCTTTAGACTGAGATGCTGCAGAGAGTGATTACAAATATCAATGCAAAGTGATCAAAATAGCATGGTCCCAGGTGTGCTTTCCAATTTAAAGAGACACTTGTACTTTTAATAGAAATTTGGTTGAAGCACAAGACAAAGGCTAAAATACTATGAAAGATTATACTTTTGATTAAAGAACAAAACTTTTAAATAGAAAAAAAGATTATGGCTATTTTGTATTGGTATTATGAAAATAGCCACACTGAGGGAGTTATTGGAGCCAACAACACATACCAAAACAACAGGATGAGTTGAGGAACAAAGCCCATGTTGCTCTCACACTACCCTGAGCAACCATGCTAAAAAAAAAACCACAACACAACCTAAACTGCTAAACTACATAAAGTATGCATTCATCAAGTATTTTCTAAAGACATTATCTTTCCTCTTTACCTCAATTTACCATGCAGTGTTGTTGCAGGGAAAAACTGGCCAAGTTACATGGCTTAAATGAAATCAGGGTTGAAGTGGTTTATTGATTTATTAATGGTAGATAATTAACAGACAATCAGTGAGCTATACATTCAGGATCAATATCGGCAAAGCAACAGATAAATCACAGTACCAGGCACACACAAAATGACAGCAGATGCTTACAATTTTCTAAACTCTCTTCCACTGTTAAGTCTCAAAGATTCTAATCCCCATGACCATGTTCAAACAGTTGCCTGCACACACACAACCTACTCACAGGTAGCATACAAGGATCTGTCTTCTAAGGTGCCGGTTCCCATTTCCAAGCATCTCCTTTGGGAGATGTGGGGGCTCCAGCTCTGTGCATACCTGTCCTGCTTGCTTCATTTGAATAATTTCCAGGCAGTGAACAAGTTCTACTAGAGCCAGGTATGGATCTCCAAGATCAGGCAATCCTCAGCACTAGCAAACCCCACTTTGGTGCTGCTCTATGTGCATTTCTCTCCCCCTGTTGCAGCAGATTTCCATGCTAGTTTTACACTTCTTTTCAAGCTACATTTTTTAAGTTCCAAAAATTCTCTGGGTGACTCCCTGGTTACCATTTAAAACAGCTAATATTCCTGTTAAGCAAACTTTGTCCTTTAATTTCTGATTTAGCACCAACAGTACTTGGGCAAACATTCTTCAAGGCAGTGTTAGGTGTTCCATTCACAAGCCCTGTTTACATGTGCATTCCTTTCTTTGGGTAGTGGTTATCCATGCCACGTTACTAAGAGAAGAAGCCATGCCGACTCCCTCCGAAGTGTTACCAATTTACATAATTAAGCTAATTTTTGCTGGACATAGGAATCAAGATATAAATGAGTTGAAGTTTAATGGTTGAGTTCAACCAGATTGCAACAGCAGTGCTTGTGGTTAGACGTAACTGCTAGTACTCAAAAACAAATTAGTAAGAATTAGAAAGAAAGCTTTCAAATCTGGGTACTGGCTCACAATAACACTGTTAAGTTATAACAGTCTGAATTCACCACTCAGTGACATTTTATTCAACAATTAAAATAAGAAAATGCTTGCAGTATCACAGAATCACAGAATAGTAGGAGTTGGAAGGGACCTCAAAAGATCATCTAGTCCAACCCCGCTGCCACAGCAGGATTCCCTAGACCAGGTCACACAGAAGTGTGTCCAGACGGGTTTTGAATACCTCCATAGAAGACTCTACAACCTCTCTGGGCAGTCTAACACTGATGCTAGAACTGGCAAAACAGATGTATAAAAACAAATAAAAAATTATGTTTTCAGGATCTAGGCATTATCAAAACTTCAAGAAATTGAGACAGTGTGCATGTATAATAAAAATAAACCAGTCAATTGCCACAGATTACTCTCTAAGAGGTTGCCCTTTGGTCTGAAATGTTAGTACACATAAATCTTCAGAGAAAATATTGCCTATTCCTCAGTATAAAGGACAATGAATCTTACTTTTGACTGAAAAAATCAGATAAATATCAATAATTGTATAAAAATAATGAAAATTATGTACATCTGCACAAATGCATAAACAAACTCTCAATACAAAGAGCTCAAAAAGCAGTCAACAGGGCAAAGAAAGAACCTAAATTACAAAGGTCAGTCATGAGGTTATTTACACACATTTCACATTTTCTGTTATATATTCTGTATACAATTCAAACTGAAAAGTTCATTAGTAAAAAGGAAATGTGGAATTTGTTTTCAAGTCTCATATAACACAGCAGTCAAGGTTATATACCAAGAGGGAGTGAACCAAACACTGAATGAATTACATGTGTCAAGTGACGCATCTAAGGAAGATTCTTGACCACACCTTTTCCATTTGCTAAAGAAGCATTTTTCTCCTCTAACAACATGGTCCTCAACAGCAAGGCAGGAGCAATCGGGTGAGGTTTTCTAATTGCAGAGCAGAGAGACACTATCAGCCCTCTGCAAACTGAGCACAGCCTGTGGGGTGACCAAGCACCATGTTCACTAAACCACACTTTGAGGATCCTAAAGATGACAAGAAGGGATTCATTTCCTAATGGTGATTTTAAGTTGTTCAGGCTCAGCTGACGTGTCCACAGAAGTAACTGGTTCTCCTTCATCTGCTACCAGAGCCCTGTATCTACTCAGTAAGGATTCCTCTGCAAAGAGATGAGTTCCTTCCTCCTACAAATCATAAGTTTCCAACCTTTCATGTTTTAGGTATCTCCAGCCTCCATTCAACACTTCCCTGCAACGTAAGTTTGGAGCTTTTGCCCTGTGCAGTCCCTATAAAAGTTCTGCACCTTGTGTCCTGCAGCTCCTTTAAATGGTGGCTATGTGGCTCTGTGTCTCAACCAGAACACCTCTCACCAGCAAGGCCAACATCTTTGCCAGTCCCAGCCCTAGCAGAGGCATCAGACAGTCTACACAACCTGAGACTTAAAAGGCTGAATCCTCCTCCTGTGATTCCTCCATCTAGACCTCTCCTGATGTGACAGGGTGGCTGGTCCAGCACGTGCTGGGGAATGCAAGCTGGGGCACATAGCTAACAGCACTGTGCAGGCAACATCACCTTCTCCAATACTGCTAGGTCCATTTGCAGCCCCTTACAAGGAAACTGCAGCACAAAGCAGACAATTTAGCAGTTCAGCTCCCTGTGCAATTTCCTATATAAATAACTTACTGAAAAATAAAACAAATATGGTAATTCTACACTTAGGGAAAGTTAGAATATGGCAGATAATCATTCTCAACTCCAAGAGTTGTTCTCATGGAAACCCACTCTCATGTCATGTACAATAAGACTCAGGAATTGAAAAATGAAATAGTTTGTACATGCTCAGTGTTGATAGTTTCTGCTTTATTCTGCCTGGTCTCCAATTTCCCAATTGGTGAAATATCACTTTTCTGCATTGAGTAAACTCATTAATCTTGATGAAAAAATGTAAATAACACAGTAGTGATTGACATTGAAACACTTAAGAGTAAATTAATTATATATGCAGCATAGGGTGTGGATATGATGTGCAGTATGTACAGACTGAAAAATAAATAAATATGGCATAGGTGCTATTCATTGAGCACAGATACTCCTAGATGCTTACACTCAAATAGCTGTTTAAGTGTGGACTTGTGCAAGCACAGATCTGATCACATGAGTAAGTGCTTTTGTGGATCTGGTTCAGTGATTCTCAACTTTTCAGGTATGAAACCACAGGGCAGAAAACTACAATTCTCTCTCCCATTCATGCCCAAAATAAGGCACTTCTAAATGTTAAAAAATAAATATCACTTGTGACATCATCCTAAAGGGTAAGAAGCGATTTATATTTATATGAATAGACATGGAGGACAAATATGACCTATGGGAATATGCTAAATGTCTTCATGTGAAAACCAGGACTCTAATATTAACAAAAAAATTGTGTCTCAAAGATATTTTCTTGCAGCACAACCAGTATCAACATACACATCTGCTAACATTTGTGTTGGGTAACTACATTTACACACCTGATCACCTTTCAAAAGGGCAAACGTCTTTGTTTCATCAACAATATACAAATACTTAAATTTAAAAAATATTTTTTCTTTCAAGAGTAGCAGATCTGGTTTGGAAGCCAGTGATATAAAAAAATTCCATTTCAAAACTGTGGTTTTGAAACAGAGAACTATTATTGCTACCTATTTAATTTAAATAGGCTTTGCAGCTTTATTTATGTTGGCAGGGAAATGGATTCGGACCATGGTGTATGCCTGGTAAGTAAACATCTCCAAGGAAAATAGCAGGTCACCAGTGCATAAAGTGGATTTGGGAACTGTTTAACTACGTTTCTTCTTGATATTCATTACAGCAAAGCACCCAGGGCATCTATTTGACTTTACATTGTTTACTGCAATTTCCTCTCCTGAGAATTTTAGACCTTGACAACCAGAAGTTACAGTGCCAGCCCTCAAACCAAACTCTCAAAAGAGTAGTGTTCACATTTGATGTGACTGTGGGAGCTGAGTGAGAGTGTAACAAAACTCAGTGCTGAAATGCTTCTGGGTTTTTGTCTTGACACTAAACAGTCACAGTAGCCCAGCATGAAAAGAAAAGAAAAAAATCACTTTGATAGAGCTGGCTTTTTAGTTAGTTTAATCAAGAATTCTGTTCGATCTAAACTATCAGCAGGGAGAAAGCACAGAGGAAATGTAGCAGCTTTCATGACATTGCATATGGGTATGAAATAGAGTTTGAGAAATTCTAAATTTTTGAGTTTAAGAGCAGAGTATTCAGTTGCATACGTTTTTTTCTCCCCCTCAGGGTTTTTTTTTTTCCTGTTAGTGAGTTTGACCTTAATTATTAGAATTAAGCTTTGTTAATTAGGAGATCTCTCTGATGATGACAATTCTTTTAAACTCAAACTGCTCTTAATGAAAGGCATGGTAGCTAGGAGAACAGAGTGTCAGTATCATAACTCAACAGAACTGAATTCAAACACTACTGAAATTCTTCCTGTGTATTCCTCATCTCATTCAGGAAGTATTTACTACATTGTCAGTGAATTGCTTCACTTTGGAATAGGCAATATTGGGCAACTGTTAATTTCCAATGCTTAAATAATTTTGTAAGCTAGAGAATAAACAAGTACACAGGGGTTTGTAATTGCTGGTTTTCCCCAACAAGAAGTGAGAGTGAGAAAGGAATGAGAAGACAGAGGAGAGTAAGGAATGATATGCACAGGCACTGTAAGATTAATATACACAAAAAACTACATATTTCCAACCAGAAGCAATACTTCTCACCTCACCAGGCTAACTACCTTGAAAAAAGCCAGCTCAGGAATCATGAAAAAGAAATAGCTCCCATGATATGAGAAACTTCTGTAAGGTAAGAAAGAAAATCAAAGTGGTAATCAAAGTGGTAAGAAAAAAAGACCTGAGCATAAGGGTTTTTTGCCCTAGACTCAACTTTTCTGCCCTTGACTTCTTGCCCATGAAGTTGCATCTTGCTTTTGACTTTTCTTCACTGCTGGTAAACTGGTACAGTACTATTGAGATTATTTCCTTGAAAATAACCCTGTATTTTCTGCAGTCCTATATGTGAACATTCACTTGAACTAATCCTCCTGCTCCCCTCTGATGATTGTTTAAATTGTTATTGGGAAAGCATATTCAGATTGGGGGCTTCTTAGTTGTTAGTGGTTTCATGAAGCATGAGAACACAACTGCATTTCTTCAGCCACTCAGAGCAACACCACAAAAGAATCAGAATCATGTTGGTTGGAAGAGAACTTTAAGATCATCCAGTCTAACTGTCCATCTAGCATTGCCAAGTCACCACTAAACCATATCCCTCAGCATCACATTTCCAGGTCTTTTTCAGTCCTTCTAGGGTGGGAGACTCCTCCACTTCCCTATGCAGACTGTTCCAATGGTTTACAACCCTTTCAGTGAATATTTTTTTTTCCCCAATGTCAAATCTAAACCTTCCCTGGTGCAATTTGATGCCATTTCCTCATGCTATCACTTGTTACTTGTGAGAAAAGATCAGCCCCCCGAACAAGGTACCCATAGGCTAAAGACAACCCTATGCAGTCTTATACTCAGTATTTCCAGAGGGAAGGGAGAGAGAATGCAGGCAGAGCTGGGCAGGATATGATCCAAAATCTCTAATTCAGTATTAAGAATCAGAATGAAAATCAAGATGCTATAACTCATTCCTCTATAGACACTTAATAAAAAGTTCAGGAAAAAAAATCCAGCTTTCTGAAACCAAACCCAGCTATATAGCTATGGGCTTCCACTGGCAAGATTTCATCAACAATTTAGCATACACCTAAATAGTGCTGCTGAATATTTAATAGATTGCCATCATTTTTCTTTCATCCTCCTCCTATTTTATCCCAAATAAAATAGTACAATAAGCATAATTTTATTCATTTCACATAATAAAAACCTTTGAGAACAGAACTGTAAAATCTAATGTGTCGACTTTCTTGCAGAAATTAAATTTGCCATCTCAATTCAAGTGAGAATATATCTTCCAGGAGATTTGAAGGCATCAGCAGTGAAACAACATTTTTTGAATCAAATTAATTTTTTTGACTCTTGGCATTAAAAGGACTTTGGGATGAAAGTGCCATATTTTATATTTTAAAAGCAGTAATTAATTCCATACAAAGCCAACAGCTCACTAGTGACAGTTATCATTCTCTATTTTCCTCAAAATCCTTATGTTAAGTAACTAAGTTGGTTTTATACAGTAGCTGCAAACATTTTCATAAAACTTCAGGGTGTTAGTCAAACAGATGACAACTGACTTAAGTATGGCCAGTAATTCATTACATCTGCTGTTCACAGAAAAAAAATAAGATCATGCCTGCCTGGGATGCTTTATTTCAAAAAAATGTCTAAACCTTATAGGTGAAAATGCTAGAACCACCACTGTTAGGGGGTGGGAAAGAAAAAACCAAGACTGAACATTAGTTGCCAGCATACATAAAATATCATTAACAGAAGAAAGGAAATTAATTCATGTTGGAATTCCACTAGCCAACTATTCCTGCCAAAGCTCTGCTTTACCACCCTGCATTTTTTATGTATTCCTGTACATAAAGATTGCCATGGCAGAGTTATCCTTCTGATCTATAGGTAAGGCACTATATGCAAAGTTTCAACTTAAAAGTGGTAGCTGCAGCAGAATACTAGTGAATTCATAACCAGCATGAAGTCAAGCCTAACTTGTACTGAAATTCCCTATAGCTTTTGTTCTAAGCTTCAGACGTGTAGGTTCATTACAGAAAGATTTCTAATGCTTTCCTCATACCTTGTAGGATCAATTCATTCTCTGGCTTAAAAAAAAAAACAAACACCAGAGTGGAACTTTTAAAATTTTGAAGATATTAAGTAAAGTGATGTCACAAATTTGAGCTGAACTACAAGGTATTTCTTCATCTTAGCATGAGACCACCCTCCTGGCTATATCTTAGTTTTCTTCAGTTTCACTTTTTTCTGTAAAATTCTTCCTTCTAGATCTAAATATGATCTAAAAAAACCAAACAAAATTACAATTATGGAATATTCATTCTGCAGTAAGCTGAATTTTCTTAACCTCACCATCAAAATGTACAGTACATCTCCTTACTTGCTTTCATGTTTCTAGTAAATTAATATTCTGGCAAGGTGCACTCTGTGACTGAATTCACAAAGGATATTACCCAAAATAAAATAACTAAATCATGTTTCATACTAAGAAACCATGGGGTTTTTTTCAGATGAAAATTATCCTTGAAGACAGACAAAACATAATCAAATAGGCCAAGACAAGAATGAAATAAAATCTCAGAAGATTAAGTATTTGAGATAAGACATATAAAACAACTTTGGGTGTAGGGAAAAAAACCACTTTTGAATAAGAAAATATTGAACAGGAGCAATATTTTTGTGCTTCAGAATCCACACATCTTCCTCTCAGTGATCCACAGTGAGAATTTATACAAATATGCACTGGAAGGGCAAAATCAAAATGTGTAATAAATGTAATAGAGACTCAGAGATTGCATCTATGCTCACCACGTGATGAGGTATCTCATAACTTCCTATTATATCTAGGCACAAGGGATTACAGTATTTTATGCTGGTATTTTATGAAATTCCTTCAACAATAAAGAATTACAATGGACAACATGGAGTTGATTTTTCTAATAGTTTAATAGTAGGCAAACATTTTCATAAACCAAAGATCATATACACTGCTACTCATGCTGAATGATACTAGAGCACTATATTCTTTAAAACCATTCCCATAGCTTAAGTCTGCCTTCAGTGTTTGTATCTCAGTCCTAGAATATGCAAGTCAAGGTGAGTGTCCATTTTACTGCCTAAAACTAGTTTATAAAAAATTCTTAGGTGACTTCACAAAAGCTTACATGAGAAAAAAATCCATTTAACAAACTACTGCATTCCTAATTGATAAACTCAGAATTCCTAAGGTGAGTTACAGTCAGGATGAGGCTTATTCCATGATCAGTTTCACTTTGTGCTTTATTTTCCCCACCCTTGGGATCCATTTCCCACCAATTCTTCATTGCAAATACTGGCTAATTCTACTTTCAATGCCTAATACAACAAAAATCAGCCCCAAAGTCTCAGACACTGCTATGTTAAAGTCCTGTCACACTTTTCTTAATGGCCCTAGATTCCTGCCTTCCGCCCCACCCCCATAAAATCCAACTTCATTCTTTGTACAAGACCAACTTTTGTGGAGATGCAACTGCTCTGTGCACACATGAAATATATTTTTAACATGGGTCAAAAAAGATCCCTGGTTCTCCTAGTGCTGGGACCAGTACCAGTGTCACTTCCACACTGGTGAGAGAAAAGAGGGCAATTGGACTGGTCCAGTGTTATCAGTACTTCCTGGCCTAGGGAATCCTGCTGTGGCAGGGGGGTTGGACTAGATGATCTTTCGAGGTCCCTTCCAACTCCTAACGTTCTGTGATTCTGTGAAAGTCAACTCTTATAATATTGTCCATGCAGTGGATTCAGAGCTTGGCAAAACTACAGAAAAGTATTACCTTTCTCCATACCCTTCTGAAATCATTTTGCTGGCATTAGTCTTGGAGTCAGTTCTCTAAGTGGCAATCACTGGGCAGCTTAGTGGGAAGCTAAGGACCCACAACCTGGATGATGCCCAGTGCTCAGGCTGGTGCCACATCTCTGTGCTGCTAGCTCTACAAGAAGCTTTCAGCTGTAGGGCATAGCAGTGTTCCAGGACTAAGTGTCTCACTTTGCCCAATTAAAGCTTTAGAAATTCACAAGGTAAATATTTGGAGATTACTTGGGTCATCATATTTCTCAGGGCACTTCATTTCACAAGCTTTGGAATTAGTTTTAAGTATTTTAGACATGTATTAGGAAGACAGGGGAAAAAAATTACAGAATCAAAGTTGAAATCAAATCAGCTGTGACAGTGCTGAAAGTAGCACAGATTAATCCCATAATCAACAGGCCCTTAAGCAGACATTTGCTACAAGTCTGTGCCAGAAAGTTATGGAGAACAGGAGGACTCCACAGGACTGAAAACAATGACAAGAAACAGGCTGCACTGAGAGTAGGTCATCAGCAATACTTTTCAACTTGGCATAAGATAAATTAATGGAAGTTTCTTAATTGGCTAAGCCACATCTGCCTAACATTTTGACAAAATTAACTGAAAGAAAAGTCTGTTGCTGCTACTGAGGCATGTTAATAGAGATCTGATAACTTGGATGATTATAAGCCAGTCATTTAAAACAAATTTCCATGAGAAGTAATATTTCCATAAGTCTAAAGCACTAAGATCATGAATGACACAGCTCCTCTTAAAGTGAATTAGAAGCAAGCGGCTCCACTGATTTCAGTAGGATGGTTCCTAGTGAGCAAGGGTGACAGGCTAGCACCCCACAGATATACATACAATACCCTTGCAAAGGATAAACAAAAAGGAAAAAAAGTTCTTTCTGGACTCCCATTTGCTCTCAAATGCATATTTTTACCCAGTGCAATGGAACACTATGTTAAGAGCTAGCCAAACTAGCACATTTATACAGCACCATGCAGGGATATTAGCTGAAGTCTCAGTGAGAATATAACCTCGTTAGAGCAACATTGTACATGGGCTAATTAGGCCTGCCTCTCAAGCAAGGCTAATTATTCCCAGTACAGCACCATACTGATATCACTTCGCTGCTTCTGGGTTCTGGAGCTATATTGTTCAGCAGTATCTCAGGGATCTCTGCCCCATGCCATATTCAAAGTTGTAAACAAAACCATGAGAAATGGATGTATTATTCTGAGATAGTGCTGTGCATCATGTCACTGTCTCACTTCATCTATCAAGGACGTGAAAACAACAGTTTGACATGTCTATGCACCAAGATCTTCACTTAATTTGGAAATTCCACCACTAGATCACCAGTTGTACTACAAAGAACAGTTGGACTCAGGGAAACGTATCCCTGGATTAGAGATCAGGGTGGCTACAATCATCTCACTAGGCACAATGCCATGCTCAGTAGGCCCTAAGAAACCAAAAAAGGTAAGCAAAGGCTAAAGAGAAGGTCCTGACTTCCACTGTTTTTCTTAAGGACCAGCTTTGAGTAAAAGTTAGTGTAAAACAAAGTTTTCTTATTCTGTTTGCAAAGTAAGTCTCAAAATTAAGACATATCAGAGTTCCTGCACCATGATGAAGTATTGAGTAAAAAACAAAACACCTCAGGATATCTTACCACAAGTTTCAAGGCTTAGGAAAATTCCTTTGTTGTTTCAGATGTAAAAGCTGAAAGAAAAATCTGTGAGAGGCCTTACAGAACCCAGACTAGAAATGACAAGTGAGTCAGGACTGGAGTCAGTTTCCCTGGATGCACACTAGGGCCCAACTCTGGGTGCAGTTGCAGACAAGACTTGTGCACTAGGTGTATTCAACTAGGCAACTGATCTGCATCAGACAGGGAAGAAGGAAAGTTTTGAGATTAAGTATAAGAAAACCAGTGCTTTTACATAAAATATACATAGAGTCATCAGCAATATTGTCATGTGAGGCAACCAGGAAGCTTCCTATTTACTCAATGGAGTTTTCTTTGTATCTTTAATTCAGTTATCTTTCAGAAAAACACCAAACCCTTCGAAATAAAGTGGCAAGGTGAGGTCTCCAGCATCACCACAGAACTGAATGTCCTGTGCTGCTGATACAGATTTCTGTGATCAGGCTGAATAGCCAAGAGCCTTCCATTAAGGACAGTGGTTTTGGATAGTTCTTGTTGTGATGCCATCACATTAACAAGTGAGACTCTGATCCAGCAGGTAACAGTAAATCTAGTTTTCAAAAGAAATTCTAATAGGAAATGTGAGCTAACATTTTAAAGCCTTTAGCATAGTGCATCCACTTCCTTTTCTAACTAGCAGTTGTTACCATGATAAAGATTTAAAAGTATAAATAGCAGCTTCTAGTGAAAATGAGGAGGAAAAAGGCTGTGAAGACAGCTTGTTCCCTAGAATTTCAATAGAATTAAACAATCAGTTTTGATGAGGGGAGCACAAGGACAAGGCTTAAAGACATCATCAATTTGAAGTCAATTTACCTTTGTGGTTACTAGGCTGAAAATGAACATCTCTTCAGTAATAGCATAAGCTAAGAGTTCTTCTGAGGTTTTATTTAATACCTGCCTTGTAGAAAAGACGCTGGTCCAAAATTTGAATTCCTGGGCAACACGGTATTAAAAAGAAGTCACAAGAATATTGTGATTAATTCAGTCCCTCTCCTTCCTGCTGCTCAACCTGCTCACTGGAATTTTTTTTTAATATGATGAATGGAAGGACATTCAGAGCATATCCCACATCTCATTGTACAGTTTAAATCCCCTACCAATGCCCAAACTACAGCATTTTAACTCCAGAAGAGTTGCAAATGCCAAGAAGTCCACTAAGTATTGGACTACAGCAAATTTACACACAGAGGCATATAAAGAGTGTAAAACCGTAGACATTAGGAAATATTGATTTGGGGAACAGTAAGAGAAGAAATCTTGTTGAAGTGAATTAATTCAAAGAATATTTCAAAATCCCAACCTATAGTAAAGATAAATACTGATAAGCAAGTGCATATTTCATCTAACATACATGTCTTCCACTCCCCTTTCAGAAATATTGATATTTATTCTGTACAAGTTGACAAAATGAAAACTTGCCACATCCAACCTCTGCACATGTTTGCTGTTTAACATGCTAGAGCCTGATTGTTTCGGATAAAATAAATACTATGTATCTTGCTACAGCTGGTGATGTGCTGAGTATTCAGTGACACAGTGACAAACAGCCTTCTCGATTCCTGACAAAATACTCCCTCTGCTGTACAATACACACTGCTACATAAAGCCCAATGCACATATATATTTTTAAGCATGAACAAGTCACAGGTATAGACAGGTTTCCTAAACCAAACTATTCACACTTCCAAACCAGCCTTGCTGAAAATAGAAAGAGCATTTGTATCAAAATAGAAAGTGACTTATTTCAAATAAACATTAAAGATATAAACATATATAGGTGCCCAAGCCCCAAAGACTAACATTCCTAACTGATTTAATTTTGTAGTGAATGCTAGAAAATAGAGACTCAGTTAAGACATAGATGATAGGTCAGAACCACAAATACCTAAATATAAGGAATACAGAAAGAATAAATTACATCATCAGCAGCTTTGTTTTGTTTTGTGTTCTACTGCTTCTATTACATACCCAGGATCTGCCTCTATTCAAAACCACTTTGCCTCTATAGTAAGTAGTAAGGTGGTTAACAAGACTGGAAAGCTTAACATTTCGTATTGGTTGGAAAAATCTTTTGAGAGAAAGTATCCTTTAGAAATGATGTCATCCAAATTACACAGAGACTTGGAAAACCAAAAGGCATTCAGGAGACAACAATGGGAACAAAACCAATTCTGCTGAGTGCACTGGATTGAAGACCTGTCCATGCCATGTGAAAACAAAAAAGGACCAATCTGCAATATGTGAACTCCTGGAGTGGCACCCATGTGCCATCTGTGTAGCAGTCTCTGCACAGAACATGGAATGACATCTCCAAGTTTATATCACAAATCTGGTTTAATATTCAGTGTGCCCAACCTTCCCAGCCCAAAAAAAAAAAAACTGAACACTTCTCCTAGGAGAGCACCAAAGTACACACACAGCCACAGAATAAAACCTCATCCATAAACAGAGGTATAATTTTCAACTTTGAAAAAAATTAGTTTTAAAGGATTCAGATCAAGGGGGTTTGGTTGGTTGGTTTTTGTTGTGGTTTTTTCCATTCACATAGTTCACTAATCTACTTCAATTTGCATCAGTAGTGTCTGACACTGTCTCTGCTACAGGCTCTTCCACTTATAATTTCAACCTATAGAAATGTTTTAAAAAACCCAGCAACTGAGGAACAAAATCATCTGTATCTCATTTTCATTGTAAATGGTTTGGGTTTATTCCACAAAGGTGTTAAGAAATTTAAGGTCTGAGGTCTAATTTAAGACATTGTCATTATGTGTTAAATATTAAAAAGTCAAGTTTTATCTATCTGTCATGAAGATTATTTGCAGAAGTTAGGCATTCCAGGGCAGGAAGATGAAAACATTAATAATAATGCCAACTTATCTGGGAATACAAAACCAATGAATTTCTTACCAGAAATTCCATTAAAGTTATCCTTTTTAAAGTAAAAGCTAAAGACTAATTACTCCTGGTTGTATTAAGTAGTAAACAGTTGTGGTTTTTGTTTTTAAAACATTAATTGTTGATATAACTCCTTTTTATTTCAGAAATACATCAAGAACATAATTATCCAATGATCATTACTCAGAAGGCATTCCCTTTGCATTTTTCTTATAAGAAGCACAATAAACCTCATTGCTTGCTCACGAACAAAACCCAAACACCACTAGCTACAATGTAACTAAATTGCTATGCAGTAGAACAAGTGTTATTCCTATCACACCTTTGAGTACATTTGTCATATGAATATACACTAAATATCCACCAGGACTAAACTCCATTCAAAACAAGGATCAGAACAGGATTCATTCCAGTCCCAGCATCACGCTGTAATCCATGCTTAAGCAAGACTTGCCAAGATCAGCCCTTTGCAGTATATCAATGCTGCCACAGGATGGCAGAAAGAACACCTGATAATTCCACTGGCTTTGCAAATTCCCAAGATGCTGGTGAAAGCCTATAGTCCTGCTGAATCCTCTGGGGCCTGCATCCTGTTGCATTTGCAGAACAAGTACCAATTACATGTAGACTCACTGGTGGAAGCTTACAAAACATTGGGGAAAGCCTTAAACACTATAAAAAACTGAGTAGTTCTAGGGCTACTCATTTCCACCTTATAAACTCTTGAGAAAAAAATTAGTACCAGTTTGTATCTTTTTGGAAAAAAAGAAATAAGCTGAATTTTTAAACTGTATCAGTCAGTTGGTAGCAGGTAGGACATTCCCTTGTGCCACTCTTACAGAAAAGTACAATGCACCTCCAAGCACACAATCCCACAGATGGAAATATCTATCAAACAAATCTCCAGGTCTTTTGTTCAAGGGTACCTGTTATCAGTACATAATGCTCAGGAAAAGCAAGATGCTACAGAAAATAATCCAGGATGCTGCAGAGAATGAACCAGCAGCACACCTGCATCAGAGAGCTTCTTGCCCTCAGGCAAAAAGTCATCTCAAGAGGTATCTCATTTTTCCTTTTCTTTTCAACAGACAATCAAGAGATACAGAATAACCTAGAGACCGTCACTTGATAAGTGATTGAACTAAGGCAGAATGCCCCCTAAAAGAGCTTGCTTACATAGGACATTTGCTCTCTTTTATCCCATAGCCTTGCATATATGTGTTATTTCTGCAGTCACAGGACTGGCAACACCCTTGGAATGAGCAAAAATGGCTGCTCACCACTTGACCCAACTTTTTCCTTATGGCAGGCTCTGCTTATTTGCAGCACTGTTATGGGGAGACTCCAGGATGCTGCAGCTTGCATCTCCATGCCTTTCCTGTTGTTCCTGCCATAGCAATCTAATGTACCATCAGTGAAAAATTTGGGAAAGAAGTTTGTGGGAAATTTCTAAACATCTGAAGTGCAGTAAAAGTAACCAACTTTGTTTCTTTAAGCCAAGATTACTGGATCATACTTAAATCTTTTTGGTGTAGCAATCCAAGGAGGGAGTCTTCACCACAGACCCTAGGGGAGATTGAGATTTTTTTTCTCCACCTAGGAAAGAAATACTACAATATTTCATCTCAATGCTTTTGATCCTCACTGAAATAATGAAGTCTGCTTTTTTTATTAGGCAAGGTAATCTTAGCACATCTGTTAAAACAACAGTCGAGACACCTTTTTCTTGCTGCATCAAGTAACAGCCTGATTTTGGGTTAATTTCTGCATTTTTTCCTTGTTCTCTATCCAGAAAATTGAAGACTTCTCACATTAAAATTGCTCTCTCTTTTCCGCCAAAAGAAAAAGACAAAAATAATTGCTATTGCAGAACACCTCTGCTTTGGCTGAGGAAAAAAAAAACCTACCCACCAAAAGAGATAACATTAGTTTCATAAGAATAAGAACAAAAAAAGAGCTTTTTCTAGGTTTTGGACAAGAATAAAGATTCAGTGAATTCACTCAACAATTTCTGTAATGGAGCTAATCTAAAGAAATGAAAGCATTTTTTCTACTACTGAACTTGAGAAAAATGTTCACCATATCCCAAGCCCAATCCTTTCTGCAGTCTCTGTAACATAACATGTTCCCAGTCATTAAGTGACAGACTTGCTAGATATGTTTGGCTTTTCATAGGAGAAAATCCACTTCTAGGTTTATCTAAATGGAATTAATGGAAGACAATAGCCTCTAGAACAGTTCTTATTTTTCCAGACTACTACTCATTTTCTCTCTTTCATGGAAAGCACCATGCACTGCTCTCTGCTTTAATAAGGCACTAGCCTAACCAATTTGAAGCAGCCCAAAAGTAGTCTTAAATTAATTACAATGTCATCCATCCCTTCCCCTGACAACTGAAGATGACACCATGTGGCAGCTTCTCCTTTAGTATTGTCTTTAAGAGTGATACATGACTGCAATTTTCTTCCCTCTGCTAGGGCTACAGCAAAACAGCAAGCCTGGGGACTTTTTGGGTCTGCTAGTACTTTAAATCATAATAGATTTGCACCTTGAACACGCAGGAATATTTGACAGGATGGTAGGAAAGTGCCAGATTTCAACCTGCTCTGTGTTTGTGTCTACAACTGTGTCTTCATTTAACACAGCACCATTGACAAGCAACTGAGTGTTTCAGCATTGCAAGCCCTAGTTTTCTTATTCAGCTAGGTTTGAAATTTGCTCTGTTTGGATAAACATTCTGGATTTCAGCTTACCCTTTGGGTTCTGCAGCTACACAACATGCAGACAGTTGGTGTTAGAGTCTTTTCTAGAACACAAACCACATGGGATAGTTATTTCCTTGTTTATAAGGGGGGTTTCTTTGCAATAAGTTATAGTGCATTTTACTTTCTCAAATGAAGTCTATTTTGTATTCTGGATCAGGGATGTATACAAGTTGGCAGTGTGAACTGTTTTCTCCTCCTCTCTTTCAGTGAGCTTCAGCAATTGCACAGTTTACCCTAAAAGGAACCACAGTATCTGTAGAGTAGCTCTAGAAACAGTATCTTTCCAAATTGCTTTTTAGTTATGCTTTATTAATAATTCAGTGATAGGTTTAAATTTGCATTTGAGCAGTGTCACATGCATCCCAATGGTTTCACAAGAGAAATGCCTCACTCTTCTATTACCTACCATTGATTGCTTCAAGCAGGTTTAACTCAGTGATAGAGAATACAGACCATAATATTAAACATGTTTTCATGCTCAGCCCAATGTAAATTTGTGCTAAAAATAAACATGAAAGACTTGACATGCATCATAAGAGTACAAAGTACCTTAAGAGCACATCATACACCAGAGCAGCTGTGTTAAAATTATAACTACCATGAGCACGGGTGAATCCAGAACAATTGCAACACCTCTTCAATGGGTGTACCATGTGTACTTTATTTCCTCATGTGTGAATTAAAAATAATTCAGAATCCTTACATCTTGACAGGTGGGGAAAATATCACTTTGAAGTGAATTTCCAAATATCATTGAGCTTCATTTCAGAAAGATAGGTGGTAGAATTTTCAAAGTTCTGCCTATCTCGCTCTAAAGAGACTGAGAAAATACGCTACTACTATCATAAAGAACAAGGCAAATCAACTCTAATGTCTGCAAAACCCCCAAATCCTGTTCACATCAGCTTCCAGATGTCCAGACCTACCTTTCATTTTTGCAAATATGACACTGAAAACTTCCCTAAACGTTTTCCACAATATTGAAATTGTTCTGAATGAGACTCACTTCATGCTGTGAACTAAAGATTGCTTATCACCTTTACCACTAAGTGACAGAAGATAAAACCTACTGCATTCTTACATTTAGTGCCTCATTATGGGTTTTTCCCCCAACACTCAAAGCTCTGAAAGATCCCAATTTGATAATTCACTAGCAAATATAAAAGAGAACCCTTGGATTACAGAATCACAGAATCATTACGGTTGGAAAGGACCCTCAAGACCATCTAGTCCAACCGATAGCCCTACACTACTCTTACCCCTAAATCATCCCCTGAAGAAACACATCTATCCTCTTCTTAAAAACCTCCAGGGATGGTGACTCCACCACCTCCCTGGGCAGCCTATTCCAATATCTAACCACTCTTTCAGTAAAGAAATTCTTCCTAATATCTAATCTAAACCTACCCTGGCTCAGCTTAAGCCCATTCCCTCTCGTCCTGTCACTAGTCACAAGGGAGAAGAGGCCAACACCCGCCTCCCTAGAATGACCTTTCAAGTAGCTGAAGAGAGCGATAAGGTCTCCCCTCAGCCTCCTCTTCTCCAGGCTAAACAACCCCAGCTCCCTAAGCCTCTCCTCATCAGGCCTGCTTTCCAGACCCCTGACTAGCTTAGTTGCCCTTCTCTGCACCCTCTCTAGTAGCTCAATGTCCTTCCTGAACTGCGGTGCCCAAAACTGCACACAGTACTTGAGGTGTGGCCTCACCAGTGCCATGTACAGTGGCAAGATCACCTCCCTGCTCCTGCTGGTCACACTATTCCTGATGCAAGCCAGGATGCCATTGGCCTTCTTAGCCACCTGGGCACACTGCTGACTCACGTTCAGCCAACTTTCCACAAAATAAAGTATTGCAGAAGACAAAATTAGCCTACAAGCAGAAGCAAGTCCAAACCCATGAAATTTAAAAATTTGAAAGTAATTTTCATAGCTACAGTGGTAATGGAAATGTTGATTTCAGAACACAAGATGGCAGCCTCCAAAAGGGAATAGGCAGATGTCCCAGATCACTTCCAACTACTACAGATGTTTTCATAACGACAGTAGGTCTTGGACTGCAAAACTCCAGACTTTACCACTCATTTCACATAGATTGATCACAAACCATGAATAAAAGCCAAAACCTAAGCATTAATTTAAGATGTATGTCATGGAGAAAAGCATATTAAAAATAGCCTATGGAAATATTTTGCATTTTTCCATCTGACTTCTCAAAATGCTTTACTTCCAAAGGCAAAATTGCAGACTACTCTCCCCCACAACCAAAACTTACATGGAAAACTTAATACATATGTAAAATTATTCAATAACTTGTCACAGCTTTAAAAAATAAAAAAATAAATTCTTCCCATACACAGCAAAATTATATACACATATGGGTATAGTACAAATTACAGGGGAGCTGCTGAAAGCCAGATTTCAGTCAGAGCTGGATCATACTAATCCCCAGTAAACTTCATTGACATTGCTGATGACCTGAGACTCTACGAAGTATGATATACATTATGCAAAGTTGAGGCCAAGCACAGCTTATTTTCCTCCTTAAATATGCAAAGTGTTCACGTGCAAATGGAAATATAACTCCATGGATGGACCTCATCTTCTTTAACTTCCACCTACAAAAATCAGACCAGCTCTTCAAGACTCACGTAGCAGAGGAAAAATATTGAACTACAAATATCATGAGAAAACCTGGGGGAAAGTATCTAAAAAGCTATTTTTTACATTGCTTTCATTTCCATACAGCTTATTTACATAGTAATGGCTCAATCATAGGTTATATACATGAACCCACAACAAAATACAAGTAGGTATTCAATGCAGTTCCATTTGCATTCACATGACAGTAATAATGACCTAATTGTATTTTAAAGATCATTTAAGACACATATGACTAATTAAAAATATACTACAAAAGTTCCCCAGGTGTTTTTCCATTTCTTTAAGCAAAACTTACTCTAAACAAAACCAATACACCACAAAATTTATTACCCTAGAAACTATTTAATAACATTAAGTGCTTTCCACATCAAAGACAAGTCATACTTTTCCATTCTTTTGTAATCAAAGTTTTTACTCTTCTTTCCAGGGACAAAGTTATTTCCTTCAACATTAACTGCTAAATCCTTGTCTAAAGACACTTACTGCATACACTGCCCAGAGCAGAGAACTAGAGTTGTTTAGGCTAAATACATAAGCACCTAAGTTGCCATATTAGGCAAAATTAACCTCATACTCAAAGCTAGAGCATGCAACTGAATAGAAACTATGGTGACAATAGCTAATAATGTCAGTGACTAGACAAATCAGATTTACAGTACTTGAGACATTAGAATAGACAAGGAAATCAGCAAAAACTAGAGGCATCCTATAAGAATCCTTTTATCTTCAAGGTTTCTAAGTCATCCAAATAATTCCCCACAAGCCATATGACATCTCAGGTGATTTGCAATATAAAAGACCAAAGTGACAAAAGAAATTCTATGTCTCAAAGTTTAAGGACAAGCTAAGCTTGAGGTTGGCATCCAAGACAAGCAAGCAGGCAGGAAAAATCCTTTGCAAGAGCAAGGCCTGAAGGATGCTGCACTGAGAATCACAGCTAATACAACAGATGGCAGAGCACAGCATACCCTTGTATTCTGGCACACTGCAGCTACTGCCTATCATTTGGTTGCACCTGTGTGGCTCTACTCAAAGATTAAAGTCCCAGGAAGCTGAACATATTTTGCTTCCCATTTTTTAACTTTTTTAGCATTTCAGTAACAGAAGAAGATGGTGTTAGTGTAGTACTTCCAGCTTCACTGCTTCCCTCTTTAGGAAGATCCTTTGATTGCATAATAGGAAACATTTCAGAGAAATCTGAATGGATAAGTTTTCCATATGAAATTTCATAAGTCAAACAATCTTGGCATGAAGACTTACAAAAATGGAAGGAGAAAGGTGTGTTTACAGAAGTGTTTTATTTCACAAGTTCTATGTTTTTACAGCAAATCTCTGCTTCACTCTCACTGAACAGACAGACTTTGGTTTCCAAAGTAGAGCACACTTATTCACCTTGTGACAGAAAGTAGAACTAGTGGCATTAAAGTCTCAGGATCAGACTACAGGTCTTCCAAGGGAAAGCTCTGCCTGAAATCTGTGCAAACCTGCATTTCAGGTTTGCCAATCAAGTGTTTTGCTTGGTAGGTCTGCTCCAATTGCACCACATTACGTGTGAACACAAACACAGCCAGAATCTAGCTGAAAAACATTTTGCCTTCCTTCAAAAATCTATAATCACAACTACAGTTTCTTCCTCTCTCTTCTGCAAGAAAACATTCTGTCATACCAAATGTTTCAACACTTTTGGTATTTACTCATTCTGCAATTTTCATTACCTTGGGAACAGCAAAGCTGCTTCCCAATTAGGATCCCCTTGTAACAGATGCTTTCCTCCTTTGATTTTGTCATATTTTATGTCTCCCTCTTATGGGATAAGGACTAAGGTTATACAAGAGTGCAAGGTAATATTTTAACCTAATACCCCTTTTCACAGTGTATGATTGAAGCATATATACTACATACATACAGGACTGCAGAGAAAAATAAACTAAGCATTGCAGTTGTCTTGTGTGTTCATATTACGAAAGGAACTGACTGGCAGTATGACCACTAAGATGTAACATACCCAATACTGTTTCACACGAGGGCCCCAGGCTTACAGTCAGGGAACAAGTAGGACACATGGAGGAACCCCTCAGCACCACCGTTACAGACACCATTTCAACAGTCACTCCAGTCTGCACAAACACATCCTCAGGGGTAGTGGCATCGGCCAGATGGCTTCTCATTCACATTTCCTACTGCTCTTACCACAAGGCTATCCTTACAAGGATTTCTTGTAGAGTAACAAATACACCTATTTTCCTGAATAAACTAAACAAATTTTAACATTCCTGTTAAACACCCCCCTGGATTAGAAATTTAAGATTTCACAAAGAAACAAAGCAAGAGCTGAAAGTGAGAACAAGGTATTAGAGAAATGCTAAGAGATTTCCTTCCATCAGTGTGAACTGTAGATGACAACAGGATGCACCTACTCTTGACCTACTTTTGCCAGAAAATAATGACATTCTGTCACATACTTTGATGTACAGAGAAAAGGTGCTGGAACAAACACAGGATGAGAAATAATAAGCCATCAACCTGGTCACACTGTCATCAGAGCCAGGATTCAGAGCCAGGATTCAAAGAGGCAATGATGCTTGAGGTCTCACAGCCAAGCATGACAGGTACTGGGGTGAGAGACTTTTGGCTTTGAAATCAGTATTTATGCATCAACACGACACAAGGTGCTGCGCACCAGCATTGCCACAGTAATTGTCAGACTAAGATTTATTGTTTGCTATTTTATGACATACCACTAACCCAAGTTGGTATGGGTGACTTAAAAACTTTGTAATTAAATCTTCTGTGCCACTATTTGAAAAATTTTGCAAATACATTGAGATCAAAACCACAAGAACCATAAAATGATGTACATGTTTTAGCCTGAATATCACAGAATCTCTTACGATGTATATGCCCCATAAAGCAAATTACAAATATTTGCAGAAATTACATCTGCTCTAAAAACATCAGATCTTGCTGACATTAGGAAAAAACACAGGAAGAGTTATGGAAGCAGTATGCTATAGATGAAAATTCTCCAATGAGTACATTTTGATTAATGTTACTGCTGCATTCAGGACTGAGTGACAGGCAAGGTCACAAGTAATTTCAGTGGTCCTGTGTACTACAGCCTCCATGGCTGTATATATTTTAAAGGGGCACTTCCCTGAAATGAAGTATTTTGGAAACAATAATATATATAAAGCTGTAACAGTCATCTCAAATAATTGTATCTATGAAGTCAAAACAAATCATATCTTGATCTGCCATAAGAAAATAAGGTAACTAAAAAAACCTTGAAGCTATACTTGTTTCTCTCTCCCTAGTATATTGTATTAGTTGCAAAACCTTAAAAAAGCTAAAGTACCATCTACAGCTTTAACCCCATGAAGCAAAAGGGTCTGAGGGTCTTCTGGCAAACTGCAACATTACATGACTTTGACTACTGAGACAAGCTTAATTAGTGTCTGCCAAAATACTCTACTACCATTTAATTGGAGAAGTTATAAAACACCAGAAAGCCATGTTGCCTATACTTGCCTACTATTCAGATACACCCTGTTTATACAAGACATAACTCTGGATATTAGATAAAATGGGCAGTGAGGATTTAAGTAGTTTTTACCTTATTTCACAAGGTTTTTAACTCAGCATAACAGAATAATAGTCTTACTCTAGCCTTACCATGTCAAAATCACAACAGTATGGTTAACTATTGGAACTCCATATATATGTGTGTATATATATAAAATCTTCTTCACTGTTGTGCTGAAATTCACCTCAACTCATTAAAAATTGAGAGTCACTTCATCACACAAGCTATCACATTACTTTGAACCATCCTAGCTCATTTGTAATAGATGTCATCACCAACTAAGACAGCTCTTCCAAACTTCCCTCTCCTTGCAGTCAGCATGAAACACAATGAAGTCTCTTCAGGCCACAATTTTATTTAACACTATTCTAAACAATTTAAGAATGGTAAAAGTTGTTTACTTTAGACATATTCAATGCTACCTGATTTTATTAGGGTTTATATCTGCTGCAACTCCTGTATTTAATCTCAGGCACTCCTATTTGCATAGTTAAACAGAAACAGACTGCTGCAGGAGAGGGAAGGAGGAAATAATGCACTTTATACATTTAATACCTGGCCATCTGGTATGTCAGAAATGTGTTCAACTTCAAAGCAGCAAGAAAATAAAAGGAGGGAGGCAAAAGAGGGTTTGCTGCAGCAAAACCACATTTATTCTATACAAACAGGACAACTGGCAGCCAATGCATCAGATATAAACATAAATCCAAATGCTAATTCAGAGGGATTATGTGAATAGAAATACCATAGGTAAGCAGCATCAATGAAAAGCCAAGTAAAATCTGTCCCTGGCATCCTTTTTTTTTAACTCTCTCATTTTCTCTGCTGTAGTTCAGTAAGAATGGGAAGAAAACTGAATACTTAAAGTATTTCCCTTCACCTAGAGCAGAAAAATCCAGAAATAAATTCATGTTTAGCAGCTTCAGCATCCTCAACATTTGCTAGATGTCTTGGAGGGGAAAAAAGATAGTAGGTGGAATTTATTAGCAGACTACATGACTGCAGTACTGAAGAGAGAAAGTGTCATTCTACTTCAAAGAAAAGCTTTAAGACAGGTACAGATAAATGGGTTTATCTGTAAAGAAAGGTGGTGATCACACTACAGGAAAAAAACAAATTGGAGAAGGCCTTTTACAGCTTCCAGTAAACTCCTGAACTGCTTTTTGTTTCCTTCACTTGAAGGATGTATAGGAGAAAATCACCGAGCCATGTTTGCCATGAAGCCACAAGACGATCTGAAATATACCTGCCTAAAAGAGCAAATTGCTTAAGGATGAGCTCTCCCACCACTTTTACACAGTAAATTATAATTCCTCTTCATACTATCAAAAAGCCTGTGCACACAACTGATCTGCCTAGCCTTGCTGTAGCATGCAATTTGGGGCACAAAAAAAAAAAGAACACGTGTGGAAGGTCATGCAACTTCTGGAATAAAAACCTCTTTCCTAAAGATCCTTGGAATCAGACATTTTATCATTTTAAACCCTGACAATTTGGAAGCTTAGATTATGAAAGCTGACAACTAGGAATCTTCTTTATAAGAGTATCATTTTTGTCTGATACTCAATCCATCATTTCTTAAAGGCTTCATGATACTATCAAGAGCACCATAATTATCCAATTTCACTATGTTAATGAATGTTTAGCACAATTATCTTAATTTTTTTTCCTTAGTTTTCATTTGCACTAGTGAACAACTGAAACTATTCTTGCCACAAAAGCCCGTAAGAGATGATGTCAAAATAGCAAAACAGAGTTACTACTACACCTGGTTGGGTAAAAACAGGGGAACAGCACAAGGTGATGCTGGAGGTAAAGGTAAAATTTGTCTATATATCGTAACCTGGACAAGTTACTGGTTTTAATTAATACTATTTTTGTTATGAAAGTTTCCTTAGATTAACAAGTTGTTTGAAAACAAAAAGTTTTACCAGAAATCCTAATACATGTTGGTGCTGTCAAAACCCCAAATCCTGTACCATTTCCAAAACAGAATTTCAGTTTTTACTGTAAAACAATAGGTTTATACCTAACTCAGCAGTATAGAAACTCTATTGAAAATGCAAATCAAAATACTCAGAGGAAGGCAGTGTCAGCATACAAACTTTACCAAAAAAAAGTTAAAACAGAGGTTGGTTTAATGCTTAACTCTTTGCATTCATAGTTAAGTGACAGACATAATGCAAATAGAGTCTTCAAGTAACATTGTTAGTATTCCAAAGCAGGTACTAACCCTTTGCCAATTCTCAGTGCAAAACAAAACTAAAATCAGCAATCTCACTGCAGTTTGTTTGCACTTTGTATAGACATTTATTTCTGTATGTTTATATACACTACTGAACAGCATTTTATAGGTCTCTGTTCTACCAACAACTACACCAAAAAACCCAAAAGACAAGAACACCAAGTACAAAGTGGAAGAGAAGTACCAAATGCTCACTGGCAGTAGAACACTGCAGGACACTCTGGGCTATTTATTTCTATAAAAGCATGTGAAAGCAATAGAGGAATACCCTTGGCAGCTTATTCTGGCAGAAAAGAAGGGTTTTCAAGACCTGTCAAAGGAGCTACGGGTACAAAAGATGGTAAAATGACAAAGGTCATGAATTCTTCATAAGAGAAAAAGGATTAGGTGAAGACTGGATTCTGGAAAGACCAATTTAACTGTGCCTAGAGATCTGGCAGGTAGATAAATCACAAGCTCTTCAAAATAATTCACTTTGGAAGTCAAGTTAGTGAGTAGGAATATAAGAATAGCAAGAGCAGAGTGAAACAAAAGTCAGAAAGATCAAAGTATAGCATATAATAGAAAGGAACAGATAACAAGGACATGCTATGAAGACACAGAAATAGTACAAAAACAATCAGAAAATAGAGAGTTTAATCCTTCCTAGTTTCTCTCTTTCAGGTAGATCACCTGTGGTCCCTCAGAAGATGGTTTGTATATAATAGTAGACAAGTGACAAGACATAATGGTTTTAAACTAAGAGTAAATTTAGCATAGCTATAAAGGAGATGAAACACACAGGTTGTCCAGAGATATGGTGGAAACATTCAAGGTCATATTGTACAGGGCTCTGAACAACTGGATCTAGTTAAAGATGTCCTTGTTAGCTGGAAGGGGGCTGGACAAGATGACCTTTAAAGGTCCCTTCCAACTCAAAGCATTCTATGATGAGTCTAAATACAATTCCAGTTTAAGAGCAGACAGTAGGTAGAGCAGAAATCTGGTTGAGCTTTCTGCTCCCCTTACCCTCACATCAGATTTCCTGAAGCACCTCAGTCACATATTACTAGACTGGGAGAGAGCTCTCAATGATTTATGATACATAGGAGATTCTTCTAGTGAATAAACAGAAGGCTTAGAAAGGCAACTCCTCTCATCTGGGAATCCTTTCAGCAAAAGGAACAAATACATTCTTCCTAACTGGCTTGCAGCTTGCCACGCCACACCACTGGAATAGGCCAAATTACGAGATATGATGTGGTAATACACATTAAGAGTAAGCTAAGGCAGCCAAATAACTTAAATTCAGATAAGTGTCTACAATCTTGGGTGACTAAGTTTTCTATCAAAACTCAGATCTTGTCTTCAGAGCAATAAAATAGGCATTACAACACTGGATTCATATAAGCAGTTTTGAATTCTTACTACAAAATGTTATTAAAAAGAAAAGTATATTTGAGGAATCAGAATTACATAAGGAATGCTGGTGCACTGTATATGTCTGTATGTTCCTAAATATTCTTACAAGTCTCCTGTGAGCCCCATGTCATCACATTTATCCAGGCAACAAAACCAAATGAGAGGTAGATATGAAAGTCAAAGTTGATGGATTAAGTGTCTGTTCCAATTACAAGGTAACATTGAATGCTTCAAGCAAAACCTCAGACAGCAAGAGACTACCAAGTCTCCACAAAAGGAATGTGAATTCTACAATACTTAGTACAAGGTTTGTTGGTTTCAATTTGAACAAATTGAGGATTTCACTCTACATTTGTTGCAGTGCTATATTTAAGGTCTGGTAGGTGCTGCCAAAATATTAGTTCTGTATAATACACATTCATAAGAGGAAGTTTTATCACAGTGTGCCTTTTGTGGAGGGTGACACAGTAGATGTCAGATACTTGGATTGTTTGCACTGTGACAAGTCTCTCAGAATAACTAAGAATTAGATATATTGCAATGAATACAACTAAGCACAATTTTGTTTCCAGAAAAGATCCTTCCTGCCTCAAAAAAATAAATCACATTTTATTGCATGCCATCAATATACAAAATGACTAAGGAACACTGAACAGGGACAGTCTCATTCTGCTTTGACACTGCTCAAATGGGACCTCTCAGCTTACCTAAACAGGGCTATCAAGTGACAGCTTTTAGGCCTGGCATGCTTATTGAATCTAGTCATTGGAACTGTGATAGAAGCACTTACAGGACTAAGACTATTGGTGTGAAAAGGAATCTATGCCCCCATAAAGCCAGGCAAACAAATTAACCCTCTTTTGTTATATGCATATAAAGCTGACCATTAGAAGTTCTATAAATTTGCTTCAGGGGAAGTTCATTTTTTCCATTTATTTTCTAGGGGTTTTAATTTCAGGTTTTAATGCAAAGTTTTCTATTAATTGCTGTTCAAGTACAAATCAGGAATCAACAAATTGTCAAAATTCAGCCTGTAGAATTAGATGTTTTATCTAAGGTTGGTTTGAGGTGTTTTTCCTTAAAAGAATTGGTACAACTCCTAATGTATTTCAGTTTGTAAAATGTCTGGAAATCTTTGGATGGAAATTAAACTGCAAGTTTCTAATAACTATTTTTTTATGAAAGACATGTTTATTCCACAACACAACAATATCAGTTTCATGTTAGGCAGAAAATCATGCAATTATGTAAAACTATCAGTCAGGGATGAATCACTACCAAAATGAGGTCTGACAGTCTCTTTTCACAAGTATATGGAGAAGGAGCTACTAGCCATCTGGTTGCATTGCAACAATTTTGGCAACTCAAATCAAATACAAAACTTAGTTTCCCACCTTCATAACAGCAATGTCACCCTCAGATGCATACTACAAACAGAACCTGTTTTTCTCACAGGAAGCTTTTCAAATAAGAATTGCTTCCAGATAGCTATTAAAACACCACAAAAGCCAAGCAACGAAAGATTTACATAATCTTCTGTATAACAAGCAAGTCAAAGTGGATCCACCTTGTTGTTACAATTATTATGCTTAGATACATTTCCAACTTCCATTAAACATCCCTTGCCTGAATTACTTTCTCTACAGTCATTTCTTATTATTCTGTAAAGTAGCTAATGATTACAACTTTACAAACACACTTGAAGTAACACTTTGATTTTGACTTGTGCTAGACCAAGAGGAAGAGTGGCAAAAGTGATAAAACTGATCCTCTTCATACCAGTAGTTTCTACCACCAATATTCCTTCCAGCTGTCTGCCCATAAAATTATAATGCTCAGGATTCTTTGAGAGTTAAGCTTTTGCAGGCAGTATTTTAGTGTGGTATTAAACCTAGAGATGCAAATTAACAAAGCTTTATAATGAGCTAAATTTCCTGTTATAGCAAAATATCAAACATAAGCATGTATCTAGAATTTAAAAAGCACCTTTTGATTATTTAATGCCCCTACATGTACAGGGAATCTCTATACCTTTTATAACTTCAAGCCTTTGGTGACTTGTAGTCATACACAGACACACATTAGCCACACACACACAGAGCAATCTGAAGGAAAAGCAAAAGACAGATGAACCATGAGGCCATACTGATTCCCTCTGCTTAATGCAACACTCAGGAGTGAAGTACAGCATCATTATTTGATATGCTGTCCATTAATTTTTCCTTGCTCTACAAGTCCTTAATTATAACATATTAGCAGTGCATGCCTGAGTAAGCAAGACTCTAATTTAAAACTGAAACAATACTTGTGTCCCACAGTGAGCAATATTAATTAAAATCTCTGCTCCCTTTTCCCTGAACTCTCCTCCTGACATTTCCAGGTAAAGTTAAATACAAATTTATGTCAATATATAAAAGCTAGCTATCAGCAAATATGTCATGTAATTGAAGTACTGGATGTTGAACATCAATTTAAATGCTTTCCCTTTGGAAACTGTGTGTTTGTCCAAGCAATTTCATACTGTGGTCTTTATTAATAACAGTAATCGTACCATGCAGTCTTTGCACATTTGATAATAACACCAAAGATATCTGCATGCTTTTTGGGATATTTAGTGTAACACAAGTAATAACTCATTTGTGCATTTATTGATATTCCAGCTAAGGGGGGGGGAGGGGGGAAGGGGGGAAAAATCCAAGTTGCAAGAAGAATTAAAACAGTGAAAACTTGATATCCAAGAAAGTAAAACATACAGCAGAACAGGAATGACGAACAAAATCCTTGTGCAAATATTTGGGTTTAGAAAAGTTAATATGCCCAGCTTAGGTCTTTCAAGCCAAGATAGTTGCTGGTTGGTATCAGGTTGTTTAATGATTAGAAATATAGAGTTTACAAAATCTCCTTGGGTAAAGTATAATTCATATACTCTGCTGTGCAACCAGCTCCTTTCTCAGGGAAGTAACTTGGTCAGCACTGTTTGCATAACTACCTCTAAGACCATTCATTCTCAAAGTGAAACATGTAACAGAAAATACTAATAATATTCATTGGCATACAGGTACTTTTCTCCAACAGAATCTTAAGAGATACATGATATACACACAACCCTATGCCTAATTACTACTATTTGGTACCTGAGAAGGAGTGCCCATGATGTTCATTATGAAAAGGACCACCTCACATGAAACACTGGCTGTGCTGGGCATGAGAAGTGTTATCCCAACAGAAAAGCTCAGCTTGCCAACAAAAACACTACCAAAAAATGCTCTTAAAACTCCTACTGTTGCAGCCAGTAAGCATCTAAACTACAGTCCATTACTGTTCTGACAGCCAGTAGATTAAGTAAAATCTGACTTAGATGTTAAATTCAAATGTTGTTAAAGTATACGTCCCACCCACCTCTGAGAGAAAAACAGTTGGCCTAGATTTTTTTTATTGTTTCTTCTGGATCTTCATTTTTATCAGCTAGCTGGATAGGAGTTCTCACAAGTCTAAGCAGGCCAGACTGAATTACCTTCTAATTACATTTTCTCCAGAAGTATTCTATTCATACCATATTTCAAATGCAAGCAAAAAACCCTAAAAAAATCAAACTAGTTATAGTACTAGAAATAGCACTTTATAGCCTTTGAGAAACGGTGGGAGTCTTAAGCTGAGGAAAGGAATATGTCAATATAAACAAGCTTTGGTTAATGGTAAACACCTATGGAGTTATGACAGCAGCTTCAGATAATAATTACAGTACTTCAGTTTAAGTCCAGCCACTTTCAAAATAGGAAATTCTTTAGCCCAGCCAGAAATATCAAACAGCTTTTCACAAAATGCTGTAGTATTTGCACAACAAATTTTCAACAAACCCACTTACAAGTAGCTGCAATTCTCACAATACTGATGTCAGTGTATTTAATGATGAAGCTCAATGATTCATAAACAAATGTGCTACTAGGTGTCCTAATTACTGCTCTTTATCTTAAACAGAGAGACTTGAATCAGCTATATAGTTTCATTAATATCCAAGTTAGTTTGCTAAGATGTCCCATAATAAGCACTGCTCTGCTCAGGAATAGATTACAGTATGCTATATGGAACCCATTCCTTGCTCCATCATCAAATGTCCTCAGAGTTACTCACTTTAGATTAGTAAGTCACCTGGTAACATTACAGAAGCATTATACATTGTCACAACAAGGAAAATATTTCCTTTTCTAGCTTTACACAGTTCAATTGAAGAGTATCACCAGATGCACTGTGTATGATGCAGTACATAGTAGCAGAAAAAACCCTACTTGTATTTATATTAAAATATAAAAAGCATTGTAAAAGATATTGATAGCTTCAGGCTATATAAAGTCTGCCATCACACAGCCTAAGCCATTCCTGCTTAGGGAGACTATTTTAATATATTTAGATTGTTCTTAACATTCATTTGGTACAAAAATCAGTGTTATTCATACTATCACTATTTACAGTGTCTCACTATGGATCTGAAATCACATGCTCCAGTCCAAATTTGGGATACAGAAACCAAAACTTAAGCCTGCAGAATGCTTAAGAACCTCAGATACAGTGATTTGCAGTGTGCTAGCAATACTTAAACTGCCATGCCCCATGGGCACACTCAGAAAAAGGCATAACAATTCTGCATCTCAGCAGGGAGGCAAATATAGTATTACCCCAATAGGAATAAACAGAAAAATCAAACCCACAATGTAAATCCTTCTGTAGGCCCAGCACTAGTATCACCTTAATTGACCAGAAGACTCAATGAGTGCTTACTGTTCTGTTTCTGTCCGTTAGCATAAATCCTCAACAGCCACCAGGAGCCAGACTGCAACCGAAAGTCCACCAATGTCCAGAAAATATCAGTAAAGCCTTGCATTTTTCTGCTTTTAAAAAATATGATCCCCACTGCTGTCATTCTGAGTAACAAACTGTAACTGCCTCTGAAGCAGCCAGATGGCCAGTGTACCCTGTTGAGGGCACCAGCAGGATCCAAATATTCAAAGTGAGGGCATAATCAGTACCTTTCTATAAAGCAGCTCATGGCTACTAGGAACTGTGAGGAAGTTATTATATAAATATATAAAACACAAACATATAGTTACTGACTAGCACACTCCTACTCAGGAAATGAGAAATCTAAGCTCTTCAGTCTGAAGAGGGTTCACTCCCATATCTGCCATATCACAGGATATTCCCTAGCTATTAGGCTTTAAGAGGGGCTGGCAAAACTCTCCTTTTTGCTGAGGCCATGTCAATGAATAGAAAAGCTGCATGGAACCAGAAAGAAAGCAAAGGAGAAACATGATTCTGCACCATAATAGGATATTCAATTGGATGGAGTACAATTATCTTTTTCAGCTTCTGTTCCCAAGATTGTTAATGCATTGTACATTAAGTAGCTATTCAGTGAAAACTTGACATGTTCTTGGGAACAGGACTCAATCACAACATAACCACAAAGGTATAATCCTGTTCCCTCTTGTCCTTTTATCCAGCTCTGCAAAACCTATCATCTTTTCTCCACAACTGCTTTAGCAAAAGGGAAAGCCTGTCTTCACTCCATGCAGTCTGGAGCTTAGTTTACTGTGCTGTCCCTAGGAGTTAAGATCTTACACTGTACTTGTAGGTGTTCCTGCTGACGCTTTTTAAACTGTTGGCATGTTTAATCAATCATGGTTTGAGAAGGGTGCAAGGCAACAGCTACGAGTGCCAGCAAAGATCTATCTCCCCTGGCTTCTTGTAGTATCAGATTCCTTGGCTGAGACTACACCACGTTTTGTTGTTCAGCTGCCCAACATGTCTGGTACTTGCTTTACCTAATTAGATTAAGTGTCCTCCACAGGAGGTAGGTTTTTGATTTCCCATTCAGACAATCAAAGGAAGGGGAGAGTGGTTATCATGGGGAGTGCTAACTGCATTAGGTACTTTGTACTTGCCAGTTGTTTTGTTTTGCACACCAGTACCAGTAAGTCACCATTATTCAAGACAGCATAGCTGTCTGTACAGAGCAGACCTGGTCATCCTATCCACTTCATTTGCAGAGCTGTAGTCAATGGAACAATTTAACTCCTACAGAAACACGCATTAGATCAGTTGTCACCTAAAAATGCCTGTTCTACTCTCAGCTATATGGGAACCCCTGGGCAACTAGCTCACAGACTGACATCCAAACTGCAAATATCTGAAGTTAAGCCTGATGAATCACCCTTAACATCTTTCTGAAGCAGAGCTCTCTTCATCCTTTGGCCTCCCATAAGCTGACACAAACATACCAACCACTAGCATGTTTTCGGGCAAAGGCGATGACAAGCCAATCCCCAAAATTCACCAAGATATTTCATAGCACTTTGGGTAGGTTTCAACTTCAATAAGCACTGGATCAAAACCAGCTTAGATGTTCTGTTTCTGTCCCCCTAACTCAGCTCACTAATTTTAATACAAAGGGCAGGTCTGCTAGCAATGGCAAGTTCCTGCCCTAGGAACTGGGTTCTTTAGACCTGAGGTGGCCAGGTTTGATTATGGCCATGTTAAAAGCATTAGCGATGGCTTGAACTCCACTATGACAAGCTGTGTCCCCATAGCAGTATGCACTTCAGAAACAGGCCAGAAAGTAGAAAGTGTGATTTTTCTGGTTCCCAAATTATACTCCAAATGTCCTTAAGTCCTTTATTCCTGAATTGCAGCTTGTGTGCTCCTACCCAGCAATACAGCAAATGACCCAAACTGCTTCATTTCTTTATAAGAATTGAGCAGCCAGAGTTCAGGCCAGAAATCATTTCCCATTTAACCAAACTTCATGCCTCTCAGCCTTCAGTTTCCTTCTCTGTTCATATCAACTACCCAAAGCTGCAGAAAAAACACATTCAGCTAAAAAAAAATATTTGAAAGACAACAACTCAGGCTTACTTGTAGACAAATAACAAATAATTTATTTACCTAGTTTCAGGCTTTGCCTACTAGTTCATATGAATTCCCAAGTCCAGCTTTGTGTTCCTTACAATCCGTTACAAATACAGATCTAGTTAGCTTCCTAATTTGCTTTCTGAGAACTTAAACTAATACTTAACTTTAAGATGCATTTTCATTGCAGATGTTCAGCATGTTGCTTGGTTAAAGGATTTGTGATCTCATTCTGTAGATTTGTTCCTGTCAGCTCTACCATCATTAAAGCAGAACTAAGCTCAGGTTTAGCATCATCCCTGCCCTCTTGAGTTACGCATGAACCTGAGCTATTTGCTGCATGCTTGCAAAGAAAAAGCTACAATATGGAAGCTTAATCCATTGAAAATAGAAGGGCAAATTAAGAGGTTAAGAAGAATTTTTAGTTTGAACTTCTATAACTAAATGAAAAGTTATTTTCTATATATACACATGTATACATGTTTAAATACATATTTGTTTGGTTCTATGATTCTATACATCTCATTGAGAGTAACTGGTAGAAGAACAAAGAAAAGCATTGTCAAATCACTGCAGAAGATATGTTCCAAACCAGAGCAGCCATTATACTGTTAAGGGGATTCAAGTTTCATAAATGAAATTTCAGCACTGGACTTAGAAGGAAGTCCAAACAAAAAGTAAAGCATTTAATATCTAAAACTATGCTTTTCTGTTAAGAGTCTGTGCCACACCCAGCAGATCATATTGGAATTTTGGGCATATGGATCCACTCTAATTCATTGAGACCACCTGAAAGATCTTTGCATGGAAATCTTTCCAACTGCATCATAAATGGCATTGGATAGTACAAATCTACAAGATAATACACATGCAAGGCATGTTTCTAAAGCTACTATAGCACTTTTTATTGTGAACCAATAACAGCTACAAATCAAACTAATGCATAAAACCTCTCCAGTTTCAGACACCATACAGCTGTGACAATTGCCTTTCCAACAGGTGCTTTCAGCAGCAATCTTGGGAATTTTGAGATCTACACAGCTCTATTTTCATTTATTAATATGTCCCTTCCCATCCTTTCCAGTAAACAGAAGCCACATACTTAGGTGATTAGCAATTTATAATCCTCAGAGGTACAGACATTTATGAAGCAAGCCAGGAGCTTGGAAGATGGAAACAACACCTGTGAGGCATTCATGTTTAGTTCAAAAGAGTTATTCTGCTAAAACAGCAAGCATTGCAAATTAAAGTGTTTACGATATAGACTGCAATGACTGCCATTGTTTCTCAAAGCATCTCTCAGAAACACAACCTTGTGCCTAAAAATTCCATGTGCAAGGTGAAGCACACAGAGTAAAATAAAAACTTACATAGGCTATACCCCTTAAGCCAGTCCTTTGTACCTATGTTAAGACAATTCTACCCTTACAGAACTTTCCCCATTCATAGTGTAGTTGAAGGTTCATCACTAGGCATCTCAGTCTGTGGCTGTAGAGGGTGTGAACTGATTTCTTACTCAAAAACTTTTATTAATTCAGTAGTGTTGTTTCCTTGGGGATTTCCACTATAGCATCTAAACAAGCACATATAAGCAGGGGTTACAAGTCCCATAGCCTTAGCAGCAAATATTTTCCTGCAGGTTTATATGTGATTTGAGTTGGGTCTGTCATGTCACTATAATTCTGGTCATTTATATGAAATATACTTAGGATAACTTTGTGCAGACCTGCACCTATTTTTTTTATAAACATACAGGCACTCCAGAAACCTGTCCCATTACACATTTGGCTCATATGACTTTAAATGACTCATTTCCTTACTGTATTTTTACTCTCCTAGCAACTGACTGCTAGGTAGAGAACTGCCTTTTGATCTCTAGCACTGCATGCTGCTAACAAAAAGCACCAACTGAAATCCCCAACTCAAAAACCTAAAAATGCAACTACTACATCAGGGCATCAAGATGAACAAACCTCCCCCACTCAGCAGCACATCCCATGGCTTTCCCAAATCCAACTATATGCAGACAAAAGGAAAATAGTGATTTAAAAGGGCAAGTCTAAAGTGATCTGTAACTCCTGAATCCAATCCTTCTCTTGGACTTTTGCTGGTCTGATGGGGACCATTAACAGCCTCGACACGCTGTTACATACCAGACAACATTCACTGACAGTTTTTCCAACTCTTTTGGCAATGCAGTTCCCTGCCCCTAAGCCAATACCTTCTGCAGGATTTCCTGCTCCTTATGAAAGGTGCTGCACAGTCACAATGTCCAAGATGTTCTCCAGTCAGCTCATCCGCAGATGTTAACAATGAGCTCCTCATACCCAAGACTTTCAGCCCAAAGTTTACTTTTCAGTCTCATACAAAAGATTTTCCATAAGGTCTGCTCACCTATGATATAAGCAGAGTCAGCACAACATTACATCAAAGTAATTTACAGCTATTCACATTGATTTACCAATAAATAACACAACAGTACTAGGATGAAACTATCTAAAGACTTCCTAAGGTGCACAAGCATTACTGAGAGGTTTTACTGGCTATACTGCATGTAAAACTGCCAGACACATCATAGAACAAAAGGATTTACCAGCTAGTATTTGCTCCAGCTACCACTGAAGCATAATACTTAAGGCTAGTTGCACTGTCATTCTGCTGCAACAATCCTAGGTTTGAGAACTCAGCTCCACAGCCTTCTAATGGGTTGCTTTTCTACTAGGAAAAAAAAAAAGGAGAGGTCAGTCTTGCCTTGAAGAACTGAACCCAAGTGCTGCATTAGTTGTGGGGAGAGGGGGCTGGTTTGTTCTGGTTTTAAAAATTGAGTTTCAAAATTCCTTTTCCTTGTGAAATTCCAGGATTTATCACCATGGCCCAGACTATGAATTCTGCTTTCCGATCAGCCCTAGCTGTTGTCACCCTTCAATGACATTCACAGGGCATATCTGCATCCTTAGCTGTGGCTTCTGTACAATCTCCTCTTGCACTTGCTTTCTGAAGCATGCCTGCTGCAGCAGGGAGAGGTTGAGGAGGAGTCAAGAGACAGAGCTGCATTAATGCAAGGAAATAAAAGGTCAGAACTCAGGGAAAGACTAGTAAAAAGAAACAGGACAAGTAATTCACTCTGGAGGAAAAGAGGTCATTTACTATTTTAAATTTCATAGGAAGTTAAGAGTTTTCTCTCAAAATTTAGCTTTTTTGCAATACAAAAGTACTGCTATGCTCATTCACTTTCAACAAAAGCAGTTCTCATAGTAAAAAAAGAAATAAAACCCCAATAATTATATCACAATGGAGAATACTGCATTTTGCTGAAACATTTTCCTTCTACTACTACCCAGAAAAAATTATAAACTGCAAATTGATGCATAATTAAAGAGTACAATCTTAATTATGGATAAAATGTCTGTTTTTAGCTTTTCCCTACTTCTATTTGCAACTATTTCTCTCATAAAACTGCAAATAAAACCAGCATTTTTATCATTAGGTTGTATTCTGCCTGTTACTAAGAATGAGCAGGTGCTTAAAATACAGTTTGCATACAAATTGCTGACATACTCTTAACAACAAGAGTCCCCCTAAACACCTCTCATATTCAGCTTTTTAATAAGAAAGTCATCTAATAAGCAGAGGACTGCAAAGCAAACAGGGGCAGCTCTGCTGCTGCAACTACTCCCCAGACAATGCCCTCAACACAATCAAGATAACATTTTATAATAAACATACATAGCATAATGGTTATTTTTCCAACTAGTGAGTACAGCTATTTCTCCTTTAAAAATAGACTTTTCAACCCATACTCTTGAAAGAAAACACTGCATACCCCTAGACTGTCTGAAAATGAAACCTTCCTTATTGCTGCATCTGTGATTCTCATAGCAAAATAAACCTGTATACATATGGGAAAAGGGAAGGATTAGGACTGCCCTCCAGAAGGGACAATGATTGACTAACTAGTAGTTGTTGTCCAAATGATTTTCCCAAAGCACATTGAACAAAGTCTTTTCTGAAGGTTTTCAGTTTCAAGTGTAAAACACATACATACACATACAGATGATAAATACCACTGCTGTTATTAACTGAAGAGCCCTGGGGAAACATTCACATCTACAATGGCCTCATGCTATTGGTACATCTCCAGCCACAGATGTATTTGATAAAGCCACATCAGCAGCCTGGCAGGGATAACCCACAGCCCTGAGACACCTCTCACCAACAGCACAGCCTCAGGCACAACCTAGAACTTCACTAGCTAAATGCATGCCTCTGGCCACAAGACCCCCAACACAGGTTCCAGCCCACCTGGCAATCAGATTACTACATCCAGCAACAAGCTGCAAGACTGGGCCTCTACTGGGTCAGGACAAGACAAGGACCTACCCTGGAGTTAAAAAAATGAAATCGGGATTGTGCTTCTGCTTATGGATTTTTCCAGCCACTGGGGAAGAGATCCTTTGCAGAGTATGGAGCTGTATGAAGGACAGGACATACTCCTCAGGCTGGGTTTTAATCCTAGTATCACCTCAGCCCTGTGCTCAGATTTTTGAGGAGCATATAGTACATCACATCACAACTTTCTACCTGCCCAAAGGTCACATGCAGACTACATCTGGCCAACATTAACATGTCTCCGGCCAAGCAGAAGACACAACCCAGCTTAATAACCAATCTTACATATTTTGCCCATGCAAAACTAAGGCTGAAAGCATGGGGGAACATCTTGCTCTCTCCTGCCACCTATTTAAAGGGGACACTGTTTCTGGCATACATCCACATCTTCCCAAATGCACCAAGATTACTTCAGCTGGACCCAGGGTATTTCTGAGATGACAGCAAGAGGCACAGGTGAGGGCCAGGTAGGCTGATCCACCCCTTCTCTTCCACTTTCTGATAGTCAAATTTATCAGGAAAAGGGACATGGCTAAATATATGGCAAATGAACTAGTATTTATTTCTAGTGCTCAGACTAATCTCATGCAAGAGAATTTCTTCGGACTTCCTTTCTATCATGCATAATGACACTACATCTGATAACCTAATTATCTTACATGAACAAAAAGATGATATATAGCAAGTATTTCAAATTCAGTACTAAAATGTACTTTCTAAGCCAAATTATTGTTACTCAGGTTCACCTCAGAGGAAGTAATTATTTTTAAGACACAAACTCAGTAGTGAATTCACCTCTGTAATGTTCTTGCTTACCAGATTCACATTGTCTGCCACTGAAATAATGGACACAAAGGCTACTAGGTAATTCTAGAACAGAACTTGGCATCTGGCTTATATTCATTCAGAGTTCCTGCAATATTGATGGAGCTGCCTTTATGGCACCCATCCACAACTCCACATAACACATTGGCACCAATTCCTGACAGATCACATTACTACTTCAGTAGTGGCAATTTTTGCAGAGTCACAGATTATCTTGCTCCAGTTATGCTTCTCTTTGCAGTAGATTCAATCATGACCCCAACACTGTGGGGCTGCCTGTTGAGACTGCCCAGCTAACAGCTCTATGCTGCTAGCACCTTTCATCCTAACTTCAAGACCTAGAAAAAAGCATCAGGCAAATCATATAGTAATGGGATTGAGAGATAATTCATCCAGTTACTGTTGAACCACAGCTGGTTAGGGCAAGACAACAGTAACAGACTAAACCTGCTTAAACAGGCACAGCAATTAAGAGACATCCAGATACCCTTTCCCTGCCTATTAGCTTTATTCAGCCCTGGTGACAGAAAGACTCTTGACTGCTCAGAATTATGAGGTGACACTCATTAAAATAAACAATCACAACAGCCCATCATAGAATTATGGCTTTGTTGTTTGACTAGGGAAAACAAACAAAACTCCAAACAACTGAACTCTCGCATCATGCTCAGAACAAGAGGAATGTCCATGCCAGTGCTACGTCTTATGGTATTCTGACACATTCTTTCATGAGCTCTCACTTCAGGCAAAGATTTCATTTACTATCTTCTTCATATTCTCTGAGAATAAGGCCTCAAAAGGCTACAGAAGGTACAGAAAAAGCAGCTCTCCTCATTATGCATCTCCATCCTGGATATGATCTTCCAAACCTCAGGCACTAAAGCTAACTCACTCCTGAGTAAACCAAGACTTTTAGCCCTTTCCTCACACAAGCACTCTTGATGCAAATGAGCAAACATTGAGAGTAAAATTAGGGACCAACACTATGAATTATTTTTTCCCCCAAGAGCATTTTACTTCCCCTCCACACCCATAAAAAAAGGCAAGTTTCTAATTTCTAAAGTAAATATGCTTTTAAAGAGATGAAAATAACATTGCTATACTTTAACTATACTAAATTATGGATAGATTCAAATATAAAATTATATAAAAGTCAAAATATGCCTGTAGCAAATATTATTTACATGTTATTTCTGAATATTTACAATAACCCTCACTAAGTACAATTTTTTACTGTTTTCTCTTTGAAATTGCTGGTGTAGCTTTACCAAAACATTACATCTCTCTCAGGTTCATATAAGCTTTTAGAAATCCCTAAGTTACTAATATATGCTGGTACCCAACTCAGAAGTCAAGGTCTAGCACAGTAAATTGCTTAAATGGCTACTTTGAACCTAAAGAACAAATATTTGAGATTAATATTAATTTGGGTAACAGATTTGAGGACAGATGTGTAGGTAGAGGTGATTGTCAAGAGAAACAGTGCCCAAGGTTCCTCTGTAAGGATCTGGTAGGCTAAACAGTTTCTGTGCTTTTGACCCAGCTGGCTGCTGCAAAAGCCAACAGGAAAGTTAATCTGACAGCTTGACACCAGAAATGGCTTCTTTATCCCAGTCATGAAGCAGAGTAACTTATGCAGACTCCACATCTCTTCTCCATCACATTTTCTCCATGGGTGTCCTTTTCAAAGAAGTACCCAGTTATGTCTTCTCCTCATCCAGCTCTGAGGTTCCTTTCATTGGCAAGGAGATCCTTCAGCCACAGAGGCAAAAACTGAATTTACCAACACTCTGAAGGAAGGTGGATGGTGTGTAAAGGAAGGAGTTTAGGGGAAATGTAAGGTGTTCCTAGTCTTCTACCACTTTGGGGATTCTCTCCCCTCCTCTTACACACCTGCAGGTTCCCCCCCCCGGTCCTGAATCATCTGTCTTCCCCCATTCAGTATCCTTTCAGCAACCCCATGTGCAATTTGGAAAAAAAAAAATCAGCTTCCTTTCCCTCAATCAGCAAATGCAGCTCACACAGGGCATCTCAGGCCAAGGCAAGAAAAGGTGTCAGATCACAGCAGATTCTGCTCCAATCCAGTGAGGAAGGCCAGACATAGGAAACCAACACTGAGCTGAGGAGCTGCAGAGAACAGGGCTCACTACTGCCCAGCTGAAAGAAGAGCAAGCCACTACTTTTGCTGACCCTCTCTCCCCCACACTAAAGCTGCTGGAAGGAGCAGTGAAGCTACAATATCTCATCATCATCTCAGCCTTGCCAGAAGGAGCTGCATTCTTTGGTCGAGTCTGAAGTTGATTCAGATATTGGTAACAATAAAGGATGAAATTGTGAGTTTTTGAGTTGCTCAAACCACACTCAGATAGTCTTACACTTTTCAGAAAAATGGCCACTAATCAATAGTCTTCAGTTTCTTCTAGTGCAATTGTGTATTTCTGAGATTCTGCTCACGTGGGAAGAGCTAACCACTCTCTGCACACAACACCCCCAGACCCCCCCAGAGCACAGCTCCAGCCATGCAGACAGCACGGCTCAGAGGCAGACAGTAAACAACTAGAAATAAATAAATCTGTTCCCCCATAAAATTGTTGCCACTTGAACTGCAGTGTCTCCCACACTGATATTGTGGATAATTCTGTTTCATCTTGATTAGAACCAGTATTAACACCCAAAGCAATAAAATCTTTCACATTCTCATTTTATTCTAGCCAAAGGACAACCCTGCTGCAGTGACATATGGCTCTGCTCCTCTGCAACTATATTAGGCTGCCTACAAAATCTCGTCTAGCAAAGGATAATGCTTTCTAAAAAAATCAATGTCTTGCACTATTTCAGATTTTTCACCAAGAAAACCTCACATATCATCATAATCATCTTTCTATACAACAGATAGATGAGTTTTCCCCATTGTTTGCATCTTTTTCTCCTTTAATGGAGTGGTTTTAGACTGTATCATTGATTATACAGCTATAATGTGTGATTTTCTCCAGCAAGAGAGTCAGCTTGGGGTTCATAGATTGCAGTGCAATTCCTGCAGAGCTGCAACTACATAAAAAACAGTTTAAGAGATATATGAACTGAGTATGGAAATAAGTTTTGCAGGACTTTGAAAACAAGAGGCAGCTCATAGCCAATTACTTATAATTTTCAAGTTGAAGGAATTTGGTATTACCTCTTTCTTTTTAATCCAAAATCTTTCTCTGTAGTGTATGTATTGACATCCAAGTGAGCATCCTAAAATCCATACAACAGGGTTAAACCGCCTCCTGCATGATCCTCCCATGTTACTGCAAGATGATCAGCTGCCATGGGGAGGGCAGAGATTATCCTAGGTCACTGTTCTGGGAAAAAGAACCAACATTTCTACCTCTGAGAGGCAGATAGAGACTCAAAACTGTGGTCTCAAATGTCCCACAGGAGACATCTGTAAATAGCTCCTTATAAGTCTTCCACATGAGGATGGAAGGGATTTGTATTTTTGTTTGAAAACATTTCTCTGCTTAAAGTTGTAGGTTCACATAATGAGGTGCATACATAAAATCATAACACCTGATGTAACATACAAGCAACAACTCATCATAAAATAGGCATTAACAGGTACAAATAAAACTATGCCTCTTCTTTTTCCATCTAAAACTGTACTTCTAAAACCACTGATTTCAGACCAAGACAACTGTTTGTTTTTAACAAATATCTTCTGCCTATGCCAACTCCTTAATAGAAAACAGGATGCAAACTGCATGACGCACAGGAGCAGATTTTGTTTAGCAAATGCTTAACATCATTGTCATGGTTTCTAAACAGGCAGTTTGTGATGGCACCAAAATTTGCACTTACTGCAGCTTAATTAACAAATGCCCATTTCCCACTTACCATCTAACAGACATTCAAATTAAAAATGGAAAATATTTACTCATGTACAACTGTATGGCAATGAAATTTATAATGAAAAACTCTCAGCCACCCACTGACTGATGCCCAACATCCCCCTGCTTTATTGCATAGCAGGACATCCATACAGCATGGGATATCCCTTTGGTCAGTTGGGATCACGTGTCCCAGCTGTGTCCCACAGCCTGCCTCCTCCCTAGCAGGGCAGCATGAGGAGCAGAGAAGGCCTTGACTGTGCAAGCACTTCTCAGCAATATCACAGGGGTGTTTTAGGCATCAGCACTGTTTCCAGCACAAATCCAAAGCACAGCCCAAACTAGTTGCTATGAAGAACATTGACAAAGTAGGATTTCTGATTGGCAGTGCATTAGATCTAGAGACATGAAATGGGCTCTAACTGGCTGATAACCTTTGTAATGAACATGCATTTATAATTTGTATTGCAATGTTACACATGTCTATCAGCCCTATGCCACTAAGCACTCCACTCCCCACTGAAACTGCTGAAACAGGCATTCTTTTCTGCCCAAACTTTTCAGAGGTTTCCATTTCTTTAGTTATTATAATTTGACTCAAGTGTTTGTATTAACAGTTTGTTCTATTAAATGACCTAGCATAAGCCATCAGCAAAATTCCATTAAAATGAAGGCAGGCTGCCAGTAAAGTAGGAGCTCTTAATTATTGTAGGAGTCTAGTAAATCTTTACAACTCAAGCTTGGAAGTTAAACATTGAGGGGACGAAGCAATATCTTACAGAAATAGATGAAAATCCAGAGACTAATAAGAGACAATTTGGAAAGTTTTAGGTGGTTTAATTCAAACATGAGAAGCAGTCAAGTTTATTACTTAAAAACAAGAAAATGGATTAAAATTTAAAACCAAAACCAACAAGACCACTCCTAAAACTACTCCACCTCTAAAGAAGATTAAATTATTTAATTTTCAAAGTCCACAAGCCATTTAAACTGCTTCCACTGTGATTGGGTATTGCCAGTTGTCTTCTATAAGTGTCCAACAAATTATGAAACTCTTGGCAATCATACCATCCAGAAGTCCATCCATTTAATTGCCCATTTACTCCTAACCTTTTTATCTGAATTTACAGAAACTTATAGCAGCATGGTGCATAGTCAAACACGGACAACAGGACAAAAAAGTATCTAAAGGAAGGTCAGTTTTCAACTCTACTCTGTGTTACCCCCTTCCAATCAGAAACATTACACAGTTTCTGGCTGGACAAGAAATCTTTCACCTTTTTTAGATTTCACCATAGAGATGGGGGGGGTCAAAAACCACAACCCAAACATCTTCATCATGAAGTAAACCATAACAATTCTGAATGTCCTTTGACCCAAGAAAGGGAGAAAGCATGATGGATTTTCAGCAGAGGCACACTGCTGCAGAATCACTCCAGACCAGGGTTCATTTGCTTTCCACCTCATTGCCAGAATATTATCCCATGGTGTTCTCTTCTTTATAGACCACGCTGTCCTTTTCAGGCCTTTGTATTTCATGATTCATCAGTCACAGATTTTATTGAGACTCCCTAATGCCTTTTTTCAAATGGGCTGTACATTTCCACAGTCTCCCAAATGTTACAATTACTCTTTTTTTTGGAGTGTAGTAAAATAACGAAATAGGGAAGATATCCAATAAATGTGCCAAGAGTTGCTACATAGCTTACCCAAAGAGGTAACAAAGGGGTGCACCACACACTAGCAAGATACTTGATGCAGACAAAATCTCAAATACCCAAATGTATTTATCAGAAATTCGATATGCTAGTCTAACACATATTTTCCATGTTACCCTAAATGGTACATATCTTGTCTAGTACAAGTTCAGGGAATCAGAGAAACAGGATTTGGTTGGGTTTTGTTTTGTTTTTCCCTAATAAACATATACATTATAAAAGTGAAGATTTGATATCAAATCAAATATTCAAATGGAGAAATACAGACTATTAAATAACCCAGAAGTTCAATTCTACTTAATATTACATCATTGCATTAAATTTTGGAGACTCAACCACCTTGTCACTGCAAACACAAAGAGACACTAGATACATAAATTTGCTCTCCAGTGATCTAGGCCCCTCCTCCCACAACCTCTCTTCTCAATCTACAGGTGATGAGGAGTCTTTTAAGCAAACTTCTTGAACCAAACACTAAAATCTTGCCAAAAATACTCAAACAGTTACTAAGCAATATAAGCAACTTCACTTGCAGTGCTTGCCCCAGTTCTGTGAATACCAATGCTGATATTTAGAACAAGAAATTACACTACCAGAAGTCACAACACTAAAGTCAATGCAAGCTTATGACAACACGAGCACTCCTGCTTGAGCTGTAAGAAAAAGGTGGCCTGTCCACAATAACACCATGCAACACTCAGCAGCTTCAAGACATATTAACTCTCTCCCTTTCACAGCTGTCACTTAGCCTAATAGAGAACAAGGAGAGGGAGTGAGCAAGTTAAGTCTTCTTGTCTATTTTCACAAAATTATTCCACAAGATGTGTATGAACCCTTTAAGTGTAAAATGCTCCTAATTACAAAGGCATCAACCTTATAACCACAGATTCTCAGGAATATTTAGGTGTTAACTCACCCTTGATTTCAGTTGAATCAAATTTGTAAATAGTTCTCAAGATGTGGGTTTTCAAAATAACATTATACAACAGCAGTTCTGAAAGCTTACTCCTTGATTATCACACCAGATTGACATTCTTCTAACCTTATTCAAAACATTAAAACTAGTTTCTGTCAAAGATTTCATCATCTCCTTGAACAAGTATGGCAGAACCATCCAAAGGAAATCCTTGTATTTAAGTAACTGGCCAGGGATTTACTCTACACACATTCCCATTTATCTCAGAATTCAAGTTAGAAATTACATCAGCAGGTTTACTTTACAGGGTAAATTAGGACCTCAGTTATTTGTGAAATATTCCCACATCCTTGGAAAGTACAGAAGTTATATGTACACACAAAGCCATAGTATGTAAAGGTACCACATAGTGTTACTCCTCAGAAGATAGAGCAAGCATCCATGCTTACTGAAAGGCTTTGGAAAGTTTAGGCACAGATTTATAGTGTCATTTGACAAAAATCTGATAGTTTTTGTAAGAGTAGTGCCCTGCAAATGCAGATGTAGCTGCAGATATCTGTTAGCTCAACAATGCTGAGGTGCATCTCCCTCTAATTCCCTCCTACTAGGCAATGATCTGGAAAACCTCAGAGCGTAACACATTAAGTTCAAGAAACCATTTCAGGGATCCTGACTCCTCTCCCTTATCATCTGTAGCACATGTTTACTGTTTATGGCTCATCACCAGCACATACAATCACTTATATTCCAAATGTTCAAGGAGCTCTCTAGCTGAGGAAGAAAGTACATTAGTATTCTGAACTATCTGGAGACATCCGAACTTGGAAAGGCTCATGACTTTGTATTGCAATGCTTGGATGCCTTTGACACACCGTGCTAACCTAAGTCCCTCCTAACAAGGGCAGCTTGCATACAGAAAGCAATATTGATTCAGCTGTGCATAGCTGTTTATTTAGCATTTTAGAAGCACAGCATCTTCAAACACTACTGCATACATTAGACCATGTCTTCTTAGGAGGAGTTTAGTGGTTGTCAGTGAGGCTTGACTTAATGACGCACACTGCAACAACGAATCTATTTAATTAACTTTTTTGGTTGGCCTCACAGAGCTGTTTTCTACAATCTGATCTTGTCTGCATGGACACTGTTATGATTTCATGATGGAAGGAGGCTTGCAGCCACAACATCTTTCATAAATAAAACTGCTCTGATTTATAAAGTCTGTTGATAAAGAGCAAAGATATCATGTTACCCACACGGAGACAAAACACAAAGCTTCTTTCTGAAGCAAAATATCTAGAGATGGAAGGAAAAAATGCCATCCTTCTAAATGAACAGTTCAAGCAGTTTAATAAAGGGAGGAATGAGGACAATAAAGCATGGTCATTTTGAAATTAATATTTTTATCTATACTACATGGTGTCTTCCCCAGTGTCACTAGCAGAATTCAACAGCATGGTTTCATAATATAAGATAAGAACTCATCTTTGAAATAAACTGGCTCCTGAAAGCAGCAAGGCAATCTTCCAACAAGGAAGCTACATGAGCTGCTGTTTTACATGAACTGCTTTACTTATCACTCAAAATGCAAAACAGAACATGACATATTCCCACTTATCCAATTGTACTAGATTTACTATATAAACACAAGGAGTGTTCAAGGGTAATTGAAGGATCCCTATCTTGGAGATAGAAGCATCAGGAAGGAATTTTTAGACTCTTTCCTTTTCACACAAATATTCTATACATAACAGCTAAGAAAACAAAGTCACAGGCAAAGTAATTTGGTTAAACTCCTAATGAAGACAGAAGACCATACATGAAAGTGTGAACACCATATCCCTCTACCCACAGCTGTGTCACTACACAACTTCATCTCAAATCTTATTCCTTGTATCATTCTTTTTCCCTTCTATATATCTTCTTTAATTAAAAGACATTGTCTCATTTGAGATCTGTAGCAGCTTATCAACACTTATTGGGGAGCAAGAATTTCCAAACTTACATCACCCCAGATTATTTTCTTTCAGGGTTCACAGCTCATAAACACATCTACCTTTCAAGTTTTTTAGTTGCAAGCTTTCAAGCTTCAAGCATCCTACATGGGTGGAAACATCAGTTCTTTCAACTGTAAAATAGAGGTAACAATGTACCAGAAGTGAAATAAACGACACCTTAAGCCACTTTAGCCTACAAAATTCTAGCTTTGCAAACAAAAAGCCCAGGAAAACTAATTCAGTCTTTTTGCCTGGCTTATCCTTGTGCCATTAAAATAAACATGAAACAATATGTTCCTTTTTAACCACTTGATGAGTCAGTGCAGCTCAGGAAACTGATAAAAGGTTTATGGAGATAAATTAATATTGCATAAATGCTGCTGGAGCTATTAAAGGTAGGAGAACCCATCACTGAAGCCATAAAGAGAACTTCAGATGATGAGGGGAAAATGGCAGAAAAGTCAACAATCATTATTACAGCAGGTTCTTTGCCCTGTGAAAGTATCACAGGACCTATGACATATGATGTAAGCACTGCAACTGATACTGTTATGCTGTTTATATGAGATCTTGCAACTCGATTACATCCCTTTTCCATTGATACAAATGAATGTTCAAAGTCTTTGTCACTTAGTAAAACACAATTTTTTTCCTTCTTTAAGTGAAGAAACATGTCAGTCAGTGGTGTTTTGGTTATCCTTTTGTAAGTCTGATGCATGACAAGTACTTGAAGTCTCCAACTGATGATATGAGACAGCAAATACTGTGCCTTATGTCTTCAGTAAGAAAACTGAGTTTCAATTTTGAAAACGTGGTCAGTTCAGCTACCTTTGCTGAAGGCCAAACAAGAAAGATCAAGATTAACAGCAGGAGTCAGACTCAGATCTGCAGATCACACAGGCTTCAAAGATGCTACCCAAAAGTAGCTGCTGTTTCTTTCACACATTCACGCTGTACTTCAACAATGTGCTTGTGTGACAAAGGAGGCAAACCTTTCCACGACCTTGCAACACACAAAATAAGCTCCACTCCTGAGCATAGCAACCTCCACAGACTTAAGTTCCTGAACTTTCAAATCAAATCATGTTAAGATTGTAATTAAACTGAAATACGCTATTTCTCATAAAAGGAGATGATGTTCAAAGTTCAGAAAATAAATAAATCTATTAAGTTTCCCCTAACAACTGATAAGAATAGTCATACCTGGTACTTCTTTTCTTCCCTCTTATTCATATATAGATTTGGCTTATTGAATTGACCACACAGCAATTACAGAGCAGACAACAGACATGTCAGCAAACATTGAAGACTTACCATTTACACAGATTTCAGAAGATTTACAAAGGTCATCCTCAAACAAGCAGCCTAAAAACACAACAGAAAGGTAAAGATTAATACAGGTTTCAAACTGTGAATGTTAATACAGCCTGAGAGGCCTTCAATGTGTTAAATGCTCAGCAAAATCTGGAGTTTAAACTGGGCAGTACAGAAAGTCTAGAAGAGGGAAACAGGTCTGGTTACACAGCATATCTTACTAACTGGTTATGTCCAGAATAATCTTGGATGTTTTTGTTTCCCCTCATTCCTCTACTGAGGGTTCAGTTGTCTCCTTTAATGTCTCTTTCATTTAATATTTTGAGGAACTTTACATTCACCCAGTTTTGAATATGTTATCATACCAGAGTACAGTAAAGCTGCAATACACTACAAAATACACACCAAGAAACCAGGAGTTTCCTGTGATAAGAAACCTAGGAGTCAAGTATAAATTGCTCAAATTAGACTTGGATTTCACAGATCACACCTAGCTCCTTAGAAGCAGTAACTCTTCAGAGAAAGGCTTGAAAAATTAAGTTGCCTATATCAACACTGATACCTCCACAGACAGCTGACAAATCAGTACAGGTCTATGTAAAAATATCCTTTTTCCCCACCCCCTTCCATTTAAAATAGGGAATCTCTTCCAAAGCATGCTGCTCCATGGGCCCCCTGCTTCACAGCCCCATACATCATCCTAGAAACTTAATCCAGGTTGGCAATCCCAGCTCATTCACTAACATCCTCACAAATTAAGTATTCTATTCCCCTGTTTCTAGTATCACCTAACCAGGTAAAAAGATACTAGTTATTATTCCCTTTATCTTGAAATAAAATTAACTCCTTCTGCTACTTGTGAGGGCAGCAGAGAAGTGGGCAAGATGCGCCTCTGCTCTGGTCACTCCACACTGGGGGATGAGGACAAGGACCAAGTACAACAGCCACATGAAGTATTATGGTACTTTAACCCAACCAATAGTTTATTTGTTTTCAGACAAGGAGCTAGAACTGGATAAAACTCCCAAGAAATAAGGCTGCATTTTGAACACAAACTGCCCTAAAAAAACCCCCAGATTTTCACAATTAAACCTTTTGACTTCTCTGGGAAGTACCTTAAATTTAAAAATGAAAGATGATAAACAAAAAAAAGTGATCTTGAACAGTTTCACACTGTGCATCAAAAAACCCCAGGAATTTCACCACATCTAAGCACAGGAGTAAATCCTTTCTCCTCAGCCTTTCCCATTGGCACAGAGTATAAGCATCTCTATTCATCAGAGTGTCAAATGGATTAAGTAGGCCATTCTTATTAAAAAACCTGAGAGGCTCAAGACTCTGCCTATGAATTATCCAAGTCCTAACTCTGCTAAAAGAAAAGTTCAGGAAAATAGAGTGACTTATGCTTGCCCGCATAGCCTTTCAGCAGGTAACTGTATTAGCAGATCATTAAGTCTGAACTAATATACTGCCTCTCAGCAGGATTTATTAGCACAGTGCAATGTCTGAGCTAGGCAAGCACATCTACCTGAATTCAAGGCACACTGGAGCACTGGCAGAGTCCCTTGCATCTACCTCACACCTGCCTGCAGAGACCACACATACAAAACCTTAATCAGATAATGAAAGTCCACAATATGCACTCCAATAAAAGCATTCTCATTCTTTTACCTATGCACCAATAAACTATGGGTATACTTTTGTTAGCTTTTGAAAAGCACAGAAAGTTTCAGACTTGCAAAGCTTCTGTGAGCAGAGCATGGTAGAACAGTGTGTCTCTCAACAATCCAACTGTGGCTCATTACATATTTTTAGAGATGCCTATAAATTTTCTCCAGAAAAACCTATTTTAACAGCCATTTGACCTAAAACAGTCTGAAAACTCACTGAAGATATTCAATTGCAGCCTTGGTACTGATCCAGCAAAGTAGAAGTATGCCTTAACTATATATTGACTCAAAGACAACAAGACAAGAATGATGACAGGCAGAGACCAAAACATATCAGCACAGAGTATATAGCACAAGAACTCTAATTAAAAGCATAGCAATGATCACTTTAAAAAGAGGAAAGACTACAGAAAAAAGGTAAAAGACTTCAAGTGCTAAGAGAAGCTAGACAAATGAAAAGTACACTTCATTATTCCTCTTTTCAGAAATTTTAATTTCTCTTAGAAAAGTTTTTATGGTTAGGAAAAATGCCTGCTTAAATCTCCATCTTGTTTTCCTGAGACATCACAGGAGCTAAACCAGAAGCCCAAAATGTCTGCATCCTGTGATGAAGGGAATACAGGCAGTTCTGTAGTTGATTTCCCATCCTGCAGTGGCTGTGCTGTAGATCCAAAAGGTGTCAGATGAGAAGTTTCAACCAGGAATGTTTCTAGTGGAGTGTTACATTAAAACAGTGGCTGCCACACCCTGACCCTGCTCATTTTGAAGCACCTGGGAGCTGAGATAATATCCACCTGCTGCCCATGACCAGCTGTTAGAGGGAAGCTATTCTATAATATACTGATATTCTCATAAGCAGAAGAATCTAGATATCAGATGGACAAATTGAGTATGCTCAGGTACAAGGAAATAAACAGCTAGGCTACTTCTGTACAGAACTCTAATTGAAATGCACTCTGATTTTGCTTGCTACATTTTTCTTTATCACCTAATATATATTGCATGGAAAACACAAAAGAAAACCAATTTTATCATAGTTCAGTTTCTCTTTTAATAATAGCTGGTTACCTGATGCTCATTGCAGCAAGGCATCTGATTCAATTAGCTTTAGAAGCTTATGTCTTGGAGAGCAAGTTAATAAAGTCAAAGCATGGCAAACTACAGCCATTTATGACCAATCTAAAACAGACACAGAGCTCCTTGAAAAATGCTTTGTTTCAGGTTATTTATTGCTGGAGTTTGTTATGCATGTTTCACCTGACTAGTCAATGTGCTCATTTAAGCACCAATTTATCTTCTATTGTTATTTGTTGTGACATTAAGAAGCATCATATTTCATTTTAAATATCATCTAACTACTAATAGTAACAGCAGTAATAAGTCACCACTAAAGAGTGAAGTTGTATTGCCTTCAAAAAGCATTTAATTCCGTTCATGCTTTATGGAATCAAAATTACATTTTACTTTCTAGCAACCTCCTTCCCAGAGAGTATGTCCCAAAACACCAATTGTTGATGCAATACCTTCAAACCACACAAAAAATCCAACACTCCAAAGTCAAACCTCTAATCTTACTTCATACAGCAGCCCTGAAATAAGTTCTCAATATAACTACTCAATCAGCTAAGGGAGACTAAAACCAAACAGGTACATATATATCACTTTGCTTAATCTAGAATTTAAACACAGGTTTCTTAATTTGTATTGAAGATACACCTCCTCCCTCACACTGGAATAATACACACATCACAGCAGTGACAAAGAAGGTTGGAGCAATGGCTTGTGCACAGGTGTAGCAGCAGCCACAAGAAGTTGATCAATCTCTTCCCACATAACCAAGGAACACAAGCCTATGCTGTGCATCTCTAATAGAGGGAAAGTAGCTCCCTGACACATATTGGAGATATTTAAAAATCAAGCTAGCACAGAAGTGTCACTCTTAAATGTAAGGGTTTACAAAAGTATGATATACACCCATTAACTTCTACTGACATAAATCTTGCACTTAAAAATTATCCTGATAATTCACCAAATTGAACTCCAGAAGAGTTTACATAAGCAAAGTCCTCTGCAGGCCACAAAAGGCCAGGCTGAGTATGCAATATAAACCCATATAGTGAACTTCCACACACCAAGCTATATAGGTCTCCCAGAAAGACAACACTAATATCTAACTTTATCCTTGCTTCCAAATACAGATTTTAGCAGCCTGCAAATCTACCAAGTGTTATTTGTATAGAACCCACTCATACATACAGATGTTTCCACAATGTTTCTTAAATGCTTTATATAAGGAAAAATATACTCAAAGTTATGGCAGTCAAGGCACCAGCTGAAATCACTTGAGCTTCATCTAGAAAAAGCTATAGTAATTCACTTATCAGGAAAATAACTTTTAAAAATCCACTAATCAAACAGTTTATAGTATTTCTGTCTCTTCCCCCACTTAAGCAACTCATGATGATTTTACATTAAATAACTCTTTTAAGTGCCCATATTCTGTAAGTATTTTTGTTAACTAAGTTTTACAAATGGGCCATAAACCCTACTTTATCAAAAATTGACTTAAAATGATCAAAACAAGAAAACAAAAAACAGGTTTCTTCTATACTTATCAAATAAAAGCTGGTAAAAATACAAACCTCCTAAATCTTTTCTGTTGTTGAGGGTTCCCTGCCTCTTCCTTTCACACTCTTCATTCAGCTGCCACATGAACTCCTAACTTCTCTTCACGTTTGCAGGCCATAACAACCTCACCTAATTAAGTTTTAGCAAGTGGGTGCTCCTAAAGATATGCCAATACTCACTAACATCTTATAAAAATGTAGGAAAAAAACCTCCCTCCACACTTACCTGCTTCTTTCAGCTTCAGTTGATAACTGGTAAAGAGACCTTGAAGTCCTTTTATACTACAAAATACTGCTAATGAGAGAAATAGGGAACACCCGGGTATGCCCACACTGTGCATGCCTGCTGGGCCTCCTTGGGCCAACACCAGCTGTGGGTGATCAGATGAAGTGATCGGTAGGACCAACTAAACATGGTTTCCAGGCAGAAAACTGAACTGAGAAGTCATCTGTTTGAGAAACAAATATTCATTCTTCTCACTAACACAGGTGGGAGGAAATTGTTTCAGTCTCCTAAAGATGTAATGTATCCAGACCATCCTCATTTGTCTGATATACAAAACCAAAATCCTTGCAGTGGTTAACTGGAGGACTGTGTATCCTCTCACATGAAATTTTCCACAGTGAAGTAAGGGAAGATTTCCCATAAGTGTTACCATATGGTGTTGACACTTCCTCATCTCAGAATTACACAGAATCACAGAATATTAGGAGTTGGAAGGGACCTCGAAAGATCATCTAGTCCAACCCCCCTGCCACAGCAGGATTCCCTAGACCAGGTCACACAGAATTACTCCTTCTTTCAATCATTTTTCATACACAGTGATTCTGTATATATTCGACCCTAGTCAGAATATTTCACCATGGAATAGAGTTTTCATGCAACATCACTTATTAGTGCTTCAGTTATCTTCCTTATATCACTTGCCCTTCAACATGTATAGATTGATGCACTAAATAGGCAAAATAATACAAAAATGCTGTAATGTATGATACCATATTTCTCACTATGCAAGGGCTGTAATTTGTCCTTTCTGCATTTAGGAAAAAAAAAAATCTTTTCTTCTGCATGTAATTAGTCCTGAGCCTATCCACCATTAAAGAAAGGAATTGCTTTGTGATGAAAATACTATTAACTTGTCTGATTACTAATGCCATGATAGCAATGATGTAGGGCTTTTATTCTGGGGACCACTGAGGAAAGGTCACTACTGAGAATAATTGAAGATGTGAGCAGTAATAATAGTTCATGAGGCAAAGAGATGGGGAAATGCCATCGCTAGGAAAGCTCCAGAACAACATTTGCATTTGCCCAAAGCTCAGAAAGAACATGGTTAACAGAAGCCATGTGTGTTTTGGGGTAACTTTGTTATTTTTTCACAGCAAATATCAAAAGATCTTGCACTGTCTCCCCTGAAAAATCACAGTTCTCTCAATGCCGCATTTTCCAACTCTGTTTCTTTAGGAGAGCTCTCCATTTAAATAAAAAATCTGCAGATAAACCCATTATTGAGTAACAAATAGAAGACTTCCTAGGATCAAGACCAAAATCTTTTAGCCATGCCCATTAACCGTGGCAGGAGGGGTCAAACCTGATTTTGCTCAAGTAACACAGCCCCAGAAAAAGGTCTTTGCCATGTTGGTAGCTCATTTGCATCTCTACAACATAAAATATATGATCTGTTCCTTCAAAACTAGAAAATATTAATTGAAGTGATAAAGAGTTGTATACAAAATGACATAAAGATCCAGACCAGGCCTTTGATAACTGCTCTTCAATACCATTTTCTGCACACCAGTTGCTAAAATTAATTTCCTTGCTGGGCAGTAAACTGAAATCACCCAACACCCACAGAAATCACAACTATGACTAAGCAACACCTTTTTTGCATTTAGCAGAGAATTAGAGGGCTGAGCACCATTGACTTTAAATTAATTATTCCACAATGTTGTTTAAATACATCAATAAGCAGCCTGATTTTTTTACCTGCTATCCCCTGTATGGTATCCTCCCTACAAAAGCTGTGGGCAGCAAAGCTTTCTAGTGTTATTCATAGCATAGGTAACACTGAAGCTTACATATAGCAGAGTATAATGCTACCAGCAAAGCCTTCCTCAATATTATTGCATGTAGGCCAGAAAGCACTGCAGTTCAGCAGCCTCAGTCATATTTATTCTGTGAAAGATCTACTGTCATCATTATATCTGTCAACCTCATTTTACCCATCAGTAACAGTCAGTCTATTCTTGTATATTTGTTTTACAAAACTGCAGAATGGGAGTGAATTCTCAGTCCTCATTAGAACATAATTCTAGCCTTCTTCCACAGTCAGGGTTAAGATATGCTGGTTCAAAGAAGTAATGAACCATTAGCTAGAGGAAATAGGAACTATATCTAGGGGTTATGTGTTTTGGAAGATGGTTCTTTCAGATAAAATTTTCAAAAACTCTGACCTGGTGAAGAAGCTTATGTCCCATCAGCTGAAGCTAATCACTCTCTAAGAGCCATATTCACTGACAGGGGTGTTTTTTAAACAGTTCTTTAAACTGTGCCTCATGTTTCTGGAAAATTCCCAGTATTTGCACAATCAAAGGAAGGGAAAGAAATATGTTTATCATTTTCCTCTAACAAGCACCAAAATTTTCATTATTTGTCAGAGATTCTTAATGAGTAGCTCCCTGGTGTTTAAAAAAAAAAAACATAACCAGAACTCACATCAATTCTCATCTGGTTATATTGCTTCTAATAATTGCCCAATATTGAATGGGAACGTGCCTCTACCAACAGTGTCTTGAGCAGCCTTCAAAGGCAGAAACAATATTTTGCAGAAGACCTCTCTAGAATGATTGGCTTTTCTGTTCTCTTTTATTTAGAAAACAGTGCAGCATCTATTCACCAATGGTGCCTGTACCAGCAGCTGCAGGGTGACCAGCACCTGCTGCATATGATCCCTTTTTTATCCCTTCCTGATGCTTCCTAGAAATTCACTCTCCTTTTTCTTCCATCTCTATTTCACAGCTAATTTGAGCTGGTTAAATTATCATGTGGACTTGGCAAAAACAACTTGAGAAGCACTAAAAGAATCATATAGCTCAGTGGAGTTTGGAGAACAAGGGGATAGACTACAGTCATTTATTTCAGGGAAGTAATTCTAATCTGGACAGCAGCACACAGAGGTTTGGGATCTATACTTAACAGATGAGCTCCAACCAGGGAGACAGAACCCAACAAGTACTTTAAATCTGTCTATTTCTGTGTATCCACTGAGGTCTACTAGATATTGAAAATACCTTAAATTGTTATTATTGTTGTTATTGGGAATGTGTTTGGAAAAACAGCTTCATACCTTTATCACACGATTTTGAATCATGTTATAATGTTTATTTGGAGTGCTGAAATCACCTGAGTTCCTCTCATGAAAGAGACACTTATATACACTTGGTAATTTTAATAAAGAGTTTAAACATTCCAGAGTAATCCACATATTTATTCATGTGTAGGAGAAAAATAATGAATGTCAATGCAGAAAGTCATAGTCAAAGTTCTTGAAGGAAAAAGAAAAATATTAGGTGAAATTCAATGGACTACAGCACCAAGATTTATCTGTATCATTTACTCTGGGAATCTGAATTGTGAATAAAGCTGCAGCATTCTCTAGTATGGGACAGAGTTATGAGAAGTAGGTCATACAAGGATACTGGGAGCACATCAAAGTTAATAGTACTAAGTGGAGATGCCTAAAACTCTTCCCCTCCCATACAAAAAAATGAAAGAATCCTATAAATTTTGATGCACTAGATTTTTTTTAAAGCCACCAAGAACTTAGCTGTTCCAATCAATACAAATTTTATCTCTTGACATATAATCAATGTGCAGCACCTTGTGGCTTTGTTCAAGTCCTGTTGGACTTGTAGCATATGTAACTGCATACAATGGGCATCACAACGACAAGAGGAAGACTTAGGACAGTGCTTTGTTATGCTGATAAAGAATTAAATCTATCCTGTATTGATCCAAGACTCTTTCCAGACAGTAGTTTAAATTCATTACAGAGTAAAATGATCTGCTTCCACTCACTTTCATGAAATTACACTGATTTCAAAGAAAATCTGGAACTGAGAATGAATGGTCCTGATTTTGACCAGTAATTGTGCTCTAATTACTCCTGACTCACCCTAGTGTATCTGAGGCTGGCATTAGAGCCAGCTGTCCCAGAATACATTATGCTGTTGTCTTCATGAAGGAGCTCTCCCTACCCTGTGATACCAGTAAGGCAGGGGTTTTTCCCAGGCTAGCTGTTCAGAGGCAGCCATCTTAATTACACATATCAGAGAAATAGTTAAGCAAAAGACTAATGACTAAAGCAATTTGAGGAGGAATCCAGGAAAAATAGAGAAAATTCTGAAACTTGATAAATATGATGTATGTGGAGTAGCACCTGATTCATATTCTGGTTCCTTCCTAAAAAGTACACAACTGACATTTTTTCCTCTCTAGGAAAAAAAAGAAGTAGAAGACTAAACCTCCCAGATTCTGGAATTTCATCTAACTGTTAAACTCCTTCAAACAACAAGGAAAAACTGCCCTTGAGAAAATTCATTTATTTAGAAAACTAAATATGAAGACTGGATGTCTTCAGGAGTTTACATAGGTGCCTTTCACCATGAAGCATCGCCAAAAGTCATTACTATATTACAGCCATACAGTCACCAGCTCTCATCAACTTAGCTTCTGGTGCCTATTGATTTTGATGGAAATGGAGTGTCTGAACAGCTTTGTGAATTACAGCCCAAATGCCCACTTTTTTTGTCCATGTTTATAATTGTTCATGTTTGCTGTTTTCCTCTGTAAATAAGAACCTCCAAGGTGTCTATGCAAAACTTGTGCAGTAGGAGGAAATTTTTTTTATCAAGCTGAGGATAAAAATCCACTTCTGAGAACAAGTGAATGCTAGTATTGCACATTTTTCATGTTCCCATCTAAACTTAAGACAAAGACTGAAGTCAAAGATGTTTGCTTCTCTTTAGCATGACACAAAACCTTCAAATTACATTTGCTGAAAACAAACACAGAAGGCAACATATCCAACAAAAATTTTCAGGTAGCACAATGAATTTCTACATATCTCATCATTACAGCATTTCTTATAAAAAGCCAAATTCCTTTTGCTAGTTGCATTTAAGCATCAATTTTATACTTATCTTCAGAGCCTCCTCTGTGCTCATTCCTTATCCTCTTATGGATGTTCTTTGCTCCTGAGAATTACCAGGTAGAAGGCACATAATAGAAAAGAGAAGGGAATGGGGATTTTCACATTACTATCCATCAATGGGAAACTACCACTCAGCTTCCTCCACTGCCCCACAAATCTGCTGTGAACTCCAGAACTGGCTATGCTGCTGAATCTGGCCACTCACTATTTAGACCAGATCCTACACAACAAAATGAATGGAGCACATTAATTTCCTAAAGGGACTACCAAAATGTAAATCAGAATTTAGAAGAAAACACTGGAAAGAGAACCACAGTTTTACAGAGGAAATAGTAAACACTTCACTATCCAATAAGTGAAGAAAAAGAATGTATAAGAAAAGAGGAAATAGGAGAATATAAGAGAGTCTGAGAAAGGAAATAAAGGAGAATAACTTTCACAGAAATGTCTGTAATGCATGGTAAGTTAAAAGAGATAAAAATTCCAAAGTACAGAGATAAGCCAGTGGCAGAGATAAGAACAGACCTGAGTTTTCCTGATAGCATGTTACACTAACTTTATAGGAGTGCTGCCTTGGGATTTCAGAGAGCTCAGCAGAAGGAGGCTCTGTCATTTCTTGCAGGCATCCTGAGAACAGAAGCTGTTTTACAATAATCCCATTGACAGTTTGCAAGCCTATTCCAAAGTTTCATTAATTCAAGACTGAATTTTATTTTTTTTTACCTCCAAAAATGATTGGTGATAATATTTCATGAAGTTCCAGACATGAATCTTTAGTCTACCATTGACTGTAATTTGACTGGCATTTGTATAGTTCTGTGAGACTTGATATTCAATCAGGTTTAGAATCAGTCTGGCACCTCATATGGGAGCCTTCTTAAGAATTCTTAAATTATTTTAATGAACCAGTACTATTCAAAAAAATTTTTTTTTCCTTCAGCATTTGAACTTCAGCCAAAACAATAAACCACAATCTTTACAAGTATACGTGGAGACTTTCTGTTCCATGAATATCTTATAAATCTAATCTTGTGGTTTTTCTGACTGCAATCCTCTGCAGACAGCAAAGAACAACGTGTGTGCAATGTTTGGTAGTGTTTACAAAAGTCTTAATTATAAGACTCTTTAAGAAAATCCAAACCAACTAAACCAAAACAAAAAACTACCCAAACAAAACACAGCTTTGTGACCTTTTATCTTCTTTTCATGAACTGTAGCAGAAGCACAAAATTACACCCAAATAAGTAAATGATTTTTTTTACAGTGCAATGTCATTTGAGGAGTTCTTTCAAACCTACGAGAGACTTTGGCCAGAATGTCTGAAAGCTCTGAAATTGTTTCATTAAAGTTATGTCAAAAGATGTAAAACATGGAAGAGTGATGTGCTATTACACACTGGTCTGTGCAAGTTAAAAACACATGGCTACTTATCTTCATTTTAGCTTTACTGAGAATAAAACTTAACTCTCAGATTCACCTCCAGTACTAGCTTTTTTGAGAAGGTAACTTCAGTTCCGTGTAGACAGTTGAAGAGTTTCAGGTCAAGCACCAGAACAACAATCACAATATCTACAGTTCTCTTCCTCTTGTATAATTTCCTGGAACTATTTTCACTGAATACCTTTGAAAAATACAGATTCAGAGGATACAAGAATGCAAGAGGAAAGAAGAACTAAAAGGAAGGCAGTGTACATGGTATTTGACTTCTTCATGAGGTTTTAAGGTTTGTTGAATGTCCGTCCTTGGTACTAGGCATTGTAACCTTGGCTTGCCTGCACCATGTGCCTCATTTTCCAGTGCTGCAGGTGGTTGTAGTTCCACAATACAGAACATAACAATCACCAAGAGAATATCTTGTGCCTGGTATAGGCACTGATAAGCCTTCACTGATTTTTGAAATAACAACTCTGGATCTTAAATGTTCAGGACAGGAATAGGAGTCAAAGCAGAAAGGAAAAGTGTTCTTGCTGCATCACAGAAGAGAGAATGTTCTTCAACTAAATTAGGAACAGAAAAATAAATTTTTTTCTACTTGAAAGGAAGAATATGTTTTCCCTTTTCTATATTTGCTTTAGTTGCACAGAATGCCTTCTGTTATTTATAAGGAACTCTGAATCAGAAATAACTCTACACTGAAAAGGACACAATTTTCCCTGGAAGTATTATGGTAGAGATGGAAGCCTAGCACAAGAGAAAGTAAGCCCACTCTAACTTTTCAAGGAGAAGGTAGGAAACACCTAAATAACTTTGCAATATATTAAAAATACTTGAAATGATCTAAATATTGTTGAATATTCTTAGAAAAAGAAGTGTAAAACATGAAGATTTTGTGTGAACACCTAAGGCTCAGAAATGCAGTCACCATGCCAGGTCACTGGCACATATTAAAAGACATGTTTGTGTGATGAAAACAAATCTAATAATTAGTTTATTTTTAAATACAAGCATTTAGTAAAGAATACTCAGCAAGACAGTTGCAGCCCAAAAACCATTCACTGAACATAGCCAGGAATGGTTTCAAATTATCACTGCATACATAAAAAATCCAGAACATTCCACACAGGTCTGCCTCTAGCCTATGTGCTTCTGATTATATTTTGTTGTTGTTGTTGTTGTGTGTGTTATGTATTCCTAAAAAGTATTTAAAAGGCAGTTTAGAAAACTAACAAAGCAGCACCTCTGGAAGCATTAAGATTTTGGATTCTAGAAATATTCATCTGCCAACTCTCTTCATCTGTGGAAGGAAGGCAATGATTTAGGAACTTTAGCTTGTCTAATTTTTTTATCCCTTCAACTCAAGGGAAAGGTAGAATCTAATTTTGCACTTCTGCAGTCAATGTTAGAGCCAAAATTGTTTTTAAGAGGGTTTACTGTATGCTGGCTGCTTAAAGAACAGTAGGTTAAAGGAATTTAACACATCAATCTTCCTTGCATTGCTATTTAATCACTGTAAAATCGTGGAGTAACAAACTATCCTGTAGAGACGGTTATCATCAAACTTACACTCTCACACATACACACACAAAAGATAAAATAATTAAACTTCAAAATCAAGCAGGACAGTACCTACCACCCTCAAAGCAGGATAGATGGCTTCATACTTGTTTATGATAAGGAACTGATATTCAGTATTTCTCCAGTCTCTACAGCGGTTTTAACTGTGCACATAGCAGTAAAACTTTGCCACCTTCAAATTAACGGCAAACTCCCACATGTTCCAACTGCCTTCAAGAATGTTATTTTGCAGGTTTGTACTACCTATCAGAGCATAACATTTCATTGCTGGACACACTGAACAGATATGATAGAACAAATAGTGTGTTTGTAGTCCATTACCTATGCTGGTAGTAATCAAGATTAAAAAATGATGAGATCTCATTCATACAAAATTTCTAGATGTTTGACTTTTCAGAACAAGCTTGGGTATCACTTGTTGAATTATGCATTCTACACAGAAGAGTAAGAATTTCTAGTCCTGTGTAACACAGAAAGTAGGTATGAAACTAGAGTCTATTTACCTAAAAGTATCTTAGTTCAGAAGGTTAATTTTTAGTTCAACAAGTGAGAGATTCATTCTCTATTTCTGTGCCTCACTGCATCTGAATCCCTGAATGATCTCAAGGAGCAAAACTGCGTGGCTATTTCAAGTCTATTCCAAGTACCGTAGGAGTTTGACAGGATTTCATTTTTCAACATATGATAAAACACTGTGGGATGACTGTATAGCTTCTGCAGCTTCATGCAGATAAATATGGCTAGATAGGAGCTGGATGTTTCATGCAGTCAGAAAGATGTAAGGAGCAGCATCAGCAGGTTACTCTTCACAGTAAGGTCCTCATAGAGAACAGCAACGTATGAGCCCTCCATAACTAGATATGGCAGCTGGATTCCAAGCACAAAGAAGCAGAGACGGCATCCAAGCACAAAGAAACAGAGACCACATCCAAGTTCATTTGGCAAGTTCACAAAGGCAGGCTACACAGGGTCTGAATTGTACTTTACTGCAGTAGGCTAGTTCTCTCAAGGCCAATACCTCAAACACTGGTGAATGACTAATTTATGATAACTACCTGAAGAAGTTTCATTTTTAATGGAAATAATTCAAAGCCAGGAGAAATAATGAGAAAGGAAAAAAAGAATAAATTCTTGTTATGTGACCCAGTTCAAGCTTAACTCTGTATATGCTATTCCTGCACAGTGAACATTCTGCTCCCATTTTGTTTCCTATTCTTCTGCTCTGTAGAAGCCTGTACTGTTGACCATTTCCAGCCAAAACCTTTTCAATTTCTATATTCCAAGGGCTCTTATATATCTCTTCAGCTCAGCAGGAGGAAACACAGGCAACAGAAGATGGAATGTTTTTCTTCCTCTTTTATGACAGCTGCCATTTGGTCAACTGAGGCAGCACCAATAGTACAATAAAATCACCAGCATGAAACCTAATGTATCCCACAACGGTGTGGAAATTTGAAGAACATCAGGTTGGTCATTTGCACCAGGGGAGCTCTGTCTGGACCTGGATTCTGGCTATGAAAGTGGCCATCACCAGATCTTCAGGGAGAGAGCATCAGAAAACCTTTCCAGTGAGAGGCAACACACTGTTTAAAAACCTAGAGTTAGAGACTGTATCTGGACTGTTACATCTGAGAACTAATAATTCTCCTTCAGAACTCATTTGTTCTTTTGGCTTCCACAAGACTCTTCAAAGCCCTAGCAACAGGCAGGTAAATAAATATTATCTACTTTCAACAAGCAGACAAAAATGTGTTATATAATGTCTGCCAGATGTTTTGAAAAGTAAGCAATTAACAGTCCTAGCTGTGGTCTGTGTCACTTGTGTATCTCTTTTTGCCTTAAAGATCTTACAGTCTAGATAGATGGCATAAAGGACTCCAGCAGAATAGAAGTGTCTAGCCTGACACTCAGCAAAGTTATTATTATCATTATCATTATTTTAAAATATAGAAGTGGGTGACTGGTTTTTTCTTCTTCTATTTTAATGCATCAGGCCTTCTGGTTCCTAAGATCTGATACAACACTATTAGACTGAAATGCTTCCCTGTTTTTCTTTTACTTTCTTGGTACATTACCTTCCCCACATATAACAGTTAAACATTTTTTTTTAAGCCATCAGAGAAGACAAACTACCTTACAGGCCAGAAAGTATTCCCATCTTCACTACAGTCCAATTAGATCATCAATAAGTTGAAAATAATACTATCTTCCTATTCTTTAGTCATAAAATAAATTCTAGCTATAAAAGATTAAAATACTAACATTTCAGTGTATTTAACCTTTCTACCTTTGAACAGCAATTTTTACTTTCAAAAAATCAGAAAGAGACTTTTGGGATCTAAATGCCAAGTAGATTTAGGTAGGGTTGAGTATTTTGTGGCCATATGAGGAAAGTTATGTAAACATGCACAGATTTTATCCAACTAAACAGTGTTTTTCATGCTAAGGAAATTTTCTTCCACTATGCTCAGAGCAATATTTAGAACTTGAATGTTCTAAAAAAAAACCTATTTTATTTTATTGGTGCAAGCAGTAATGTGTATTAAAAGGAGAACACAAAATCTATGGCTCATATTAGGATTTTACTGTTCTTTGAGCTACTGTAAAATTTCTGACTTTTCCTTTCCAGTAGATACCTACATGAACATAAACATCTAATTAAAACATTTGAAAAGACTTGACAATTTTCCCAAGCATGTGAATCTTCTGGGAAGAAAAAAAACTCACAAAGTTTAAGCTCTAGAGATGAAATTTTTGGAAATGTATGTGATAAAAGGGGCAAGAACAGAAATTTTGTATACTCACTGCATAACCTGTACCACCTGGTCTCCTATAAAAGTGTTCAGTTTTCTTCTGCACTGCTTTGCAAGTTTAATGTGAGTAGAATCTTTTCAATACATCTGAGGATTAATTAATACTGCCAGATCACATCTAAGCATAACATGTAATAACTATAATTGTGGACTAGAGGTCTATCACTTTTTGGAAAGGCAGTTTATCCCACAAAACAGCACAGTGCAACTGTAGTAGTACTGAAGAAAAATGCCAAGGGGTATGATAATCGCTTGCAGTTGGCTGTATTTGGCTTTCTGCATGATGGTTAATGACAACCATAACTGTAAACTTCATTGCAAGAATAATTACAACTTACATATGGATTGAGAAAAGCATGAATAAGTATCAGAATGTATATTTCCAGCTAAGCAACAAAATAACAACTGGTGTCTTCATTACACACATACATTTGCTCAATAGAATTCAGAATTGCAAATGAAACCAAACTCATTATATTTTATGACACAAGCAAGCAAGTCTCCCACTTTGGAAAGGAATAAAAGATGTTTGCAATTGGTGCTCTTGACAACATTCCCAACAGCCTCTCTCAGCAGGAGCCTCTCATGGATGGCAGAAATCTAACAGTAGATAACATTTAAACAGATATGTTTGTGCCTTCCTCATTATACACATAAGAAATTTTTATCCTGCAGAGGATGACTTTAAGAAAATGATACAATGGTTCCTTCATTAGGGACCATTTTGTCACTTGATTAGAATGATGTTTGAGAACACTGGATAAAAGGCATAAGAAAATATTATCAGCAAATGCAACCTACTTGAACTCCACCTATTTTTAGCTGCTTGTGCCATCAATCAGCAGCGCAGATCTCCACTACGATAACAAGACCAAGTTCCTGATACTCGACAAACAAGAACTGGAACAGAAAACACAGCAGGAGCAAACGAAGGGTGACAGCCATAACACAGAGAACAAAACAGACTGTGAGAGAACCTTGCTTTAGAGAAAGAGCAGAACACAAACTTTTGACTTTTAACTTCCCTGTAATAACTGTGATAAGTGACCAGAAGCCAAGGTGGAAAAGATTTTGTTTTTAAAGAAAAGGTGCTGTCCTGCAGCTGACACAGTTCTGTAACCACCAGGCTTCAGGACAGGGCACTTTTGAGAGAGCACCCATATCTCTGAAATATAACCTGCTCCACTCCACTAACAAGGAAAATACATCCAGGCTCACCCCATTGGGCTACTCTGCAGTACAGGAAAGTGTAATCTCCTCAGACCTTCGCGGTTACAGGGATAAATAGAAGTACCTGAAATGGTGCTTCCTGTCAGAATGAACCCAAAGCATCATCACAGGCTCTACACAGAGCCCACAGGTCTCAGCCATCAGCAGTACACTATTGAACACCAATATGGGAAAGCGAGAGGTAAATTGCACTGACTTATCAGCAATGAAGGTAACTGCTATTGTTTCAGTTCAGATATGAATGGCATATTCTCCTACTGTTCTCACAGCCTGGCAGAAGTCAGCACTTCACTGAAGACCATATGGCTAATTCCAAAGCCAGAAAACAACGAGGAAGCCTTTTGAAAAACACATCATTATTTCCATTAAAGTAACTTATAGGAGTTCCAATACAGAAAAGAAACCAACAACAGTGAGCCCCTTCCAAGCATACCTCAGAGAATATGTACTTCAGTTATACGTTAGCATTTCTATAAATTTAATTACCAGGTATTCATTAGCCTGCAGGAGAAGGCTTGGGGGAGATCTCATTAATACCTACAAAATACCAGAAGAGTGCAGAGAAGATGGAGCCAGGCTTTTCTTAGTGGTCTCCAGTGACAGGACCAGAGGTAACAGGCAGAAACTGAAACACAGGATGTTCCCTCTGAGCATCAGGAAACACTATTTGGCTTTGAGGATGACAGCACAGGCACAGGATGCCCAGAAAGGTTGTGGCGTCTCCCTATGTTAGAGGCATTAAAAAAACATCTGAACGTGGTCCTTGGCAATCAGGCATCCCGGATTGACTAGGTGGGTTGGACATTATGATCTCTAGAGGACCCCATCAACATCAACTGTTGTATGATTTTGTGCCAAAAGCTAACTCACCAGTTAAACTGAACTCAGAGAAAATCACTTCACTTCTGAGTGCCCACACGAGTGGGTGTGTAACAAATATGGCAAAACAAATCCCCTGTAAATTCACACTTCTAATAATTTAGGTTACCTTGTTTATGTGTACTTGCAGAAAAACCCTAAGAAGCTGTATTTTCATATTGTGGGGATGTGTTTTCTTTACCTTTTTTTTTCTTTTAAAGGAAAAACAGAAAATCTATTTGCAAATGTAGCAAATCCTGTGCATCAGCAGCTGTCTGGTCTTAACCCAGAGGACTCTACCCTTTGCTAAAAGCGGTAGAAGACTGTGATACTGACACTGCATCAAGCTGACCTTGAGCTGGGAATTCATTTCCAGGAGTTCATTATTTTCCCTCATAGTACTTTAAGAGATTTCAGGCTTTCCTTCTGCAAGGACTGTTATTTTTGCAAAGGTGGTGTGCAGTTACACTTGTGTGGGTCACTCTTGTCCAGTTTTGGAGATAAAATTGCAAAGAACACTTTCAGACCTTTATAAAAACATAACAAAATATTTCCTTCTATCTAAAAATTTCATTAGATTTCTAACTACATCAGATTATTTACTTCACAAATTGGGGTAGCAGAGCAGTTTAGCACTTTCATTTTAAAAATACTGAGTAGCAGGTAGCCATATGTATTTCTTCAAACCTTTTTCCACTTGAAGTTATAAGCTACATACAAGAATTTCAGCTGAAGCAACATGAAAAACATGTACCAGGAAGTGTAAGGAATCCTCAGCAAACACATTAACTTGGTTTGTCACAGAATGTTGCAAAAAGAATTACTTTTAAAAAAGAATTTATTTAAAATGGGGACATATGTAAATAAAATACTTTGATTACTTAAAAATGGAAACCTAATTTTAAAGTTGAAAGCATTCCTTCAGCATTTCCTCATATAATGAATAAAAGTGTTCCTAACTTAATTTCAACAACAAGAAGGCAAATGCACATGACTAGACATGCATCACTATCTCAATTTTAAGAGTACTCAAGGGAAAGGGACATCACAGTTAGGGAGATTCCAAGTTGTCAACACTGCCTTATTTTTCTCAGCAAGGTCCTTGCCAAGCCATTTAAAAGCAAGCCTGCTATTTTGCACATCACTAACGCCTACCCATCGTTCACTTCTCACTCCACTAGTGCCCTTTTGTATAATACATCAAAGCACAGGCCTCTTAAATAGCATGTTGGGAAAAAAAAAAGAGACCCTCTAATGTTCCTTACATTCCCTCCACTGTTACTCCTTGCTTTTACTTGTCAGTCTCTTTGAATCTCCTATTGATGTGACACATCGGGACGTGGATATACTACAGATGCAGCATGAGTCATCAGGAGTATATGGCTCCACTTTCAACATAAAAATGCTTTTAGAAGATATCCAAGTTCATTGACTCAAAGTTTCTCACTAGGAGGCTGTTTTAACACTGGTTCTCTTAGTTTTCTCATGCCAGAGTAGTGTTGCCATTTTCCCTGCATCCCTGCTACTGAAGTCGTGTAGCATGTTGTTAAAGCCCCTTAGGTGTAGGCACTGGGCTAAAGAAAAATAAGCCTCTGCTAAAATCTTAGCCCTGCACACTAGATTGCTCTCTTCGTTCTGCCTCTTTGTAGTCAAAACCAGCATTTGAATTATTTTATGAATTTTATGAGTTAACTTAAACAAATCCTGGCAAATTGTTTATCTGACAAATAATTCAAAACAGCCACGTGGATGTGAGAAACCACAGGAACCTGTTCAGGATAAAGTTGTAAAAAGAGATGAAAGGACAGAGAGCAAAATAAAAACAATCCTGATAATTTTAGACAACAAGAATATGCAAGTAAGGATTCTGAAAACACACTGTTGGCAGGAAATCATCTTAGCTGGTAGAAATTTCATTCTGACTCAATTGGACAACCATGTTGAACTTCTTACACCTAACAAGTTAATTGAGTCATTTGCAACCATTACCAGCTCCAGCTACTTTAATTTTCTAAGCAAAAATACCTGTCCTGGAGCAAATCTTTCTATGACACTAGAACATAGCAGCTCCTTGATGATGAGTAGCCTTGAGGAGATTTTACTATGGCTTTGTCTCAGGAATAAAAAGACATAATTATCTGCAGAAACAGAGAAGAGGAAAGAAAAAACAAATGAGAAATAACAATTCCATGAACACTTAATATTGGCATAGAGTGGCACGATCACAGCCCTGCATATTCATTCCTCCTTCTTTCACCTCCAGCTAGTTCTATCCGGGATTAGTCCTTCCAACCTGCAGAGGGAAGGGGCAGTAGGAGGGCAGCAGAGAGGGAGCAGGGAATGATTGCCAGCTCAGCAGGAGGCAGATGAGCAGCACAGCTTGTTTGGCAGCAGGGTAACCTTGTACTTACTAGCTTAAAATTTGCATGGAACAATGCTGTTAATACTTCCTATAATGTTGCCAGAACTGAAAAGTACTATGTTCTGTAGTCCACTTCCTATAAAAACATTGGAATGCTGCAGGAAGAGTACTCTGAGGTCCTAGTCGATGGCCTTGACCAGAGGTTATGGCCAAACTTAAACTGAAGCCCAACTTAGCACTTATATTCCTTCCAAATTACATTATCTCTACTGAAACCCCTGTGCCTTCCTGCTACTTGTCAGAGGCTGAAAAGATCCCTTATTCCAGACCAGTACTTGTGCTTAATTAATGCTAGCAAGCAATACTGAATGAACTATAATTTCTAAATCAAGGTCATTCTTTGTAGCAGATATATCTGCCTAGAGTAAGTTTAGCTGCCATTGTTACTCTTTAGAGACAGTGACAGTCCAAAAGTATGATCAAACAATTCTAATCTTGAGCATCTTTCTTACTCCATGTACTTTTGTCAAGTTGCTACTGCATATAAAGAACATAGGAATTCACATTAAAGCAAACATACATTTACTTTGTAAAGTAATACTGATTTTGCTGTTTGAAATAACTGAGGACAAATCTGGCTTCCAGTTTCTTAAAAAGATTGCCCATCAACCCCTGCACACTCCCTGGCTTAAACAGCAATTTGTCAAACATTCCACAGCTTAAAACTTTTTAAGAAAGAAAAATCTTCTAAGTTACAGTAGCTTGTAGCCCTCCTGTGTGAATGCACAAATACAAATGTGATGTAGAACAGACATCTCTTCCAAAATATTAATCTCTCTTTTTCTTTTTCTTTTTTTTAAGTTGTAGACTGTGATGTATGCTTTCTTTCAGTTTCTGGAAAGACCTATATACATCACAAAAATCAGGCAAAAATTACAGTTATCCAAGGGGGTTTAGGTTGCATCAGGACAAACAAATGCTTACTAGTGCAGCCAACCCATCAGATGTTATTGGCAGCACTGAAATACAAAATTAAATTAAATGAAATTAAATTAATTTTTTTAAAAGGTTTTGGCAATACATTTCCACCCCTCAAGATTATGGAAGAAAGCTGTAAAACATAATCTAGAGTACATAAAAAATGGATCCTGATTTTAGGAAACTTCTCATAATGTTTCCAATTTTTGAAATACTGAGTTGCTATGACTATTCAAATCTTTTAAGATGTTACATCATTTCTACTTCTGTATTTATTACAAGGAAATTTCTAAATTCCTAACATATTATGGCATGTCTCTACCCCTACTTCTGTTTGGAAACTATTATTTGAACTTATTTCATGGAAAAATAGATAATATTTTTAAAAATGTGTTTGAATGGCATTCTCAAATGTAAAGACTACAAGAGGTATGAGCAATGGGCAAAGTAGAAGGACACAGAAAAACTACAGCAACATAAAGAGGTTCAAGATTAAAGGAACAAGCATTGTATGAAACAGAACAAGAGAGTAAGTTATAACCTAGGACTCCAACATGACCAAAATGCAGAATTAAATTTGAAAATGGTCACACAGTTTCTGTCAAAATCAAACATTATTCCAAATCTAGAAACCTGAATAATGAAGGTAGAGTGGCAGTATTAACACATTTATAAACCTCTAAAATTCTAAGTTATATATATAAGAAATGATCTCTTTTCCTCTCTGATTCCTGTCAGTGAAGAGTCCAGAGCAGTTTGCTCCAGAAGCAGTTCAGTAACCAAACATGACATTCCCCACACTGCAAGATGACTGCTAACTGCTTACTGCAGGAGGTCAGTGGGTTAAGTCATCAGTGGGTTTCCACTAAATTCAACAACTAAATTTAGCACACCCACAGGACATATTTAAAAGGAAACAGAAACATGTCACCTTATTTATTTAGTCAAACAGATGAAAGAGATGTTTTAAAGCTGTGGATTCTGAGAGATACTAAACAGCACTTGTGTCAGAATACCTTCAGTGGGTGATAATACAAGACTCAGAAAACACATACACAGAATGAAGAATATATTTTTCTCCTGTGCTGCTTGTAAACTTTGTAATTAATGCAGTTTTTTCCTTAACCTCCAATGCAGAGTTACAGTTGTAGCTCCTTTGAAAAAAATATTATTGGCCAAATTCTATCCCAGCATACTTTATGTAGAATGAAATACAAAGCTGTCACTCAGGCTCAGAGATGATGAAAGGTAACAGTGCAGAGGCAGAAAGCTGAATCCTTTGGGATGAGACAGGTAAGGAGGACAGAGAGCATCTGGCATCCTGCCATAGGGATGCCCCCTGGGATGATTGAAGTTCATCCAGTCCTCAAAATGAAAGGTAAAAAAATCCCAGATGACCTCACTTCAGAAGGAATTGGTATATATCATCATAGTTAAAACCTTTCTTATCAGAGCTGCCATCCTTGATCCAGGCTATGTGCAAAATTAGCTACTTAGGCAAAAGAAATAAAAATAAGATGAATTAAGCCTAACATACAGTTGAAAGAGAAGTAAAAAATTCTGGCAAATGAATCAAAAAAGGAAATTATTGATATTTTTAGTCTAAAACCTTTCTAGAGTTTGTCACTTTTTTTTAATAGAAACATAACATTATAATTGAGTTCAATTGATACTATTGAAAATTTATTTATATTAATAACTAAAATCATAAGCATAATGAAACAAAAAAATAAGCATTTCCAAAGTCAAATATCACTTTCATGCTGATGTTATTTCTTTATATTTAAAAAGCTAGCTTATTCATGATGAAAATTTTGCCAGAGCTGTATTCCCATTCACTTGCACCCAGAAGTTTCACAAGCTATGCAAGCCTTTTTATCTCAACTGTTCTGCATCAGGCTTCTCCAAACTACAGTAATTAATATAATTACACTCAAATAGCACACACTTACTGTTTCCTAATTTTTCCAATTATCAGCATAATTCAGAGATTTAAAACCACACTAGTTCAGGCAACAGCATCTTCTCATTTCATTAATTTCTAATTTAATTTTTCAAAGTATATCCCATTCATGGCTTTTTAGTTAGGATTAGTAACTACATATAATCTCATTAATTGTTCTTTTTTTTTAATCTAATACAGAAATTCAGCAATAAACTAAACTTAATTACACACTAAAATTCTCAATTTGCATAAACAACATTAAAAAGGAAACTCCATAGCAGAGAATATATTGCTATAGGACAAAACTGCAGGTGTCTTCTTATTATTGAAACAAGTTTAAAATTTCCATTCCTGCTTATGCCTATAAAATTGTACCTGGGTAGAGCTGCCCTCCTAGCTCAGGTACTTCATCAATATCCTCTGCCCCACAGTACTATTAATTTTAGAGCTGATTTATTTTAACATTATGAACAAAACAGTAAAGAAGCTTGAGAGCAAGACTTCTAGAGAACCACATCTGCTTCCTGTTGATTTTGAAAAGCTTTGTTATCCTTAATTTTCTTCCCCTTTGGACAGGTATGATTACAGATATTTCTCAATTTTAGCAAAGTTCAAAAGACAGAATGACAATTATTGTGAAAAACACTTTTAATTAACCTGCTTCCCATGAAGTTTATTTGACATTAGTGCAAACTAAGACTAGATGAACACCACTTATGATAGTGTTTGTCAACACAGAGGTTTGATGAATACGAACTCATTTCTCCTCCTAACTATTACGACTAGGGAACAAAATCTTAGACTTATGGTAAAAGGTTCCATGAAAACATCATCTCTATTCTTAGTAATGGACAAATAAATAAATCCAGAAAAAAACAGTGACAGGATCCAGCTTGATCTTCAGCTGAGGAAGTAAGATAGAAGGCTTAAAAATTCATAAGCAACATGGGAAAAGTGACTAGGAAGAACTAAGTTCACCATCCCTGCAACCACAATGGGCACACACTAAAAAAAAATTACTCTATAAAACTCTAGAAATTAGCACTCAAGAATGTGATATAATCCTTGATTTAGGACTCCCTGAGCTGAAAATTTTTGAAGGCTGGCAAAGTATACCACAGAAATGTGACTGCATGCTTGCCCTACTCTTTTGTACCCTTTTAGGTAAATGCTGTAGGCAACAGGCAGACCCAGTCTATGGGGCTCTATGGACCCTGAGTGTGGCCTAGAACAGCTCTTATCAGGTTCACTGGCAGGTAGCAATGTTCCACAGCTAAAAATAAGACCAAGGTTACACAGAAGTAAATAGAAGCCAAAAATAGATGCAAAAGTTCCACATGATATTAAGTTCAAGGTATTATTTCTCTATAGCATGTGGTTGTGGATGTTCAGCTGGCTACAGACATTGCAGTGCAGGGATATATATTCTAATTTGAAGAAATAGTCATTAGAGTGACCAAGCTATTTTGGAAATAATCCTAAATTCTTTGTTTATAATCCTGTGACAAATTTGACTAAAGGCATACTCTTCACAAAAAATGAAGTAGCTGTAATAGGGAACCAGTAGACACCAAAGCCAATAGCTGTTCTATCCACTCTGAGTTAACTACCCACATCTGATGAGCTGAAAAGCTCTCTAGCCTTGACAGTTTATATTGAATATAATGGGAGATTAGATAAATAATTCATGTATAGACAACTACATGGATACATCTAGACACAGGTGTCTTAATCTTTAGCTGAACCCTGCCACATATAATTCAAATGTGCCTTAACTATTCATATTTAAGTAATGCATATTATAATGCTTTTATGATTTTATTATCTTCCAGCCAGGCTTTGATTGTTGACCTCATTTAGCTTTCCAGTTAATAGCTGTTTGATGATTTGCCAAAACCAAAATCACATGTACAGATTGTTCTTTGCTGAATTGATTGATTCAGGACTTATTTTCAAGATCATGTCTGCCCCATTTGCAGATGTTCTGTTCTTCTTAATACGGACAGGAAAACTGACAATTCTTGTTAGAAAATTCATATCACTTCTGTTATTCCAGTCTGCAGTTTGTCTGAAAACTTGCTGCTACTATTCATTTTTTTAGTCAGAACCAATAAATCCCACACTTCATCCAATTTTTATTTTCAGATAGGATTTTCACACAGACCTAAAGGATTAGACTTCTCAGCTCTCATTAGGAACCACGGGGAACAGGGCTTTAAACTCCAAAACTCCTTATCTTACTCCTATAAGCTTTCACATTCTGCAACTCTGGCTGGATACACAGGTAATCACTGACACAAGGCATGGTTTAAAGGACTGCTTTTAAAGTGAGAAGCTATTTACCTGATCACAACCAAAGCTGATGCCTGTACCCTTACAAGCTTGCTAACCAGTTTTATGATTCCTTAACACATAACTTTAAATGCCAAGATAACTCTGAGGTGCTGGTACTTGTTCTTTCAGGCTGCTTCTAAAAATAAATGAAACAGGCCAGCAACAGTTCTCTGACCCTGACCCAGCTATTGATTAGCACAGCATGGCTCACATCCATTTGGCTGACTTCTCTCACTCTGCTCCCATGTCCTTGCCTTACAAAACAGAACAGCTGCATCCTACCTGCCTCTTTGCAGTGGTCTTTGGCCCACAATATAACCCCAGTCCTGGCCCAGGTATTGTCTGGAAGGTGCTTATTTAACACTCCAAATTCCACCATGGACATGGCCATGCTAGCAATTTGGCAGTATGGATAATCATATATCTCTGCTCAGGCCCAAATTCTGTCCATGGTTAGTTTATTAACAAAGACATATCCTCATGTTCCTAGAGTATGCTGCAGGTTGGGTGACAGTTGGATATTTTTTAGTCTGGAACTGTAAGGAGAAGTAGACCTCTTGATGGGTATGTTTAACTGAAGATTTTTTTTTTTCCCCAAACCAATTATATTCTCCCCTGGGGATGTAGCTTTCTCTGTCCCTTTTTTAGCCTGAAAACTTAATGACATTCTCTGAAAATGAAGAAATCACTCAAAAATCACTTAGCCATCTCATCAGTGTGGCAGGGTCTCTCTGCCAAGGGTTGGCAGTGTGAGTCTCAGAAGACAGCCTTAACAAACCCCTTAAAAATATTTTGAGAGATGTCTATTTAATTCACCTTCACAGTGTAAGTGTCAAAGTAAAAATGTGAAGACCTACAGTTTCAACTACATGGAAGTTTAACTACAATTTTGAGACAGGTGCCCAAATCCAGACAAGGGGAAAAGTTTATACTGTTGCTGCTTCTCCACTCCCAATTACTGCTGTGCATTTCCAGTCTTCTTGCTCTGCATACTCTATCTAGCCCCATTTCTATCAGATGTCTAACTACCCCTATTACTTTTTTGTAAAACTATTGCCTAAAACGAAATTGCTTAGCCAAATAAAGTATATGCATTGCTGGTACAAGTGGTCCTAACAGTGACCAAGTTGTTCTTTGAATCTAGTTCTCAACATTTTTGCAGCCTTTTCTTGCCAAATTCAAATATCATTTCCATTTTCCTTATGTTATTCTCATTCTCAGTTGCTTCATATTTCTATGGTTTCCATTCTCTCATTTTGAAAACATCAATTGTTCTTTAAGTGTCCTCCCTTTCATTTCTTTTCCTTCTCCTGTAACTTGTCTGGGGAAAAGGCCTTCCTTGTCTTAGGTCTGTTATCTCTTCTGCTACACATTTAAAAAAGAAACAACAGTTGCCTAGTTATATTCTGATTTTATCCTTCATTCAGTCCTCTTTTAGATACCCAAACTGTGTATTTTATATGGGAGTTCTTCAAACCACAGTTTTACTGTGATGCTCTCAGGGCTCTGAGTTCTCTCTTCTCCTAGAAGCAGGGCAGCTCAAGGAGATGTTATGAAAAGAAAGCTGAAAGTAGGGGGTCCCCACTCTATCTCTTGGGAGCTGCTGTTGGGCTGACACCCTGAGTTCTAGCCTGAACTGCACTGCAGCTATGCTGTCACCATATCAATGCCTGGGCATTCAGGTCCTGACCCAGACCTTGGGACTTAATATTCCAGCCTGATCTCAGACCTTTATCATCAGAATGGGCTTGTTCCATGGCTGAGACTCTCAGCTAAATCTAAGCTCAACAGACCTGTCCTGCTTGCCTTGCTCAGATGCAGGGCTGGGTGCTTGATGCTGAGGCTACTGCCTCTGCCAGACATGTTACTACCCTCAGCTTCTGGCTCGCTTGCCTTTAGTGAGCAGACTGCCCTTGCTGTTCTCTGGCAGATTATTTCTCAGCCATTTTTCATTCAGACTTTTACTTCTGCTGAAATAGCACTTGGCTTTTATCATCTGAGAGATAAATACATTCAAAAATCCCTTGCCTCTTTCACTATTGTTCTTGACTTTACTTTATCGAGATAGTGTGTATCAATCTTCCCTTTTAAGATAGAAGCAGGTTTGGGTTCTGTAATCACACAATCAAATAGTTTTTTCTCTTTTCTCTCCTAGCAATCTTTCAGGAAACATGGAGATTATAATGACTTTATTAATAGGCATCTCCCAAGAGTCTAGCAATTTCCTTTTTAGCACTTTCTAGTGCTTTCCTTATTTGGCATACCTTTTCCAAAGAGACTTTCTTCTTCAAAGCTACAGTTTCTATCCTTAAATTGAAACCATATCTTTCTAGTTTTTCTCCAGTATCTTTAATACTTCTTCCTGGTTTAGTTCTATTGACTCCATGGAGACAAATAATTGAACACACAAAACCTAGGAAAATCCTATCTGTCTGTGGTTGTCACCTTTTTTACTACAATGGGTCAGGCATTTGGTTTATTAGTGCAGGCTGTAATCACTGTGTTTTGCAGCATATTCCAGAACGAGTTTCTCCATTCAGTTTTAGTTTTCAGCTACCAACAACCTTTCCTGTGTATTGATGATTCTGTAACTCCATTCACTTGCAGGTTTTGCACAGGTTGTCATCAGCAACAGATAATTACCCTTAATAACCCTTATTTTCTGTTCCCACTGCAGTGGGAAAAAAAAGGCACTTCTTTTGACACCTACTTCACTTCCACTACTGTTTTAATATTAAATATCTTGCTAATTTTTAGTGGATTAAGAATAGTCTATTTTGCTCAGGAGATACCTTGCCTGTAGAGCAGTATGGTCAAAGAAAATACATGACTATGCTTTTCAGCTAAGAACAAGTATCTCAAATTACAGAAGGAAATGTATCAGTAGTACTATTACTGTTAAAAAAGAAAAATAATTTTTTTTTCAGGAAGTAAGACATAGGTACAAACATTCCTTATCCATTCTAATGAGATGGTAATACACATCAACATTCAATTCCTTAAATACTTGTAGATTTCCCTATTTGTTTTCCAATATTGTTACAATCTTTTGTTTATTTGTATTAGGTTCTTTTCAATCCCACTATTCCCCCTCTACCTTCACACTACTCACGGTACTGTTGCTGTTCTGACCTTGCCCTCTCTCACGAGACAAGAGGAGAGGAAATGAGAGCAGAGATTATTTCAGTTGGAAGGAACCAACAAAGAACATCTAGTCCAACTCCAAATGGTATGCAACTATACCATGCAACTCCACAGAAAGTTACCCATTAACCTTCTGATATCTCTCAAGTCCTGGCATGTCAGACAGGCAGTCTTCTCATTAAGGTTCCTGTTTTCCAGTCACTTCCTTACACTCCTGAGCCAACAGGACTCCAGTCTTCTGTTGTGGATATCATCCATAGCATTAACAATGATTGCTGAACTTTGCTGAATACCTCAGCAAATGAAACAGTTTTACTTTCTACTTTGTATTGGCTGTTGGCCATCTTCTCTGTTCCCAGGCAACACTGAACCAATATATCAGCAACAATATTTAGCTGCTACATTGGAAGAGCTGAAACTGTGAATATCTCTTCAGATAAACAGTTAATCAGGGTGTCCTTACTCGTGTGACAATCTTAGCACTGGTTTTACTCTGATGTTCCACTGTGACCTATTTATTTCCTGAGCAAAACAGACTCTATTTATTCTAACAAATTATTTTGACTGCCTTCCGTTCTCTTAATATATGTACAAATGAACTCACAATTTTTTCCTACTAGCAGTGACAGGTAAGAAAGAGAAACTGATTTAGATTCCAAAGGAGACCCACAGGATGATTTATTCACATTGAAGAAGCTAAAACCCAAATCTTGAGTGTCTTTTTTACTGTTAACTGTGCAATTTATACAGACTAGACTATCAGATTTCTTATTTTTACTGTACACACTTTTTTACATGCATACACTTTATGTCCAACACAACATGTGCACAGTTTAACTGATCAGATATGCCCACTGGCTCTTTGTGGTTTAGTTTTTCTTTTTATTTTAAGTTGTGTGGTTTTTCCCAGTTGCTATGTGATGTTGCAAAATCAATTCATTAAAATGTACACTTTCTCATGCAACTGTTTTATGTTTGACTGGACTTATTTGAAGGGTTTTTTTCAGATGAACAGTAATGTGTTTCCACAGCAAGGAAGCTAGAAATGGTTTCAGTTTGGAATCACAGACACATCACGTGTGGCAATGTTGATCTTTTCAACTCATTTCTAATAAAGCCTGAAAAGAAAAAACATGTAAGGATAAGAGATGGAAAAACATACAACTGTGGAAAAACAAACCTCTTCTATATGTCCAGCCAGATCTGCATCTTCATTAGTACTGCATCACTGAGAACAGACTTTAAATCATAAATTGGCTCTAGTAAGACGCTTAGCACTTTCTGACCAAAGATCAATGTAATTTCCCAGTCATTTTAGAAAGGGTGGAAACTGAAAGAGTTACTATGATCTAGCTGGATGAGGAGGAATAAAGAAGGCTGAAGCAGAGTCAGTAGTCTTGATATTTTTAATATAATCACCAAAGACATTTTTCATCACAAACCCCAATAAGGTTGGGCATTTAACTCTCTTAGGTTCCTAAGAGAACCAGTGCAATCTCACTATTCTCCTAATCCATTTTACAGGTAATAAAAAAAGACTGACAAATCCCCTATTACAGAGATTATAAACAGCCAGTCTGCTACATATTTACTGTGGAACAGCAACAAAGACACTTTGCTGAGATGATTCAACATCTGTCAACTAGTTACAACTAAATCACAGGAGACTTTTTTGGGATTTTAGCCAGTCAAGTAAGAATCTAAAATCTATGCAGAACAGTCTGTCTCACATTGCTTTTGCATTAGGTCTTACACCTCAACAGACTGTGTTTTGCATTTTCTTTTCTGCTCTTAAAAGTAAAAAAAAAAACTATACAGATCAACACCTTAAAGCTATGACAAAACCCATCTAATGAATTCCCTCCCTGAGCAAAAGAGAATGGATAGTCCAAAATGCTAACTGTGGCTTTCCACATCTGATCACTGTCCCTCACTCCAAGAAGATAGGAAATATCTGAATTAAGAGCATGTTTCCTGTAGGAAGAAGAAAGCAGAGGAAACCACATTGCACATGGATAACTGCAATTTTACCCAAATCAGAATAATTGACAAGTACATAGTGTCTGAACAAAGATATGCAGCAGAAGGAAAGCATAGCCTGTACTCGACATTTATGACAACGCCTTCAGATGGTCAGAAACATGATGTTCAGTCCTCAGCTAGTAAGGTGTTTCTGGCTACATCTGTCATCTTTCACAAATCACTGATTCAAACTGCCACATATTAAATTCTTTCACTGTATGTTCATGAATCAGTCAACCTGATATAACTCCTCCAGCCAGGCACTGCACAACTATTTGCCTCCTTCATTTGTATCTCTTTCTGCACTGCGCACACTTGAAAAACTGACATCTGTTTTCCAGGAATGGTAAATCCCTATTAACACTGCAACTAAACATGAGTGTAGATCTGAAAGAGTAGAAAAATCTTGCTTGGAAGCCAGGAGATCTATACCTACTGGAAAAAAATTGCATATCCTGAATTTCAGCCTTTATTACTCAACGCTTTGGGAAAAGGAAAAAGAAAAAAAAAAAAAAGGAAAAAACCTCAGACATTTATGATCCTAGCCTGTAAAATAACTAGATACAGAGTTTTCAGCTAAGTATATAAAAATCTCATTCAGCCTTTTTTGTGCTCTGCTAGAGTTCAGCCAGTGGAGCTCAATGTCTCTTTCAATCTTCTCTTTCTTCATCCTGTTCTGCAAGTAGGTTCCACCTCATTATATAAATTCAACAACTGTCTCTGAAAAATTGTATTTGACAGCTCATTCCAATCTATGCCTCTAGGACTGTGTAAAGCAGCAATTCTCAAACTTTCTGGAAATGTAACCCTACTTTCGTTGTCTGTCTTGGGCATGATATCTCCTCTTCCCAACAGCTATTTAGGTTTAACCTATTACACTGCATGGTCCATGGTTTGCAATTGTTAGCAGGCACTAGAATCCTCCAGGGCTGAAGAGTGAGAAGAGACTGTAATTGCTAGCCATAGGTGTTTCCATTTTCCAGGGAATTGTTAACAGTCAGCAATTAAAAATAGTTACTACTGTTGTGACAAATGGAAATCTCTGCCTCTAGAAAAGATAGCTGCTTGTAATTCTCCTTCCTGGACAAAATAAACTGTTATGTCTTATCTGAGTAGTAGTCCTTGACTGTACTCCTAGAACACCCTAGTGCAGTATGGCAGAAACACTGTCTGATGGAAAAGGATAGATTTCTTACCCAATTTAAAAGTGAAAAACAAAACCAAACAAAACAAAACTCATTCTTAAATTCTAGACCTAGTGAATTCTTTCACTGAAGATGTGTGCCCTTTAGGTTTCTAAAGCCAGAAGACCAGATCTTCCAGAAGACATGCAATCATTTCTAAATATTGACATTTCTTATGTTGTTGGTAAAATTTAGAGATATTTAAAAGGAAAAGAAAGAATCAGTCTTATTAATGAAAATAAATACCCTTCCCAGAAAGCCATAAACAAGTTGTTCTGGGCTGCATCAAGAGAAGCATGACCAGCAGATCAAGAGAGGTGATTCTGCCACTGTACTCTGCCCTGGTGAGACCTCATCTGGAATACTGTGTTCAGTTCTGGAGCCCTCAACACAGGAAGGACATGGACCTGCTGGAGCAGGTCCAAAGGAGGGCTACAAAAATGATGAAGGGGCTGGAACACCTCCCCTATGAGGATAGGCTGAGAGAGCTGGGATTGTTCAGCCTCAAGAAGAGAAGGCTTCGGGGGGACCTAAGAGTCACCTTCCAGTACTTGAAGGGGTCATATAGAAAGGCTGGGGAGGGCCTGTTCACAAAGGCCTGTAGTGATAGGACAAGGGGTAATGGATTAAATTAGGGAAGAGTAGGTTTAGATTAGATATTAGGAAAAAGTTCCTTCCCATGAGGGTAGTGGAACATTGGAACAGGTTGCCCAGGGAGGTGGTTGAGGCCCCGTCCCTGGAGGTGTTCAAGGTGAGGCTAGACAGGGTGCTTGGCAACCTGATTTAGTTAGAGATGTGCCTACTCACTGTAGGGGGTTGGACTAGATGGCCTCTAAGGTCCCTTCCAACCCTGATAATTCTATGATTCTATGACCAAGAGTAACAGAGGTAGGTCAGTATCTGGATGACAGTTACAAAGTGGTCACGGTCAATAGCTATACTGTGTGCCCCCAGACATTGACCAGCATTCCCCATGGCTTTCCTCATGCGCTTACACGTATCAGCTAGCAGCCTTCTCTAGTGATCGCTGAACATATTCTTCCTTTGCTACTTTCACTGTCTAAACATTTTCTGGCTTGCTTTCAACGTTTCTAGTCATTTAGCAAAACAGCTGTGACACTTATGCACCATTATCTCAAACAAGCTGAAGCTAGCCATACATTAAGACTCAGTCTAGAAGGACACAGGTTTTTTTAGGACAAAGTGCTAGAACACCACACTATTTTGAAGTACCTGCTAACTGTCACAGCTATCTCTCAATAATTTTGAAAGGACAGAAATATTTCAGTTGCTTCGTTCTCAAAAACATTTATAATATTTCAATAGCTAGAAACAATATGTGCAAGAACATGGAATAAAAGAAACCTCTGCTGTTTCAAAAATAGATGTTCTTATCTTACTTTTTCACAGATACCTGCTCTGTCTTTTGCCATGAGAAAATCATACTATTATTTTTGCACTGTGAAAGCCAGTCATTTTATTGACATTTTCAGTTACAGAAATTCCTGCACAGTAAAATGGAAGCAAAATACAGTGAAATTATTTTGTATTGCCAGTTGTATTATGCAAACTGCAATTGCTCCTTCTGTGAACAAGAAAAGTTTAGTGCTACTGAAAAGCATTTAATCTATTCTTGCAAAACATGACATGAGCTGCATGTAAAGTAGACCACTCCTCCTAATGACTCATATCCCATTTGTCTTGACAGCACACATATTTTTAAGGAAAATGTTTTTAAAAACACAGTAGGCTCTTTTTCCAAACTATTGGCAGGTGGGATCCTTTCATGTTTCTATGGTCACAGCTACCTTTTTTTTTTTACTGTTACTGTATTGTCTACCAGTTATTTTTCTTGTCATTTGTATGAAACTGAAACACAGCAGCAGAGAGTGAGCCATTAGGAGCCATTTCTAAATATAAGAAAATTCTATTGTCTAATTATAAAAGATAGTAGAGGAGTAATGGACAAAGTAGTGCCTGACTAAACTTTCTGTTCATTTTTGAATTAACTGTATTTCAGTCTCTGCTGTTCCCTAAAAATCTCTACAGCAGTTGCAGTTGGGTAAAAGACAGAAGCTCAAATACATTCCTCTCTGTGCTGTATGTGCACTTGCTGGCTTAATTTTCTTTGATGTAGATTTTAGGAATAAGTAACAAGGGTAAGGAGTCTATATGAGCCAGTGACACAGTGCCTGCTGGGGCATGATCCTGTACTGATCTGAAGTCACAGGACACATTCAATTTCTTCAGTGAGAAACACACTAGAAAAAGCTGCAGGAAAGGCATAGAAAGCTGCATTGCAGCAAAACAGCAGGCCAGATAGAATAACGATCCCTGTTCCATCAAAAGAATAAAAATTCATTCAGTGCTTTGTGGTCAGGAGCTATTATGGCTATATTTTAAAGTCAGATTAGCCAGATTTTTCTATTTGCAACTTAATTCCCAGTTACCATAAAATCACCCAGCCATCTGCAAGCACTGCAGAGAGAATTAAGAGCAGAAGAATCCAGTGATGGCTCTAATGCTTTCAAATATTGGTGGTGAATCACAACAGAGAACTCTGCAGACTTGAGTGGCATGTGTCTGTAATGCAGTGAGTGTTTATAAAAACAGCAAGTAGCAGTGAGCAGTACTGAACCAGGACATGAATGCATGAGAATCCTGGGCTTGATTTCAGTATCAATATAAATACACACACACACACAAAGTTGTTACAGGTTGAGGGTTTCTCTGTCTTTCCCAAAATGTGACAACTTAGACTGAGCATTATGAGTGATATTAAGAAAGAGCTACAACATAATGCTCATTCTTTCTCTCTTTCTACATAAAACAACTAGAAGGTCTCATCTTAGTCCTATCTTGATAGTGAATAACTCACATTGGTTTTGTTCTGCTGAAGCCCCACTTTGCATACAGAAATTAACCTCTGCAGAAATCTTGATTGCAGCAAAATATGTTAGTGGGTACTACTAAAAATACACTGTGAGGTGAAGGTAGCTGTAAATCTAATGCTTGTACATCCCCATGATCATTCAAGAGTTCTGAAAATAAGTATAAATATCCTATTTGCTTTGCACCAAGATCAGTTGTCACCACAGTTCTCTACTTGATATGCAATCATTAGTCCCATCTTCTGCTCATAAAAAAATAGAGAAATGTCATGATTTGCCTAATGCCACATAGCAGGAAACAGAAATCAAATCTTGTTCAATGACCACTTGACATTCAAAGCCCTTCATAATCTGCTTCCTAACATTCCTATGCTCTCCTCTCATCCCCTCCTCCTTCAACACTCAAATAACTTGAGTCCTCCAACTTCTATTCTTGTTCAGTTTCCTTTCATGTTAGTATATTTGGAGATCCCTTTCTGAACCAAAATACAGATTCTCCTTTATTTATTAATGTTTATCTTAAAAACACAGTCTTTCATGACTGTCATGGATCGTCACAGAAGTCCCTGTGTCTAATCAATTCTCAATCCTTACACTTATTTACAGACAACTTGTCGGCCCCTCTAGCTTCGTGCAGTTGGGTTACCAGCTGACAATAACTACATATTGATCTTACTCCAATGAGCTAAAAACTTTTCCATCTTACTACAGAAAAGAGTTTGCTGTCAAAAGAAGTTAATGCAAACAGCATATTGTTATACACTTTATATTACTGTCCATTTTGCAACTTCTAAATCCTTACATTTATTATATAATCTACATAATTCATCATTGTCTTTAGACTGGTAGTGCATCTTTTCAAAGGTCTTTAAAATTCCCAGCAAACTTGGTGATAACATAAAATAAATAAGCACTATATAGTTTGTTATTAAAATTTTTTTTGAAGGGCAGTGTTTCTATCTATAAAGTAGTCTACATCAGATGTAAAGACAAGGTTTGCTTGCTAATGAACACAGGTGAAAGAAAAATCCTTAAAACATAGCTCTGCACTTTTCACAGTACCAAGATGAGTTAATACTTTGAGAAAATAAAAGACTATGCTGAATGTGAATAAAGCATATATGTAAAGCATATAATCATCAAAAAATCATAAATACAAAGCAAATAATCATCCAAAACCCTGAAGTCTGTTGTACTGCAGAACAAGAAGGAAGCAATGTATTTTCAGTCAAATGTGTCTGTGCTGGTACATTTCCACAATTATTTTTTATGGCCAATAATTTTTTGAGATTAGAAACAAAGTGGAATTTAACTGCACCTTTTCAGTTTAGATATAATGATTGCTTAGAATCTACTTGGGAAATTCTTACATTTTAGTTGTTTATATCAAATAAATAATTACTCTATAAAAAATAAGATTATTTTAAAAATTCAAAAGTTTTTTTTTCAAAAATATGATATAATCACAAACTATAATATACTCCATTGTTGTAGAGCTAAAATGTACTTTAGAGAGAGAAGAGAAGGACTTCTTTAGAGAAGGAAGATCATGCTATCATTCTGCAGAGTTCTTATTAATGTGGCTCTGTAAGTTTAAAAAACTTTGCAAGAGAATATATTTGCCTTTTATGTGACATGGGGTTTAGATAGAAGAAAGGCACTGCTGCAGATAATATAGTTTAGCATTAAAGAATACACTTAAGAGAGAGGATTTCAGAACTATCCCATTTGAAGGCAAGATGCAGATCATAAGTTTAGAAAGTTCCTGGAGATACATTAGAAAGTTTGTGTGGGAGTTTGTACTCCTCTGCACCTCTCTGTCTATAACCCAGGACCATGAGTGTCTTGTCCCCATCAGTCTACAGAGAACCCAGGTATCATTCACAGGAGTGCTTACTCAGTTTGCCCTAGTCAAAAGTTTCTCAGGAACAAACTATACAAGGTGCCATATCAGATTAGACCAAAATCTGCTTCTGACAGTGATCTGTAGCAGTTGATAAGGGAAGAATGGGACAACACACCATGACAGTCACCTTGGTATGACCTTCCCATTTGCTAACCATCCACCCCTATCAGACAACCCTCCAAACTATCAGCCCTCATACCAGCCTGGAGAGCTGATCCACCACCTCAGCAGATGCACAGGAAAAATAAATCATCACTCTGTTAATACTTTAAAGCCTTAAATAATGGAATGATAAAATATTACTACAGGTAAGACTCTTAAAAACAAAAGTCACTCTCTGAAGCCATCCTTTCTTTTTAACACCACTTGACTATTTTTTGATATTTCATTCCACAAATACCATATATTAAACTGAAAAAAATTCTGCTGTGAAATCTGGAAAAGTCTGAGTCAAGAAGGACACTAAGGGTTTTGAATCTGAAAAACATTATTTCACTGTTGCTACAGTAACATCTTCCTAATAAGCCCTTTAAATTTAAATACAGTCTTAAGAGAGTTTTAGGTCAAGAGAAAAAGCACGGACGAGTTCTTCAGAGGAATCAAGTTTATATTCAGCATGGGTAAAAATGCAACAGAAAAGGTGAACTAAAGTTTTTAGCTATTTCCAAAATGACTTCTCACTTGCTGTAGTCTGTCCTACTTTCTTTACCCTTAGCATCCAGTAGTCTCTCTTCTGAGGAGAGAATTCTTATTGCCTCTAAGGGAAAATTCCTAGTAATTTTTTATCCTATAGCAACATATCATCTTCAGTAACTAAAAAAAAATAATTAAAAAAAAATTCCAGCATCTTAGATTTGGAAAAACATGTTTGCAGATATAAGTTTGCACACCTCCTGAGATGAGACCAAGAATATAAAGCTATTTCCAGTTTCTCACATAGGGAGAATAACTACACATAGCAAATATATGAAATGGAAATTGCAGAGTGGATACAAAAATCATTCATGAGGCACCTGGGGATTGTAATAGGAATTTATATTTATTTGCTCTATAACTATGTGATAGCTGGTGTTCTCTCACTGATCTTTAAGGTCCAGAGTGAAAGTCAGTTCTCTGGGAAACAGTTGGTAATATACATACTGGGGATCATATCTGGAAACGGAGGAACAACCTCTTTCAGTTCTCATGCAGTTGTAAAGCATCAACTACTGGATTTTTGGCACCAATCTGATTTAAGATAAATGTTTAGTTAATTTGCATTTTCTGTGATGCAGGTTTTTACAGCCCTTCCCAGATGTCACCAGATACCTACTCATCAGAGTATGAAAACAAAAGCTTCTAACCCATCCTAAATCCTAACTGATATGCCATATCAGTTTTTAACAAGTAAATGGCATACACAAAGAAGGCACTCCAAATAGCAGATTCAAAGGAATCTGAGGATTTCCTATATAGATTCATTTAAAAAAAACCCAAAAACAAAACACCAAAACAAAACCAAAAAAAACCCCAAAAATATTCTAACTATCTTATTTGGGCATGCCACAAATTCTTTAAGTAACCCTAAAAAGATACACAAGTGACAGTACTATGAAGGTTTTAATTTGAGCTTTCTACTGTGTGAAATTTTTATGTCATTAGAGTGCTCAATTACCAAAGAAATGAAAGAAATAGAAGCCCTGACTCTACAAAAACTCAAGGTATATTCAAAACTGCTGCGACCTAGTTTTTCCCATGCTGAAAGCAAAAGGGGTGAACAGACCTCTTTACTAAGTGACAACAGCACTTACTTACAGTTAGACACAAGCCTAAGTATTTGCATTTGTAATCAGAACCAAAATTAAAGTGACAGACTTAATCACAGCTTTCAAGTAATAAACTATTATAGAAATGGCTCTCCTGTGATTTATGATGTGAAAAAACTATCATAATATCTGACATAGGTTTTTTGCAAATGAAAAGTGACTAAAAATAGATTATGAATAAATATAACATAAAATAGAGTGGAATGAACTAGTGTTAAGAAATTATATCATGAAATGAAGTTATTTCCACCAATGCTGCCAGTTTGCTAATTCTTTCTTTTACAGAGATTGGGAAAAAGAAATGTTTCATCCTGACTCCAACATAACAGAGATTATTATAATACACTAACTTTCAGCTTGTCATATTATAGGCTATTGATTCCTAACATTTTCTCTCCTCCCCTTTTTTCCTGTTTTTGCCATCATATCTGGTCCCTATCATCATTCATTGCTTTCATTTATACACATTTGCATAACTAATTTCTGAAGCTTTACTTCATAAACAATTAGGTATTCTATCTATTCTATTTATCTATTGTATCTATTTCTGTATTACATACACATGCATTCAGAAAGTGTTGTATCTGTAATCTGTAGATGGTTTGGGTTGGGTTTTTTTGCAAACTGGTATTTAGTTGACTGTACAACCAGGAAGGACTTTTCAAATGTTGCATGGCAATGGTGAAGCTGATCAAACAGAACTCTGTTAGCACAGCTGACAAGAGCTGAAGGGCCTTGAAGGTCCCTTCCAGTCCACCTTGAATGAATGGATCTTAACAGAAACCACAGCAGAAATGTAGATTCTTCACCTTGAGTCAGTACCCATTTTGGAGGATGAAAGTTGACCAAAAATCAGCTATCTTTGGGAAATTTCATGAAGCATTCTGATAATTAGGTTAATCTGACAGTCTGGTGAAGCCAAAGCAGAACTACAGGTATGAGAATGTTATATGATCTTTTCCTGCACTTGTTTCTTTATCTAATAGTTGTTTTACTGAACTCTGCATAGAGTAGAATACTCACTTTCTTTTCATTTGTACATGAACATTGTCCAATACTGAGGAGTGACTTAAGTGTGGTTGGTAAACTACAGAATATTACACCCTCTGTTTTCCAGAGAGTGACAATCCCCCAAAATTAACACACCCCATTCCACAGGATCAATGTCATCATTGCAAGATGACACACCACCAAACCACCAAATCCCACTCTCCAGCAAGAAAAGTTCTCTCAACTAAGACTTAAGCAGAGTATCTTTGTCAAATCACAGGAAAACATGGGAGGTCCCAAGCCAAGGCTATCTTCTAGACTGCAAAAGAGACAATGGAAAATTGGCTAGGAAGAAAATTTTCAAATATTTATTTTCAAATACTCTGTCTTAAACAGAGCTAAACATATTCTATAAAACCACCTCTAGATAAGCCCTATTCAAATATTTGATGCCTTTAACCAGTTTAAATCCAGGAACCCTGGACTAACCAGAAAGAACTGAACATGCAACCATTCTTATTTACACCAAACACAAAAACAACTTCAGGAAGCTCTTCATGAAAGGCTGTATTTTATATATTACTGTTGACAGCAGAGTCTCCCTCTGCAGTGATGAACTTCTATCTGAAAGCAAATTAGTATAATTCTAATACTGGGTGGACAAAAAGAAAGAAAATGAATGACAACAAGCTCACCTGGATAAAGGAGTGCTAGGTGGCCAAACATATGTACACCCAAAAGCAGGTTCTGGAAGCTTCATTGTGAGGCTTAGGTGAGGCTCAACTCCTTTTATACACACCACTATTTAATTTAGTCTCTTTGGCATGACCCTCCTTAAACTGCAGGTTAAGAGAAAGAACAACCACCATGCCTCTTTCAGTAGCCTGTGTAGCCACCCCATCACTGAGTAGCTGATCGTGTCAGAGCTCCTCCCTATCTGTTAAACTATGACAATAGTTCCATAATCTGAAGATGTTAAGGTATTGTTATAAAATTCTCTCAAGTACTTGTTTAAGAAGGAAAGTTTGACAACTAGGTGTGATCATCTCCTTCATTCAAGCTTAATCAAACCCTTCATAAAAGCTGAGTTCTACTTTCTAACATGTCAGCTGTTTGACAGCTGTTTATTCTCAAGCCTGTGTGCTGTGTCCATTTCCTCCTCCCTTCTCACTTATTTACTTTCAGATTATAAACTGTTTACAGCAGGTGTTACTCACCAAAATAAAGTAAGGGGAGAGGAAAAAACCAAACACCTCAACTCTAGATCTTTGTCTTGCTGAGCAGCATAAAATCAAACACATATAGTACTAAACCTACCTTCTCAGTCTGCCTTTTAAATGCTATTTGATTGTAGCATTATACATTTTATATTGTCTAAAAAGTGTGAGTGATTGTACCCAGACAGCATGATTGCTTTATTTTTCTGCAGCTCTTAAAAAAATTCATCAGACAACATCAGTTAACTTTGATTTTTTTTTCTTCAAAATTTTTATATTCACTATAATTGTATTTATTTTCAATATGCAATTTTTATAGCTACCTTTTGTCCTTGAAAACCATCCCCTGTATGTAATGGATATTGCTAAATTGTATTTATGATCTGGCTTTGTTAATCAAAATAAAACTCCAGATAGGTAAGACTAACAAGAATATTTCAACAATGTTGAAAGTTCAGATTCACTTCATAATTGAGGAAAGGGAAAACTGCAGAATCTGACCCCAGATTTCAAGGGGAAAAAACCCAGACATTTCTCAAATATAGATCAAACAAACCCCCAAAATCTAAAAGGAATACCCTGTGATGAACAATCTAGGAAAGCAGGGGGGCATTATCTCTGCTAACTGTGTCTCTAACTCCAAAATGTGTTATTGCCAAATGTCCTGTACTGCAAAGCTGCAGCCTGATAGGAGTTGGGAAAACATAAATCATTTCTTAAGGCGTAAACTCTTTCTGAGGCCACAAGAGGTAGGAATGACTTTCCAGGTGAAGTAAAGCAGTTCTCTGAAACAACTGCTCTGAGTTCAACTGAATTGTATCAACCAACTAAAAAAGTAGTAAAGACAGCCCTCCTGGTGCAGAGCAGAATATTAAGAGAATAGGTTATAATATCTTTAGCTCTTTAAAGACAGCAACAGATAGACAGGTAATTATCTTGTGCAGAACAATGAAAGCAGAAGACTTCTGTGTGCCAGGAATCCAAAATATCTAGCAGTTTTTCAGCATCTAAGATTGATTTTCATGAGGCATTTTGTAGAATTTCTTGAGGTTCAAACTTGAGACATCAAAGATTAATTGGGGGTAGAGTAAAAATGGGGGTTTTTTACATGTATCCAGATATTTCCTGACTTTTGTTGAACTTTGTAAGTATATTATAAAAGGTAGTTCAAGTTTGGTCTCAGATGCATTTTGTATGAGGACAACTGGAAGTATATTACATTTTGGAAGGCACATATATCTCTGTGCCTTACCCTGTACTTGTTCTCTATCATTTCAGGCTTATGTAACCATCACTGCCTGCTGTTAAGCAATGACTGAAAGTAAAGACCTTACACCCACTACAACCAGCTGTACTTCCCATAAAACTTCAAGATACTCATTTTTACATGTCAAAATAGCTTATCAACATATTAAGCTTGAAACAAAGTAAGTATGCAATGTGAAGTGCTAAGTCTCTGTTCAGAGAGACTGTGCATCAACAAAGCATGTTTAGTATTTAATTATGTTTCACTGAAAGAAACTACAGGCAAAAATGCAGTAAGATGCAGTCATTTACTAAGCTACTTTACCTCTCAAAAAATTTCTTCTCAAAAAGAATAAATTCTAAGTCCCTCTATTCTTTCTAGAAAAAAGTTCCCTAATTTTTTGGTGAGAACAGCTGCTCTGAATGGCACACTGTTATTGGGAATGCTGTAGCGTATTGACACTATGAAATGGTTAAGATAACAGAGCCCTTCTACTGCCCCAAGCCCCTAAAACTCATATAAGAAAACTCAGTCACCCTATGTACACATTAACCTCCTTGCCTTTGATGGTTTCTCTTGACTGCCCAAAACTAGTAAGTCTCCACAGTCCCCTTCCTTCAGCTTTCCGCTACCTGACTTCCCTACCATTTGTCTATCTTACCTGCAGACCTCCTGTTCATTTACCTTTTTTCCTTTCACTTACTCATTCCATTACACTCATTTCTTCTCTGCCTTATTCAAAGGTTACCTTCATCTGCTTGCAGTTACCACAGAGTGAATTTCAGAGCTAAAATATCCTTAGTTACCTTGCTTGCCTCAGTCCTTTAAGCGACAAACCTCCCTGACTACTCACAGGACCCTCCTCGACAGCTTTCTTGCAAAACCTATATATCTCAAAGCCATGCCTGTGCTTTTGAAGTAATGTAGTAAGTGATCCCCAACCAACCTAACTTTAATTTAAGCTACTTCATTAGTCTCACCTCAGTGAGGAGAGACAGGTGAATCACTCTCCAAACATGCTTACCTCTCCCCAAGTTTAACCTAAGCATCTGATTTTTGAACAGCTGAGGCACAGTACCTGCCACATAGATCTTTATAGCTAGATACTCACCCTAGCATGGGAAACTTACTAAGACAATACTAAGTGGCAGGGAATAGCTCCATTCAGGGAGACATTTATACCTGACCTACGTTAGACATGTACAGCTGTGTAAAATTGATTGAAATTTATAAACTAGATGTAGGTTAAAAGGAGCCTAGAGTGATTAGCTCAAATAATTACATTTAGTTAGGTGGATCCCACCCCTTACCTTAAGAGAAATAAATCCTTTCAATTCCCAGTTTCTCACGGTCTATGTGCAGTTTGTGACTCCTTTTTTGCCACAGCTTCAGCCTACATGAATGAATTAATATTTCTGCTTTGTGAATTCCTTTTTATTCTTGTCCCCTTGCCTCATTTTTCCATGCCTCAAACTGGTCCATTGAACATCTCGGGTTTGCTCCAGCATTTGACCCTCTCTTCCATGAGAAAAAGGAACTTCACCTAGTCTTAAGTTTACATGTTTACAAATCATATACAACTCACTAATCCACTTCTGATCTCTAATTCCAAGAATTTTACTTCTTTATTTCTCATTCCCTCTTTTAAATATCCACATTCCCAACATGCTTCTATTGCTTGGCATATTTCTGATTGCAAACATGGTCTTCTTCATCTGCATCTGCACTTGCTTATTCTTCATTTGAAAATGTAAACCTTTTTGACCAACAACAATACAACTTGCTGCCTCCCTAGAGCTATTAATAATGACCATACTGTGCCTAACCAAATACACATCCAGCTCAGTATCCTGTATTTGATGGACACTACTGGTGGACTTTGCCTCCTGGATAGTTTCCCTCCTTTGTCTTTATCACCAAAAGCAAATAGATCTTTCCTCCAGTCTTCATTGACTGCACTCCTAAATTTGTCTATAAAGACCAACACAGATTTTAGTAAGATATTACATATACAGATTTTGTAAGTATAACTTTAGCAATTTTATCTCAATTTTAGTCTACAGTGTAACTAGCCTAAAATACATATCATTTTCAGGAAGCTGGAATATATACTGCCTTTTGGCTTCCACAGGTCTTCTTGCGGATTTGGAATCATATGACCAGTAGGAATCACCTACATCTTCTGCTGTCTTTACAGCCAATGGAAGCATGATTGACACAGAAGACCTCAACTCTCTGCTCATCAGTGGGCTTCACTACCTCAAGGGACTGCAGCTGCCCTTACTCACTAATGGCAGTGTCTCCACACTGACATTTATAAGCATTGCCGTTCACTGGAACAAAGTACACAGACAACTGCCTATCTATCATTAGTGTGTCAATATTAAGTACCCTTTGCTATTTTAACAGAACTGCTCAAATATTCCAGGCTCTAACAACTAAGGAGTAACCCAATTTCCTCTCAATAGGCTGGCTGACAGCATGGTGTGGTGACAGCGTGGAACGATTAAATTTTTGAGACAGGTATGATTCGTTGGAAGCAAAATAAAGAAAGACAAGTAGAAATAATCTCTTTTATTTTACCAAATACAGAAAAATTTTGGCATACACTCAAGTAGGAAGCAGAAAGGAGCTTATATTTCAAAAATCTTGTCTGCTTTCTCTCAATCAGTAAACCAAACAGAAAGAAAAAAATCTCCCTAGAAATCCCATCCTATCAACAACCCTTAGAGAATCCTGCAATGACTTCCTTTTGCTGATAGAGGAATAGTTCACTTCCTGTCCATCTGAAACTTTCAACCAACACAAGTCAGATAGTAAAAAGATACTGTGGAACAGTCATGCTATGGTGCTAAAAGCATTAATGCATATTCTTATCTCTAATACGCCGGAAATAACAGATAGACATGCCTTGGGATCAAGATACTTCCCAGTCGCTTCCTACCATGGTTACTGAAGGAACATTTCTAGAATATACAAAAATACAGCTTCCTAAACTGAATTCTTCATGTTCTGAACACATAGCATTGTCTTAACTTTATTGATATTGTTACTTGCTAGCATTATATCATAAATTGCCCTTCATCATCAATAATTACTTCAAACATCTATCCAACAAGAACTAAACTATTACTATTCCCCATGAAACACTGATACACAAAAACTCTGTCACTACTTCCTGTGGATTGTATTTGGAGCACTGACTGAAAGAAAAAGAAGCAAAAAACAAACAAACAAACAAACAAAAATCTGTCTTACTCTATTTCATTCTCTTGCAATTCAAGAATCAACACTGGAGAAATGCTTTCCACTAATGGTAAATGAAGTCCCTGCTCTTGTAATTTCTTACTTCTGATCAACCTCAATCACATGAAACCCCTAACCCATGTCTAAAATATGGGGTTTGGCTGTTAAACATGCACACTGAATTTTGTGGATGTCCAACAATGAACATGCAACAGTTTTTTTAAGTCTTTGAGTAAATTTTCTATTCTCACACTTAAATCCTAGTGGAATGTAAGACATCATCTTTGCTTACTGTATGTATCAGGAACTCACAGCTACAGGTTTAGAAGGAAATTTCATGTTTATAAGCTGAAATGTGACCGAGTTGTCTTTTTGTCAGCTAGTTAAAAACTCAGTTCACAGACATCTGACTTGCAAAAATTCTGCATATGATGAATACAGCTTTGAAGGAACTTTTCCATGGTGTATGCAACAACTGCTTCCAGAAATTTCCATAGCACATGAATATAGTCTTTTAAGAAGAAAATGCAGACCGAAAAATGGGACTGCACTCAGCACAAAAGATCAAATTGCAAAATTACACTCGTATTGGCTGAAGGTTACCAGCATCATTTTACACTGGTCATTTTAGAGGTCAATGTGAAGCCACTGCAGCAAGCACATGCTCTCTGTTCTAATACATGTGAGGATGACTTCTGCTCTGAAGTATTGGTATTTTAGGACTGATGAAATCATGTGATTCAGAATGTTCACAGTTTACTTTGTTCCCAGGTTGTTCACCTCACTCATCCTGTCTAACATGAAAATGTAAACCTCTGCAACTTTCTGAACAGTCTACTTAAAAATCTGTACAACTGCATGGAAATACTTTAATTGTTGGAGCTACAATTTTTCCTGAAGTAACTGCTTAGTGTTTATTGGAAAGCATTTTAAGTTTAACTGCTTCCTCAGCATAATTATTTGCCAATAAGAGAATGTCTCAATGAAAAACCACCCACATAACCCTTGCTACAGGAACAGAATAAGCCAAATCTCTGGAATTCAGCACATGGTCAGGATATATTGTTCACAGATTATTTCTTTCTAAAACACTTAAAAAGAAGTTCCATAACCTTGAATAGATTGTATCTTATAAACAAATAAAGATTTATTTAGAACATTAAACCCCCAGTCCCAGTGTTTCATCAGAGACTAAAAAACGCTATGTACTCAGCTGATTTTTTTCTGTGGAAAAGACAAGTATCTCTCTCCTGGGCTAAGCCTTAGCAAAAGACAGAGAGAGGAGAAGGGCTGTTTTCCCTCAGCTGTTCATGTCTAAAATGGTACTCTAAATATCAAGAAATGGAAGAATATATGCTTTTGTTGATAATAGCATCTTATAAAAATACCTTCCCACATGAACAATAGACAAAGCCTCATGAATTATATAGATAGAAGCAGCACAGATCAAAATCTTTTATCTTATATAACTGTGTTTTAAAACTTCTAATTTCTTAAGTTTGCAAATAAGTTACAAAATAAATAGGCCACCACCTGGAGATGATTGCTATACTTGAAAATATAGAAAAAAAATTGGCAAAAAAAAGAGGAAAAGAATGAAATTGGATGAAGACACCCCATGAAACAGTAAAGGTCATGAACTTCAGCTTTTAGAAAGACTTTCTGAAACACTTAATAGGAACAAATGAATAAAAAACTGTTTCATAATTACATGGCTTTTAAGGCAGTTTCCAGCACATACTATAAAGGTTTCATAATGCATCTGTGTTCAGTTTTCAATTAAAGAAGATAGAACTGTACACAAGAAGAAACCAAATGAGTATATTCCACCTAAAACCACAAATAATCCCCAAACTCAGATACCTCACAAAATTAGTTGCATCTCCTGTGTCTAAAAACTGTAGTCTAAAATAGAACATAATATACTATAATAAATAGTTTGAACTCAAGAATAATGAGATCTGAAATACTGACCAATATAAGAAATAAAGGAACTCTAAGAGAAGAGACAGCTAAAACTGTGTCACTTCCAGCAATGCAAATGTTTTCCTGCATCTTGTCAAACACAATACATCCTTTCCAATCTTTCACAGAGATCCATGAGATACCAGTCAGTTCCCTAGCCCAGCAAGAAGTAGAAAAGCTCAACTTGTTTTATTGCTATTGAAATATCTCTGATTTATACCTCCCAGACTACTTGATTCACTATGTACAGTCAAGCCTGCTCTTCCCCCATTCCCTTCCATGCAAAGACAGCCTTTGCTGTCAGGCAGGCAACCTTGCTGAGGCAGAAGCACAGGGAAGCTACAGGGAAGTGACAAACACAAACACTGTTTCGTAGCTACAACATGCTGGAAAATATTTTGTGATCCAGGCTGACTTGCAGTTGGTGTGTAGCGAGAGAGAATCAAAATCAGACTAGCTTGAAACCACAATGGATAGTCTATTGCATTATTAAAGGTAAAAATTACAGCTATTACTTTCAACATTTTTATGCAATCTTTCTCTTCAGTAGATTAAGAGAAACAGCCTATATCTATAGCAACAAGGAGAGAGGGAGGGATATATCCAGTCCAAACTGTTTCTCCTTAAACCCATGCATCGCTACCTTCACTATAGTGTATTTAATAGCTCATTTTTATTGCCACTTGGCTGAAGCCTCCTTAAAAGCATGGTCAGCTGAGTTTAATTCCTTCTTAATGAACAGAATATACATGAGGAAGACTGCAGATAGTTCTGTGGGCAGCTTCCTTTGTTTCTTAAAAGTAATTTTATTTTTTATCTTAGAAAAGAACATTCTTAGGGACAGCTAGTTTAGCTGTCCCTGATCTCCATAACCATTCTAGGTAGGCATTAAACTGGGGAAAAAAAATGCAAAATTCTCCAAGATATGACCTTCTTGACTTCAAGCGAGTTTTCATAAAGACACTGCAAGTGAACCGAACTGCCTGTATTAGTATATATCACTGGGGATAATTCTGGCGAGTATACAGTCATGAGTGCCTCAGTTCAAGGCAAAGACTGCCAGGGAATGTGGCACGGGAGAACAGCACTGATCTTAACACAGAGAGTTTGTTTCCAGAATCCCTTTGTGCTGGTGTGGGCCACTTTAGCAGGTGAGGGCGTTTAGTGCAGACAGTATCAAGGAAGGGGTTGGTCAGAGAACATCTCGACAGAAGAGGCTGTTTAATGGTCTTCATTGGGTATTTTTAGTCATACCTCTGAAACAGCCTTAACAAGAAGCCAGTTCTGACTTCCATCTCCAGCAGAACGAGTTAAGGGTGGACACCAGCGATGCCTGGGCTGCATCTGGGGGTTTGTGGCCTGGGGACTTCCCGTGGCTTCCAAACATAAGGGCAGTTTAGTGGGCTGGATCTGCAACACTAGGATGAGGGTTAAATCTTGAAGGCTGGACACCTTTTCGGTGACTCGCCGCTGGTTGCACCTCGACTTTAGGGGCCTCGTGATTGTCTCGGCGCAAGTTTTCTCGGGGAGGGGTGTCCCCAGAGATCCCACCGGGACAGGCCTGTGGGGCCTGGGCCGGCCTCGGCGTGAGCAGGGACCGGTGGTAAGGGGCAGGACCCGGGAGGTGTGAGGGGCCGGAGGACAAGGACCCTGAGGGAGCAGCCGAGTTCTAAGAAGCCAGAGGACGGGGCCTCTCGGCAGGAGACGGTTATGAGGGACGAAAGGACGGGACCTTTAGCGACAGCCGGTCGAGAGGCACTGGGGGACAGAGTCCCTCAGAGGGAGCCGGTCGTGAGCCACAGGAGATCGGAGACCTTCAGCGGGCGCGGCCGCCGGGGGCCTGTCGAACTGCCTCTGAGGAAGCTCCCGGGCAGCAGCGCAGGGAGCGAGGGGACGGCGAACCCCGCTCCCCGTCAGCCCCACACCTCCCGCCCCTCGCCCCACTCACCGATCCCCGTCTCGGCGGTGGCTCCCGCGGAGGACTGTTGGATGCGCGGGGCGGCGGCGAGGACCTGCAGCAGCGGCGGCAGCAGCAGCAGCGGGAGGACGGAGCCGAGCGCCCCCATCATGCCTGGCCCATCGCAGGCGGCTGTCCCTCTGCCCTGCCCGCCGTTGCCAGCCTTCACTCCATGCCGCCCGCTCGCCCTTCGCCTCTCGCAGCCGCTCCCCGGCTCCGGCGAGCGGCAGCCGCAGAAGATTCAACACCCAGGACAGCGACCGGCGCCGCCTGCCCACTCCTGGCCCGCCCCGCCCCGCCCAGCAGGCTCCGAGGGGCAGCTCGCTCCCGCTCCGCGGCACCGCCTCTGCTCACCGTTCCCTCGCCCCGTCTGGCCGCAGGGGTCAGCCCTGCCGGCATCGCAGGGGTAGCAGTCCCCGCACCAGCAAGGTGAGGCCGGGGGATGTCCCCTGGGCCCTGAACCGACACTGAACCCGGCGGAGGCCCCGCCTCAGGCGGGCCGTGGGCCTCCGGGCACCGCTCGACCCCTGTACCGCCGGGACAGGGAGGATCCTTCCTGGCAGAGAGACTGTTCGCTTGAATCCCCACACAAAAATGGCTGGGAAAGGGAAGGGAGTTATTAAATGTGCCCTTTCCACACACCTGTATTTAGATAAAACCGGCTTAAAGTTCTTTCCTGTAAAATGCACTTGCTAGGTGGATGGGTTCTCTGTGTAGCTTCCTCAACAGCGGTCTACTACCAGCGTTTTTGCCACAGAAAATTACTTGCCCTCCTGAAGAATTTCATAAGGTCTCAGGTGAGCATCTCCTGCAGCTGAGGGGTATGTGTTTGTACACACCTGTGACGTCTTCCTCCTCCACCTGTCCCCAATTCATCTAAATGAGTGGGAACGTTCCGTCTGGGCCGCCAGGAGAGTAAGAGGCTCAGGCACAGATCCATTGACTCCCTCCTTATTCACAGGTTTCTATTTTCTCACATGTTTGCTGTAATAATATTTAACCTTTCCCAGAGCAGTCACAGTCACTGAGGTGAAGCAGCACAGGTGCCATGGCTCCTGGCAGGGGATGCATTTTTGACTGGGACAGCCAGCTCTGTGCCACAGCAAGTGATGGCCGCTCCCAACTACCTCTGTCAGTGGGACATCTGCTTTATTCCTCCCTGAAATTTCAGATTTTCATGATCTTCTTCATACTTCAGGTAAACAGCTCTAACTATATTCCTTGAAATGCTTCATCCCTGGCTTTAATCAGGTACAGTCACAATAGACTCATACTCAAGGTACTTAAAAGGAATAAAAACTGTAATGGATGAAGTGGCTTTGCCATAGGCCAGAACACTGATTAATGAAAGCCTACAAAACAAAATAACTCTGGAAGAGAACTGTTGATTCTCCTTGCTCACCTCAAAGGTGGCAGAGCAAACAATGCCAACATGTCCAGACCAAGGTAGGCAGCATGAAGAGTCCAACCACCACATTGTGGCCAGCTGGGACCTGCTCTGAAGGTGGCGAGTCTGGGGACCTAGGTTGGTGCCTTGCCCCACACTCTGGGCAGGGTTGATGTGCAGGAGATCTTGGGGGAGCACACGTGTTTCCTGGTGCCCTGACAGACAGTTGCTGACTTGTCTTGCTCTCAGATTTGCTCTGTGGGAAGTGTGAGTCTCTGTGCTGGGGAAAGGGAGTCATGGTTTCTAGAACTGGTGCAAAGTCACCTCCTTTCCTTTGCGTTCAGGGCTGGTGACTCGGAGGAAACAGAAGGGCAATACTTGATTCAGAAAATAAAAATTGACAAATTATACATTAATACTTGGAAGTCTTCGCTGGCCCAGGGTTTGCAAAAAGGTTGAGTGGTCTTTTCAGTCATTTCTGTCCTTGAGGTCTATTACATGGTTGCTTACATCTTGCAGGGGACTGGTTTCACTAACCCAAAAGGTCCCTTTACCTCAGGAAAATCAATTTTGACAACTCTGAAAGAAATCTGAGCACTGAAAGTGAAGAAACAAAAAAAAGGAGGGAAAAGCATTCTATGGAAAGGACTAGATGAGAAATGAAAGTGCTGAAACATAAATTAGTATAGTCTCATGGGTTATGCAAACCATCTGGCTTTAAAAACTAGTGGTAGGAACAAGGAAAAAGGTCATCTGAATTAGCAGAGAACTGCAAAACAACTGAAGGTAAGAAAGGAGCAAATGGCAGGGGCACAGCGAGAGAACAAGTTGTTCATCAAAACACAAAATAGCAGCAGTATTACTGGAAGCCTGCAGCTCTGCAACAAGATGATTTGCATAGGTCCTGTGAATGTACCATCAAATACTGTGCAGATTTCAAAAGGAAATTAAAATTCTCACAGCCACTCCGTGCAGAGGATTAGCAAAATAAAGACATTCGTTTAAATGCATGGGAAGCAATGTGAGAAATCAAGAGAGAAAGGGGAATTTATTGAAGACTGGAAGAAATCCTTGAGTAAACAAGGTTAGTAAAGGCAGAAGTAAGGTGTCAAGGAAAGACTAAAGAGCCAGTTGGTAGGTGAATTGGGCATTTGGAAATAACTCCAGTAGCAATTCTCAGGACTGGAAACTGTAAAGAATTCCCTACCTGGTTGTATTTTTACAGTTTTATAGTAGGCTGCCCCCAGCAAAGAGACACAGATCTGTCTTAAAGCCCCGGGAACAGACTGTTTGAAGTCAGTGGTATTAGGTATAATGAATTTTGTTAATGATGTGTAAAAACTGCAAGACTTGAGTCTGTGTGTAAATTAGGTGAATAACAGAATCACAGTGTAAATAACTTGTTATGACACATGCAGGTTACTTGCTGGTTCACAGTCATTTTCTTGAGACATTTCTCTGTGCCAAGGTTTTTAATAGTCTGTATAATAAATTAAGCATCAATGTTTAGGTCTACCAACCTTGTGAGGCTGTTTTGATTGAGGTTTTTATTATCATGTTTTCAGTAAATTTCTGAGCTGTGAAGAAAGAAAATTCTAAAGGATGTAAATCATTTGTGAAAATTACTAGAAAGCCTAGAAAAAGACTCCATTCTTGAAGTCAGGAATGTTGTGAGGCTCAAACAAAACTGTAGGACTCCATAGTTTTGAAAAAGGACTAGAAGAGGGTATGAATAAGTTATTTTTGTAAGGGTATATTTCAATCTTTTTGGTAAGAGGTTCTAAATTAGTAAAGATACTAAATGGTGGCTGAGAGGATAGAGTATCAGCTCTCCATTGCTAATGTGTCTGGAGGTGAATGTGAGGCTATGAGGAAGAATCATATTGGAAATTATAGACCTGAAAATTTAAGCACAGTGAATAACACTGAAGCGTAACATGTCTTAATTACTGGAGCTGAGTTTTTATATGGTACCTATATAGGTGTGAAACCCATGCTAGGCAAAGTGAAAGAAGAGCTGGATAATCTACATGCTGAAAGATGTAGGAAAGATTTACATCCTTATCCATGGCAACCACAGCTGAGCAGCAGTTTTTCAAGGAAACATATTTCTGTTTGAACACGCTGTGCTGTCTAAGGTTTATCATGAGAAATATACATGTTTTAATCCAAACCCCTTTAGTAAGGGCCAGAAAAAGAACTAGAATGGGCCAGAAATGATCCCAGAATGGCTAATTGCCCAGTAGCCAGGACACTTGTGTGGTCTAAGATTTTAAAACTCCAAATTTTTGCTCTGGTTGATTCAAAGACATGACCTAACCATTGGACAATAAGGTCAGCCTCTCTCTCACTGGGCCATTCGAGGTTGTATTAAAAGCAAACAGCCCTGCTAGAAAAGGCATTGGTAGGTAGAAGTAGTTTATCATGGAGGAGGCAAGAAGATGAGTATAGGATTTATTTTTATGTAATACTGTCTAGAATGATATACCAGGAGTAATGAATTAATAAACTGAGAATTGGGTTAGTGATAGATTTTTTTAGAGATGAAAGTAAAAAAGGTGCCGAAAGTATATGAACTCAAAACTGGGTGGGGGTAAAAGAGAAGATAAACACATAATTCAGTTAAAGCACAAGATTACCAGACAATACTTTAGGCATAAAAATACACAAAAGGAAAGTACTGTTAATAGTTATATACTTATAACTAATTAAGGGATAAGATGTAAACAGGATCAAAATAATACATGATAGTTATAGGCTAAGTATAAAGGCTATAAACCACACAAGTAGCACCTGAGTTTTAACTGTGTACTTAGCTACTGAGGTCATACTTGTAAACCTTTGCAGGTCTGTTTTTTAATTACAAATGGGAACTATATATGCAAGTATAGGTACACCTGCATGATTGTAGAAACTGTATATTTACTGCATGTTTTGTCCAAGATCACAGGGCTAGTTGTCAGTTTATCCAAGTATAAAGAAGAGCCTGCACAAAAGGTCAGCTCCAGCTATGCTAAACACAATTCACCTGCACAGGGAAACACAACCTTAAAGAAAGAAAATTAAAAAAAACCCCAGTATTAAAATTACCTTCTTTATTTTCTCTCTTCCTCTTCTCCCAGTGCCTCCCTTGGCCTCCTCCCCAAATCAGGGCTTCTGAGCACATTAATTGCAGATCATTTGTCCTGTTAATGGGTCCAAAATCCACAGGGAACAGTATCTATCAGGCAGTTTATCTAAGATTCAGTAACCCAGATATCTTGGCAGAGCTTTAAGATGTATTGGGCAGGGGGAGGGGTAGGGGCTTTTGTGCTATATCCATGCCCAGACAAGACAGAAATTAGAGCATTTAATTATTTACATTTTCTGGCTCTAGAGGACATAGGTAAAATGCTCAAGCCCATTGATGTATATACAGACACAAAGGGAGTATTTTGGAGGCTCAGTGCTGCACATATAGCCTTCACCAGGCTTTTTTGAGAGCAGAATGAGCTGGTTGAGCAGTAATAATCCTCCTGGACCTTGCTTGTGAATTGAGGGCTTTTTTCAGAAGACTGTGAAAAATAAGGCTAGAAAAAACATCTCTAGAGCCACATCTAGGAGTACCATGCTGCTTTGCATGAAATTGGTGTAAGCAGTCACAAAGTCTGCTTTAGGAGGCTGACGAGCACTGGACCTTCTTTAGGATGATCTGGCAAAAACACTCTTCAAACAGGAACTGCAGAACAGTTCATGCATTAATATCCTGGAATATTTTGACTATATGTATTCACTATTGTTGATGGAAAGTTTAAAGTGACAAGACTTCTTTTTGAATTACAGGGGAGGGTTACTGCAGTTGTATTGTAGAAGCTCTTGGACTAAAAACTATCCACAAAGTTAACTATGCACTTCCAAGTAGTTTACTTTATTTATGTATATTGAAAAAGTATATGCATGGTTATATAGCTCTGTATATTCAAGCCTTCCACTAAGAAAAAACAAATCACTTATTCCATGTCCAAATTTTAAAAAATATGTAACTAAGGCAGTTAATATTTTAAAGCAGTTAGGAATTAAGGACTTTAACCTGCCACAGTGATAAGCAATACATCTGAAAAGTCATCCAATGCCTGAGACACTAAGAGCATTTAGAAGATGAGAAGCTATACAGAAGCCTGGATTATGAATTCTTCCGTAACTGAACAAATACTCACTTAAATTTCAATTTAGTGGTTCTACTCTATGTTTGGGGACTAAGTTAACTAAAGGAATAGAGAGATCCTAAAAGGAAAAATCTTTAACTTGTGTAAAAAGGTGTAGCCCAGGTCATATCAGCAGTGGTTGTGATCTTTCTTTCTCAGTTATTGAACACGAAGCAAAAGTGCTTGAAAGGATTTTAGCATCCAATACAAAAACTGATTTTCAGTATTCATTATTTCATATCTATAAAACCAGCAGAGCCTTTGAGATTTGTAAATGAATTCATACTGAATTCAGTTTAAAACGAAAAGAAATAGTTGCAGGTTCTAGAAAATGTCAGATTGTTTAATGGAAGAGTGTGGTAGGATTCATTTTATGAATATGAGAGCAATTCAATTGTATCTTGGTATAATGTTTTAATGTTGTGCTGAATTCAGCTATTTTAAAGCATTTCCTCTTTTTTCTAACAATGTATTAGAAAATGTCTTTACTCTGGACCATGCTGAAAGTTTTGCTCCAGATATTTTTACATCACTAAAGAGCAGTTCAACATGGAGCCAGAAGAAAAATCCTTGACAACTGTGCAACTATATAACTGATACAGTTTTGAAAAGGAAAAGAAACAAAGTATGTTGATTTTAGTTATCACTGGTAAGCTGAGCCAACCTTTTATTCCCTGTGCTGTAACTGGATGATAATGGCTTTTATGTGGTGCTGGAAAGAACAGTTGGAAAGGAGCCTAAAATGGAGTGTTCAGGGCCTAGGAGATGAAATGCAGTTAGATGTGACTTATATTAACTGGAAACTATAAATGTGACTTACATTAACTGAAGACTCAAACATCTGTGTATATGAGTGCTTAAGGTAGCATGTTTTGAGCTGACTTCTGAGGCTGTAGGAATCCTTTGTACCAGATCAGCCACCTCAGTGTGCACGGTACTTTGGGCTCGTGAGGAAAATTTCCATAATCTCTTCTGCTGATTTGCCAGGGATGCTGAAGAGAGCAGCTTCTGCAAATGTAGACATTTGCAGGTCTGGACTGAACCCAAATTCATTTGAGGTTCATTTAAAATTCTAGCTGACTTGTTCAAATAACACTTATGGTGATACCTACATTAAACAGGATACTGAGACTGTGTTTTGATATGAAACTAGTTGAAGAGAAAAGGTGGCACGAAGCAACCTGTAAATAACAATGTATGGAGGTTCAAAAACTGTGAAGGACAGACCTGCAGTGTCTCAATACAGAGATCCAGTAACTGAAGAATCTGAACTCTGAGGTCTCACTTCTGAGATCTTTATACAGTGTGAAACTATGAAGGGGAATTTGGGCTTCAATGGGAGAGGGACGGCTTCTGTGAGAACAAGCACAAACCACTGATGTGCACTAGAGCAGGCTCCTTTTAACTGAGAAAGGCTTGATTCCTTGCTACTGCACATCCTCATCTCAGATCAACATACAGGCTAAACTGTGACTTGCCTGTCTTGAAGTTACTGGAAACAGATTTCAAAATTGAAGACACCTGAAATCCTACCAAATTTCATGGGTGTTCAGTCCTCAGCACAGCTGAAAAACTTACTGAGCATCCTTCCCCACACGGTACATCCAGACTAAGTGATTAGACATCAGTAAATGTTTATTGCAAATGGGTTTTTGGTTGTTTGAAAACCATGTTGAATAAGTGAATAATTAGATTTGGTTGCCATTGATCAAAATTGATTTGAAATGTCAATAGGGAGCCAGATTTTTAAATTAATTTGATGCTTTCAATTGGAGTTCAGAAATAGTTAAAAATTTCTCTTTGCTAATCTGTAAGATTTGATACCTGATGAGTGGATGTTACAGCCAATAACTAATCTCCTGAGATATCCATTATCTCTTGTGCTAAATTAAAGGATGAATGAGATTACTGCACTTTGTCATTCTGAGAGAGCAGGCCTGGAGCTCATTAAAGCTGCTGAGGAGCTCCGGTTACATGCCCCTCACCTTCCATATCTGACTTGGGAACCTGAAGTGTGATTCAAGTGCTAAGCACCCATAGCTGCAGCTGGAGATGGTGCTTTGAGGGGACAAGGGCTATACATGACATCTCATACTGTGTTCCAAATATTCATCCAGTTTAGCTTATTCTCTGTGTACATTTGCAAAATGGCAATAGCAAACGTACAGGGAGAGATGAATCACTGAGAAATTCTGGGACTGCAGTGAACAGCTCCATAGTAGTGCCACTGTGGAAGCTAACAGTTTTGTCCTCAGAGCAGGGTATGAACAGCATGCAGCAGATTAAGTGTAGGGTTATATGTTGAACAATGAGTGGAGAAAAAGCACTGAGTATTTGCTGTACTGTCAACAGCAAGGCTTTGAATCATCCATAGAGCAGATATAGACTGAGCACAGAGTAGGGAACAGTTTGTGTGAAATAACTTGTGTTAATGTAATTAAAGATATGATGTCACCTGACAGATAACCAAAGGTAAGGTTAAAGATGTTCCCATCTTCATTTTGACACCTCCTAAGTTTTGAGTGCTTGACTTTTCAGCTCTATAGTGTTCTTAAACCATGCTT
>VWZX01010005.1:0-21806 GCA_013399015.1 Galbula dea
CTATTCATTAATGACCTGGATGAGGGATCAGAGTGCAATGTCAGCTTCTTGTCGAGACTAAAGTGGGTGGAGTGGTTGACACACCGGAAGGTTGTGCAGCCATTCAGAGTGACCTAGACAGGCTGGAGAGTTGGGCAGGGAAAAATTTAATGAGATTCAATAAGGCCAAGTGTTGAGTCTTGCACCTGGGAAAGACAAACTCCACGAATGTGGATAGGTNAGACAAACTCCATGAATGTGTATAGGTTGGGGACTTAGCTGTTGGAGAGCACTGAAGGGGAAAGGGATCTGGGGGTCCTGGTAGATGGAAGGATGACCATGATCCGGCAGTGTGCTTTTGAGGCCAGGAGGGCTAATGGGATTCTGGGGTGTATAAAAAGGGTGTGGTTAGCAGGTGAAGAGAGGTTCTTCTCCCCCTTTTCACTACCCTGGTGGGGCCGCATCTGGAATATTGTGTCCAGTTCTGGGCCCCTCAACTGAAGAATGTTAGGGAACTGCTGGAGAGAGTCCAGCGCAGAGCCAGAAAGATGAGGAGGGGGTGGAACATCTTCCTTATGAGGAAAGGCTGAGGGAGCTGGATCTCTTTAGCTTGGAGGAGAGGAGGCTAAGGGGTGACCTCATCTCTGCTTTTAAATATGTGAAGGGTGTGTGTCAGGAAGATGGGGTCAGGCTCTTCTCATTGAAGCCCGGTGACAGGACAAGAGGCAATGGTTGTAAGCTGAAGCATAGGAGGTTCCATGTGAATACACATACAAGTTTTTTCCCAGTTCAGGTGACAGAGCACTGGAACAGACTGCCCAGAGAGGTTGTGGAGTCTCCTTCTATGGAGATATTCAAAACCTGTCTGGATGCACTTCTGTGTGACCTGGTCTAGGGAATCCTGCTGCGGCGGTGGGTTTGGACTAGATGATCTTTCGAGGTCCCTTCCAACTTCTAATATTCTGTGATTCTGTGTGATTCTGTGGTATAATTCTTTTGGATTTCCGTAAAGCTTTCAACACTGTCTCCCACAGTATCCTTATAGACAAAATGTCCTGCATCCACCCAGATAAAGAAATCATGTGATAGTTGAACAAGTGGCTAACAGTTCAGGCTGAAAAGGTTATAGTAAATGGGGTTACATCAGGCTGGGAACTGATCATAGGACTCCATTTTAGAGTTAGTGCTTTTCAGTAAACAACCTGATCACAGGACTGGAAAGTATACTAATAAGTTTGCCAGTGACACAAATTGGGAGGAACTGTTGACTCCTTCAGGGCAGAGGGGCCCTGTAGAGAGATCTGGATAGACTAGAGGGCTTGACAATCACCAACTGTATGACGTTTAAGAAGAGCAAGTGCCAGATTCTTTACATGGTATGGGGCAACCCTGGATGTGCATACAAACTTGGGAATGAGAGACTGGAGACCAGTCCCACAAAATGTATACGGGGGTTCTGACTGACGGCAAATTGAATACGTGTAAGTAGTGTGCCTTGACGATCAAAAGGGTGAATCGTGTTTTGAGGTGCATTGGACACTGCATTCTTAGCTGATAAAGGGAGATGATAGTTTCACTCTACTGTGAACTGGTGCAGCCTCACCTCAACTCTTGTGTGCAGTTTAGGGCACCACAATATAGGCAGGGTATGAAGCTGTTGGAGAGCATCCATAGGAGGACCTCAAATATGGTGAAGGGTTTAAGAGGAAACTGTATTAGGAATAGCTAAAATCACTTGGCTTGTTCAGCCTGAAGAAGAGGAGACTGAGAGGAGACCTCATCATGTCCTATAACTTCCTCACGAGGGGAAGTGAAGAAGCAGGAGCTGATCTCTTCTGTCTGGTCACCAGTGACAGAACTCAAGGGATTAGCATGAAACTGTGCCAGGATAGGTTTAGGTTGGATATTAGGAAAAAGTTCTTCACCCAGAGGTTGGTGGAGCAGTGGAACAGGTTCCCTAAGGAAGTAGCCATGGTGCCAAACTTGATAGAATTTAACAAGCATTTGGACAATGCCCTTGAGTGCATGGTGTAGTTTTTGGGGTTTTCCTGTGCATAGACAGGAGCTGGAGTCAATGATCCTTGTACATCCCTTCCAATGCAGGACATTCTATGATTCTATGATCTACCACATTTGTACTTGGAAACATGGGAATAGTTCAACAAAAAAAAGATGTCCTTGAGATTGCCAAAGAGATATTATAATAAAAGATTTTATTAGGTGAGTGCTTTTTACTCCCAGTGATGACCATTGAGTAATTTTTTAGATCCATCTTTAAATAACACATTATTATATGTAATTTCTCTAAAAAAAAAAAAAAATTCTTTGTACAAGTGGACAAATTTGAAAACCAGAACTATGGTACATGTTTTAGAGAAGTAATCTAGAAATATTCCCAGACTATGCTCTCTGTTTAAGAATCACACAGTAATGCATTCAAAGTATAAATCTAAAGTTACAAAGCACTACTGTGAAGATGGGAATACCATATTTACCTTCTGTATTGCACTCCATGAATTCTTTCCAATGAGAAAGACTATTCAAACCTAGAATATTTATTTCTAAATTAATTACAGTTAAGATTGTAATGCAAAATTTATTCTCTACCCATTTATTTTCCTACTTTCACTCTTTTCATAGAGAACTTATGGTATTTACGGTTGGAAAGGACCCTCAAGATCATCTAGTCCAACCGATAGCCCTACACTACTCTTATCCCTAAATCAGCCCCTGAAGAAACACATCTATCCTCTTCTTAAAAACCTCCAGGGATGGTGACTCCACCACTTCCCTGGGCAGCCTATTCCAATATCTCACAACTCTATCAGTAAAGAAATTCTTCCTAATATCTAATCTAAATTTTCCCTGGCACAGTTTGAGCCCATTCTTTCTAGTCCTGTCACCAGTCATAAGGGAGAGGAGGCCAACACCTGCCTCCTTACTGCGGCCTTTTAGGTAGCTGAAGAGAGCAATAAGCTCTCAGCCTCCTCTTCTTCAGGCTAAACAACCCCAGCTCCCTAAGCCTCTCCTCATAAGGCCAGTTCTCCAGACCCTAGATCAGCCTAGTTGTCTTTCTTGCACCCCCTCCAGCACCTCGATGTCCCTCCTATACTGCAGTGCCCAAAACTGCATGCAGTACTCAAGGTGTTAGCACTTTGTGTTTCAATGTTTAAAGCACTTTGCCTGACTACATGATAAAAGGTGAGGCAGCACAGGTTAACATTTTTTTCTTTTTAATTTTTTTTAATAATAATTGCTAATTTAAATGAAATTTCTATGTAAAGAAGTACTTTAAAAAGATAGAGTGATAAAGGAAATTCGTAAGAGTATCTTTGTAATTTAATTTGTAACAAGCTTTCCAAACAAATGAATCAGACCATTCCAGAATACTAACTTGAAAAAAGAAGGTAGCTCAATATAATATTTCTGCACATGGTCTTCACATACATAAATATCATAACCAGTATAAATTAAATGCATGGTGGCTTGTGTATTTCTTCACCAAAAACGTTGTGAAACAGTGGAACAGGTTGCCCAGGGAAGTGATTGAGCCACCCTCCCATGGGGAATATAAAAGATGTGTGGATGTGCTGCTTAGTGACATGGTTTAGTGATAGACTTGGCAGTGTTAGGTTAATGGATGGATTTTATAGTCTTAAAAGTCTTTTTCAACCTTAATGATTGTGTGATTCTTTACCAAGCCTGACTGACAGCCTTAAATACATTGAAAGTGTAATTGAAGTCTTTGCTAGAGAAGTAAATTTCCCTCAAGAAAATATCTGTTGCCATGCATTATTTCTTACTGTATGAAGCTTATTTCTGTGAGAAAATCTGAGATTAGAGCAACTGCATATTATATAAACTATTAAAATCATTAAAAGAGACCGCAAAAAATTAAAACACAAATGTATGTGCCTGTACATCAACTTATATGTATGTCTCAGGATAAATACATATATATAGAGAGAGAGGAAAAAAAAAGAAAAGTTTCTGAATTCTGACTTTCCTTCTGGCAGATAATACTTCTTATAGTACAGAAATTTTGTCTGCAACAAGCACCACCGCTAATGTTTTTCCAGAGTTAGTCAAACCTTCTCCAAGCCTTTTCCTAGGAGATTTTAGAAGTCATGAGTTTGTATTTTTCTTATTAAAAAACAATAGAAAATTAAGTAGATGTAAGTAGCTATTCATATAATTTTCTGGTGACAGTATGCTTACTAGAGGTCTCAGCGACTGCATTTGCCTGTTTATAACTTCTGTCATGGAGGAGAGAAGGAAATACTTTTAATTTGGAAGTACCTCTTTAACTTGTACAAGACTGAGCAACACAAACCAAAAATTCAGAAGTCAAATTAAAGACTAAGGTATAGAGGCTAGATATAAAATAGTAAAACATAGAAATAAATCTGATAAACAATTGTAAAACATGGAACCTGTAATGAGTTATTTTGATTTATGTTCTTCATTTTCATTTCACATAAGTAATCTATATTCATGCAAACACAAAGCTTTGCCTTTGTGCTATAAGTAATACATTTCATATTTTGTGCCTTTAAAAATCAGAAAGCAGTAACAACATTTGAGTAATGTAGCAGATCATTTGCTTAAGATTAACACAAGGTGAAATTAAAGCAACTCTCAAAGACATATGGATAATGTTACTGTTTCTCCACTGTGTTTAACTTTGGCTTCAGTGTTAGTTGTGATGTCAAAAATTCTAGAACTGATAATATCATAAATATGCCATAATGCAGCTATTACTTCCTGACTGGAGATATTCAAAACCTGTCTGGACATGCTTCTGTGTGACCTGGTCTAGGGAATCCTGCTCTGGCAGTGGGGCTGGACTAGTTGATCTCTTGAGGTCCCTTCCAACTCCTAACATTCTGTGATTCTGTGACTTCTAGATAAGTATAGTGATAATTTCAAATAGATTATATCAGAAAAAAAATCAAGTGCCTTTGCACTAACTAAGGTCTTTTCTTTGCAATGTTTGTACATAGCAGTTGATTTTTACTTCCAAGACTTTGATTTTATATAATCATGCAAAGTATATGCTACATGCATATAGTATTCATTCCCATAAGAAAGAATGAATATTATTTGTTCACTGGGGTACATTAAACTACTTTTATTCCATAAATTACTGATGTCTCAATGAGACAGTTGGCTGAAAGATTTTAATATAAAAGTCAAATTAGGCCTGTTCTATACCTATATACTGAGGAGAGCAAGGCAGAGGAAGTCTGGGGCCCTAGAGGTAAAAGATGCTGAATGGCATTCACCTAGAGAAGACAAGAGAAGAATTGAGATGCTCTCTCACAAACATATATACAAGCATGCCAGGGTAGCACAATGTAACAGTCTCTTCTTTTTAGGGTAGAAAGTAATACTAAACAGAAAGTTGTATAAAAGAGGAAGACACTTTTAATTGGGAACTATGTAAGATATTTTAGGGAGGCGGGTGTTGGCCTCTTCTCCCTTGTGACTAGCAATAGTACTAGAGGGAATGGGCTTAAGTTGTGCCAGGGTAGGTTTAGATTAGATATTAGGAAGAATTTCTTTACTGAAAGAGTGGTGAGGTATTGGAATAGGCTGCTCAGGGAGGTGGTGGAGTCACCATCCCTGGAGGTTTTTAAGAAGAGGATAGATGTGTTTCTTCAGGGGCTGATTTAGGGATAAGAGTAGTGTAGGGCTATCGGTTGGACTAGATGATCTTGAGGGTCCTTTCCAACCATAATGATTCTGTGATTCTGTGATATTAGACCACTGATCCCCTTCAAAATATAATAAATACCTGTACTCAAAATGTTTGGGGTTTGTTGTTGGTTTTTTTGGGTTATGTTTGGTGGTGGTTTGGGGTCCTTTTTTGTTTCGAAGTTTCTTGGGGTTGGTTTTGTTTGGTTTTGTTTTGTTTTTTGTTTTTTTTTTTAACAAATGCTATATAACCAGGAGTTATTTAAAATCTGTTAACTTTTGTAGATGTGAGCAAGATTGTGGAACTGCTGTATGTCAAGTGCTAGTGAATTATATTTCTAATTGTTTTGTATGTCTTTATGAAATTTGAGGTGATTGTCTTGATCAGCTATGAAGTTTTGTGAAGGAAATAAACTCAATCAGTATTGAATACACATCCCAGCTGGTAAAAATCTGATCCCAGCTCAGAAATGAAAGGCACACAGTTTTTGACCTAGTTAAGAACACTTGAAAGTTTTATAAAATATATAAAAATAAAAAAAAATATTGCACTGGAAAGGGGAGAAGTTTTACGAAAACTAAGAGACATGGGTTGAAAGGGCAGTTCTAGAATTCTTTGCTTGTTCACAGTTTCTGATTGTTGAAAAAGTGGCTTTTGTTGACTGAAACACTTTCATTTATGTATTTCTTATTTTATAACCAATCTATAATAATAAAAAAACTTCAATTTGAAAAATTGGTAAAATGACAAAACACCGCCTTTTAAAAATAAAAACTAGGCACATTTTAAACCAAAAAATCATTTATAAAAATAAATTGAAATTATCTAAAATTATATGTTGAAATTTATTTATTGCTAAATGAATTTTTTAAATGAAACTAATATTGCTATTGACTTCAGTGGTAGAGCTAAGCAGTCAGGTTTCTACATTTCATTAAGGTCTTCCAGGTATTGACAATTGTAATGCTTTTCACTGTGAAAAATTTTCTTTCTGCTTTATATTAGTATTTGAGAAAGTTCACTTCCACTGGAAAATTCCTTTGTAGTAACATGAAATCGAATAGCTGACATTTAACTGAAAGCTCAACTATAAATTTGAGTCAAATAATTTTAAATGACCGATTTCTACTGCATTTGCCAGACAAACCAGATGCATAACTGGAAACAACATGAATTCATAAGACTGTTATTTTATATCTAATATGAGTAACAAGGATAGGAAATTTTAGTGCTTATGATAGCATTCACAGAGACCACAAGGAAGTTTTTTTCTAAGTATAAAAATGATCAGTGAAATTTTGGCTCCTATCTCATTAATAGAGCAGGCATTTTGTTTTCATTGTGAATATTTTCCAGAGACCAGAAGAAGTTCTAACAAACTATTGGCAAGAAAACATTCTTCCATTTGGGACATAAATAGGGCATTCATGTTAAAATAAACCTTAGAATTTGCATTTTTATTTTGAAGCATTTTTTATATTTAAGTCTAATTCCACATTCAGTAGTTCTGTAGCAAAAAAAAATCATTTTAAAGACACTTTATCAGAATGCATAACATTTATTGCTGACACTCTCAACATTCACAATTTTGCCAACATCCAAAAGCACAAACCATGGCATTCTTTTAGCCTAGATACTTATCATCAGAGCCTGTCACAAAAGTTAAAAAGTGTCAAGTGTTTATAGAGAGAAATAAATTCTCCCTTATCAGCTCACAGAATCACAGAATATTAGGAGTTGGAATGGACCTTGAAAGATCATCTAGTCGAAACCCCCTGCCACAGCAGGATTCCCTCAACCAGGTCACAGAGAAGCGCCTCCAGATGGGTTTTGAATACCTCCAGAGAAGGAGACTCCACAACCTCTCTGGGCAGTCTGTTCCAGTGCTCTGGCACCTGAACTGGGAAAAAATTTCTATGTGTATTCACATGGAAACTCCTATGCTTCAGCTTACAACCATTGCCTCTTGTCCTGTCACCGGGCTTCAATGAGAAGAGCCTGGCCCCATCCTCCTGACACCTACCCTTCACATCCCTAAAAGCAGAGATGAGGTCACCCCTTAGCCTTCTCTTCTCCAAGCTAAAAAGACCTAGGTCCCTCAGCCTTTCCTCATAAGGAAGATGTTCCACCCCCTTCATCATCTTTCTGGCTCTGCGCTGGACTCTTTCCAGTAGTTCCCTATCCTTCTTCAAGTGAGGGGCCCAGAACTGGACACAAGATTCCAGATGCAGCCTCACCAGGGTAGTGAAAAGGGGGAGAAGAACCTCTCTTGACCTACTAACCACACCCCTTCTAATACACCCCAGAATCCCATTGGCCCTCCTGAGCACAAGAGGACACTGTTGGCTCATGCTCATCCTTCCATCTACCAGGACCCCCAGATCCCTATCCCCTTCACTGCTCTCCAACAGCTCAGTCCCCAACCTATCCTCATCCATGGGGTTGGTCTTTCCCAGGTGCATGACTCAACAGTTGCTCTTGTTGAATTTCACTCAATTTCTCCCTGTCCAGCTCTCCAACCTTTCGCTGAATGGCAGCACAACCCTCCGGTGTGTCAGCCACTCCACCCAGTTTAGTGTCATCAGCAAACTTGCTGACAGAGCACTCTGTTCCGTCATCCAGGTCGTTAATGAATATATCGAAAAGTACTGGTCCCAGTACTGACCCCTGAGGGATTCCACTAGACACAGGCCTCCAACTAGACTCCATCCCATAGTTCCTTTAGTTGTTTCTCGCAGAACCTGTTCTGTAGAACCTTCACCAGCTCTCATGTCCTTTGAGGACACTTCATTAACTTAAAGTCTTCCTCATATTGAAGGGCCCAAATCTGAGATGTGGCCTCACCATGGTGCTCACTACAGGGGTACAATCAGTGCCCTAGTCCTGATGGCTATTTTGATAAGGCCAGGATGTTGTTGGCCTTCTCAGCCACCTGGGCTCACATTCAGCCGTCTGCCAACCAATATTTCCAGGTCCTTTCTGGTGGGCAGCTTTTCAGCCACTCTGCCCCAAGCCTGGAATGTTGTGACCTAAGTGCAGGAAGTGGCACTTTGCCTTGCTGAATTGCATACAGTTGGCCTCAGCCCATTGATCTAGTCTATCCAGAATCCTCTGTATAGCCTTGCTGCCCTTAAGCAGATCAACACTCCAGCCTAACTTGATATTGACTGCAAACTTAGAAGGTGCACTGAATCCCCCTGTCAGATCATTGATAAAGACATTAAACAGAACTGGCCTCCATATTAAGACCTGGGGAACACCAACCGTGATTGGTTGCCATCTGGATTTAACTTCATTCACCACAACTTTTCAAGCCTGGCCATCCAGCCAGCTTTTAACCCAGTGAAACATATTCCCATCCAAGCCATAAACAGCCAGTTTCTCCAGAAGAAAGCTGTGGGAAACGGTATTAAAGGCTTTACCAAAATTCAGGTAAACTACATCCGCAGCCTTTCCCTCAACAAATCGAGTGTGTCACCACGTCACAGAAGGCAATAAGGTTAGGCAAGCAGGATCTGTCTTTCGTAAAACCATGTTGACTGTGCCTGACCACCTGGTTGTCCTGTATGTACTAAGTGATGACACTCAAGATGATCTGCTCCATAATCTTGCCTGGCACCAACATCAGGATGACATGCTTGTAGTTCCCCAGATCCTTCTTCTGCCTCTTTTTTAGATGAGTGTCACATTTGCTAACTTCCACTCAACTGGGCCTCCCTGCTTATCCAGGACTGTTGATAAATTATGGAAAGTGGCCTGGTGAAAAATTCTGACAGCTCCATCAGTACCTTCAGGTGGACTCCATCTGGCCCCATAGACTTATCTGAGTCTATGTGGTATAGCAATCACTAATGCTTTCTCTTTGGATTATAGGTCTTCATTTTGCTCCCTGTCCCTGTCTTCCAGCTAAGGGAGCTGTGTACTCCAGGAATAATTGGTCTTACCATTGAAGGCTGAGGTAGTGAAGGCATTCAGTAATTCAGCCTTTTCCTCATCCTTCATCATTATGTTTTTCCCTGCTCTCAATAAAAGATAGAGATTCTCCTTAGTCCTTCTTCTGTTGCTAATCCATTTATAGAAATATTTGTATTTAACAGCAATAGCCAGATTAAACTTTGATTGATCTTTTGGCCCTTCTAATTTTCTCCCTGCATAACCTTATGACTTTTGTAGTTCCCTTGAGTTGGCTGTCACTTCTTCCAAAGGCCATAAACTCTTCTTCCTGTATTCTATCCAAAGCTCTATGTTCAGCCAGTCTAGTCTTCTTTCCCACAAACTTGTCTTTCAACACATTCGTATCTTAAAGGTTCTCCTGCACCCTTAAGATTTCCTTGTTCAAGAATGTCCAGCCTTCCTGAATGGTTTTGCCCTTCAGGACTGCCTCCCAAGGGGCTCTGCCAACCAGTCTCCTAAATAGGCAAAAGTCTGCCCTCCAGAAATCCACGGTAGCAGCATCCTATACACATGCCACCTAATATGCAATCTGTATTGAATTACAGAATGACAGAAACTTAGGGGTTGGAAGGGACCTCTGGAGATCATCTAGTCCAGCCCTGTCAGATCAGGTTCTCCTAGAGCATGTTGCACAGGATGGCATCCAGGTGGGTTTTGAATGTCTCCAGAGATGAGAATCCACCACCTCTATAGATAGCCTGTTCTAGTGCTCCACCACTCTCAAAGTAGAGAAGTTCCTTCTTACATTTAAATGGAACTTCTTATGTTCCAGTTTGTGCACATTGCCTCTTGTCCTGTCATTAGGCACCACTGAAAAAAAGCCTGGCCCCATCCTCACGACACCCACCCATTAAAGATTCATAAGGATTTATAATATTCCCCTTTAGTCTTCTCCAGGCTAAACAGACCTAGCTGTCTCAGCCTCTCACCGTTAAGTAAGGTGTTCTAGTCCCCTAATCACTTTTGTACCCATTTTCTGTACCCTCTCCAGAAGTTGCCTGTCCTTCTTGAATGGGGGACATCAGAACCGGACACAGCACTCCAGATGAGGCCTCACCAGGGCAGAGCAGAGGGACAGGATAACCTCCCTCAACTTACTGGCCCTGCTATTCTTGATGTACAGGAGGATGTTATTGGCCTTGTTGGCCACAAGGGGACAATGTTGGCCCATGGTCAACCTGTTGTCCACCAGGACTCCCAGGTCTTCTTCCACAGAGCTGCTTTCCAGAAGGTCTGCCCCTAATCTGTACTGGTACCTCCGGTTAGTCCTCCCCAGGTGCATTACCCTACACTTGCCCTTGTTGAATTCCATAAGACTTTTTTCTGCCCAGCTCTCCAGCCTGTCCAGGTCACACTGGATGGCAGCACAGCCTTCTGGTGTGTCAGCCACACCTTCCAGTTTTATGTCATCAGCAAACTTGCTGAGGGTACACTCTATTCCGTCATCCAGATCAGTGATGAATATGTTGAACAGTACTGTACCTAGTATTGACCCCTGGGGATCACCACTCATTACAGGCCCCCAGCCAAACTTTACACCATCGATAACAACTCACTGAGCTCTGTTCTTCAGCCAATTATTGATCCACTCCATTGTCCATACATCTAACCCGCACTTCCTAAGATTGCCAATGAGGATACTGTGGGATACTGTGTCAAAAATCTTGTTCAAGTCAAGGTAGACAACGGCAACCAGCCTCCCTTTATCTAACCATCCAGTTATGCCATCATAGAAGGCTATCAGATTAGTCAGACATGACTTCCCCTTGCTGAATCCATGTTGGTTACTCCTGGTAACCCTCTTTTCCTACACTTGCTTTGAGATGATGCCCAGAACAAGCTGCATCATCATACCTTCAGGGACAGAGGTAAGGCTGACTGGCCTATAGTTTCCTCGGTCCTCCTTTTTGCACTTTTTAAAGATCAGTGACACTGGCTACTCTCCAGTCCTCAGGCATCTCACCAGTTCTCCAAGACCTTTCACAGATGATAGTTAGTGGCCCAGCAATGACATCTGGCAGATGAACATCTAATTTGCCTAACTGCTCTCTAACTAGACCCTCTTCCACAAAGGCAAAGTCTTCCTTTATCCAGACTTTCTGTGGTGGGTTTAAGGGCTCTTCCCAGCCCCCACACACGGCAGTTAAAGGAGAGACCGGATTGGAAGTTAAAAACTAGAAACTGCTTTAATAACAACAGCGAACATAAACAAAAAGAATATAAACATATACAGGACCCAAACCCCAAAACCCACTTCCCCCTATACGAGTAATTACGGCAGTGTCGAGGCTGCGGAGCGTCTCGGGGTAGAGCCGCGGCGCCAGGCAGCCCCAGCGACTCCACGTGTGTCTCAGAGCACCGACAGACAGAAACGCAGCAAACAGCATCCAAACTCACAGCAGAGGGAGAAGAGGAAGGCAGTTCCTCGTGGCCCCGAGTGTAACAAAAGTCCCCGGAGAAAACCCAGCATTCCCCGGGCTTCCCCCCCCAACCCCACGGGGGGGTTTGCAGTGTCCTCGACTCAGGAATTTCAGGTTTCTTAAAGGGACAGTCCAGGCAAGGTGTGTGTGTGGGGGAGACTGATAACAGTATTGTGTACGTGGTGGTGGAATATCTTTTTTTAGAAAATACAGTTACTGAACAGAATTAATTCTGTTCTAATCCAAACCATAACACTTTCTCTGTTACATCCAAGGTCTGGGACTCCTAGGGGCTAGCCTGAGCCATAAAGACTGAAGCAAAGAAGGTTTTCAGTAACTCTGCCTTCTCTGCATCCTCTGTCACCATGGCACCTGCCTTATTTAGCAGTGGGCCCACATTATCTCTAAGTTTCCTTTTATTTCCAACATATTTAAAGAATCCCTTCCTATTTGCCTTGATATTCGTCACAAGGAGGCCTTGGCTTTCTTGTTTCAGCCCTGCATACTCTAACAACACTTTTGTACTTCTCCCAAGTGGTCAACCCCTTCTTCCAAGCACCATAATCTTCCTTCTTCCACCTGAGCTTTTTCAGAAGCTTCTTGCTCAGCCATGCAGGTCTCCTCTGTCCCTTGCTCAGTTTATTACACTTAGGGATACTTTGATCCTGTGCTTGGAGGAAGTGATACTTGAATATCGACCAGCTTTCTTTAGCCTCCCTACCTTCCAGATCCTTAACCTATGGGATCTCATAAAGCAGCTTTTTGAAGAGGCAAAATTTAGTCCTCTTGAAGTCCTGAGTTGCAACCTTACTTTTTGTTTCATACATACTATCCATGATCCTCAACTCTATCTTCTCATGATTTACTAGTGCTGTCTTCCCCCGACTTTGATATCATCTACCAGTCCCTCTTTATTTGTCAATACTAGGTCCAGTAGAACACCTCTCTTTGCCGGCTCCTCCACCGCCTGAGTCAAAAAGTTGTCATTAATACACTGGAGGAACTGGAAGGAACTGGATCCTCCTGGACTGTAAATGCCTGGCTGTGTGACCAGCAGCTATCAGGGTAGTTGAAGTCTCACATGAGAACCAAGGCCTATGATTATGGGGCAGCTCTTAGCTGTCTGTAGAAGGCCTCGTCAACCTCCCCATCCTGATCAGGTGGCCTGTCTTTGCTTTCAAAGAAGGAACTGAATAACAATTGTCAGAATAACAATGGGTTTGTATGTGTATGTACATACATATTTATATGTGCATGTATATGTACATGTATTTGTATTTGATCAATGCTGTTGTTTGGAGGGGGAATGGGGAACACTATAGGAATGTACAGCCCCAGAGAAACAACCAGTTACAGTAGCAAATTTTCCCTTTAGTTGCACAAAATGTAGGCACAACTATTCAATAATTTTTTGGCTTCATAAGCAACAGAAAATCTTGTGGATGTAAACTACTAATCTAACAATGATAAACCATTTCTTTTTGGATTATCAGACACTTCACTTATAAGACAGAGGTGATAAAGTGTGTACTGGTTCTTGATATTTTAATCTGTAACACTCCCATAGAACAGAATGTATATTCCAGGAGATCTCCTTCAAAAACCAAAACAAACAAAATAAAACAAAACAACAACAACAAATCAACCAACCAACCAACCAAAAAAACCTCAAACAATAAACCACCCAACAAAAAAGGAACCACCAAAGAGCACAGAAAATCTAATGACAGAAGAACCTATTTGTTGAAATAAAAAGTTTGTTTTGTGACTTTTTCTTTGTGATATATCTTCATTTGTCATGAGGTCTCAAAGTGTAGATTTATCAAGAGAGAATGAGGAAAATCTCTCATACATTCTAAATTTTGTTTCTCCTGCCAGTCTGCATGCTTCTTTGAAAATAGTATCTTCAGCAAACATTAATTTTAAAACTTTTGTAAAAGCTACATAACAATAAGAAACTGATAGCTATGAAAATTAATGACACTTCAAAAACTTGTTCTGAAAAATGTTGGGTAGCCAAACTGTAATAGGAACAGAAGTTAAAATCCAGATTCTACACAGTGTTAACTGAGTGAAAGTCATAAAAAATCCCATGCCACTTATTTGGTAATTTTCTACTTGCTGTGTTCTATGGGATTTTCCTCTATTTGATCTAGAAAATACAGAACACACAAAATAGGCATAAAAAGCTTTATAGTATTATGAATTAATAAACTAAATTCAAACATGGTAAAATATCAAAAGTTTTACTATTGCATTTAACTATGTTATTCATGTAGTGAATTTAACATGATCATTAATAGAAATGCCAGTTTAGGCAACACTTTAGGTCCTTAAACTTCTTTACGCTGTTTGGATATTTCCCTTAGAGCATTAGCTTCATACTTAATGAATCTAACTTCTGTAGCTGGGCATCCCTATACTTCAGGATTTTTATCTACATTTGTCAGCTTGAAGTCCACCACTACACAAAATCAGAAATAAACATTGACTGTTTCATACTCTGAACTTTACGCACCATGAATTAAGAATTGGCAGTACAGTAATATCACTATAATCTTGTTGTGACAGAAGAGCTGAGTTTCAAATCCTCCCTCATGCCATGTCTGCAAATATGGAAGTGCAAAAGAGGTTAAAATACAACATAAATTCTATTTCTCTTTAATGAAGATTTGAAAGCATTTTTTATTCAAAGAGCAGGCTTGGGATCCTCAGTATGTAACTAAGAGTATGTTATAGATCTACAGTTCTTTTCAAAATAGAACAAATGAAGGATATTCCACAGAATATTCTGTAATGTGAAATTTCAGATCATTTTGAAGCACAAAAGCAGCAGATGGCAGATATTGAAACTCTGAAGTCAGGGAATGTGGTCACAGGCTTCTACTGTGACTCTGACCATGATGTTGAGAAAAATAATGGAAAAATAAAACTGCAACCACCTTTGAATGACCCCAAGTCACAGTGATATGTTTCACCTGCATTTAATCCATGCATTGCTTCACATTTTCACTAGCTTTCCACTCTATTATACCTCCAAATAATCAAACTATGTTCAGTCATTAACTTGAAAAGAGTTAGATGTTTTTTGTCTGTAGCACTTGTAACTGATTGTATCAGCCAAGTTACTAATTAAGATATGCTTTTTTAGGGCATAGTTACACTTAGGTAGGAAAACTGATTTAAGAAATTTATTTTTACCCTTATAAAGAGGCAATTATTCCTGCCTTTATGACATGGTAAATGCTCCCCATGTAGTATGTTGACTGAACCAATATTGAACCACTTGATATATAAGATCACAGAAATTATCCTATTCAGAAAAATGAGATGTTCCCACTGTCAGAGCTTGCACTGCCCTTAATGGCGGCATTACACATGAGTTGAGGGAGTTATTCTGACCACAGTTTTGGTAGAATGAGGAGACTTTCTGAGATTTGAGTAAGCAGCATTTTAAGATTGAAAACCAAAAGGCTTTTTCAGAAGAGAAGTGGGGAGACCATACAAGGATTAAGGGAAAAGACAGAGTTATGTGACAGAAAGAAAAGATGCATAGTAGGGGTTAACACCCATGCAGAAATCTCATATTATTACAGTTTCCTTCACTGCAGCTTTGGTGACTCTTATTGGTCTCTTAAAAGTTTAAATTTTCTATCCCATGACTGGAAAGAGATGCCTGGTTTACACCTGAAATATGTTTAGAATCTTGAGCACCTGTTAACCTACTCTAAGCCTGTTTGTCATTTATAAACAGATAAACTGATCTGAACCTGCTTAGATGTTGTGCAAGATACATTTGAGCTGAGGAATTCATGGGCCTTGACAGTTCCATGTAGACTCCTGCAAGTCTATATAAAAGGTTAACTATAGTCACACATTTAGGAATTTATGAATTAAAGTCTTTGCCAAAGGATTGGCAGTTCAGACACTGTTCTGTTGCATTGCAGCTTTCAGCAGTTTCTAGAGCTACTTATTTCTGTACAAAAATGGGGAGAAAACCAAAAAGGAACAGAAACTTTGCCTGACATTATAAACATCTTTGATACTCACATTTTAAGATTTACTCTGATAGTCTCTTTTTTTGTCTTATAATTCCTAATACAGAATATCACCAAATAAAATCTTAATAAAAAATTGAAGAATATACTAAAGAGCCTAAAAACTGGTGTATGTTCATGTCTGTCTGTGTATGTGTGCATGCATGTGTACATGTACAAGTGTATCCTTTCACCCTTAGGATAGTTTGAAGGAAGATCTACAAAACTGAGCTTTCAAATAGTTCTCAAGACACAGTCAATTTTAACTCATGAAGGAGGTAATGTCAGTGCTCTTCCAGCCTGCATAAATCATACAAATATTAATTTGTCTGACCGTTCAAAATCCGCCATTCTAATTTCTTTATTCAGCAAAAACTTCCTCCATCCTTTAGTCAAATGTATGCCTTTTAGTCTCGGGTTGCCACTATGCTAATGTGTCTTTTTACATGCACAACTGGTAGAAAAGTATTGCCTTGGTTTGGGTTAGAATGTCCTGGTTTGGGTTAGAACAGAATTAATTCTGTTCACTGACTTTATTTTCTAAGAAGTATTCCATCCCATATACATCATATTCAGTATCAGTCGCCCCCGCGCCCCCCCCTTTCCAGAGCTGCCTGCTAAACTGAACTTCCCTTTTAAAACCTGAAATTCCTGAATCTTAAGTAGGGACCCAGCCCCCAGGAGAAAACGGAAATTGGAGGTTTCTGGGACCCTGGGTTTGCAGCTGGGACTTGGTTCGGTGCTGGGGCTCGTGGCTCAACGGTGTGGAGCTGTTTTGGACTCATGCTGGGGGAAAGAGAGCTGGCACCGGGACATTTCAGCACGGGACATTTGCAACTTCAGTGGTGACATAATTATCATAAAAAGGGGGAGCTGGATTCGGTATTTGGGTCCTGTATATATTTATATATGTTTCGTTTAACATTGTTATTATTATTAAAGTAGTTATCATTTTACTTTCCAGTACAGAAGCCTCTCTGCCCTTATTGTCCCCTACCTCTTCCAGTTAAGAGGGAAAGGGGGGGTAATAAGGAATGTCTGCCATGGGTTGGTAATCAGATAAGCCTCACCAACCACGACAAGTATCTAGGTGGAATAGATCTTTTTGTAGTTTATTGCTCTTAACTAACACCAAGCAGGAAATAATCTGTTGTTTTGACAGGCAAATTATCTTTAGGCAATTGACCCTCTTCAACTTTTTTCCAGGAGTGTTGTAAAATTGTGGCACACTCCATATGTAGGATTTCTGGAGGAAAATGGACATATAGTGGACATACTGTGGGCAATCCTGGACATTGTCTGACAGGATTCTGTTCCCATGTGAAAGCATGCTGTTTGGGACGCTGTTATTATGAGAAAGCATGCAACCTCGGACTCTTTACGTGTGAAGGTATGCTGGGAGAGCATATTCAAGGACAGTGTGTTTGTGCAGCAGCAAAACAAGGAGATTAACGGCCTTGCCACCTGCAACAAGAACCTGACAGAAGGAGTCAGAGGTGGAGATTGAAGCCTTGTGGACAGTAGGTCTTAGCAAATCATATGTAATGTTTAGGCTTGTAGACAATGCATGCAACCAATTGCAGTTTGAGCTATCGCGTGGCACATAGGTAGAAAATGTATTTAAGTAGAGTGTGTGCTTAATAAATCGACTTCTTGCCGAATTCATACTGAATCGTGTGCAGAGTCTGTGACTTCCGCGTCAACATCCATAGAAGGAGGCTAAGGTTGATCAGAGCTATTTCTGCTCTTAGCTTGTGAGTGGCTATATCTGTGTATTGGCACAAACACCTTTTATATTATAGTGCCTTTGAAGTAGATCTTCAACTAAAGCAACTGTGACTGATGAAAAAACAGGGTTTCTGCCTGCTTCTTTGTCAAGAATATATTTTCTTACTCAATTAAGTGCCTATGTAGTTGCTTTGAGTAAGTTTCCTACAAGAAAACTGCGCTAAAAATTTGGACTTCCGTCTTCAAAACTGAAGAATCTGAGGGACAAAATATAGGTACTTGAGCTAAGAAATTATAATGTCTAAAAATTATTACAATATGTAGTTGCAATTACAAAAGAATTAGAAGAAGAAGAAATTTTTTATTATTTCTTAAAGTGGAACAGCAAGTCTTTTCTCATACCAGTGAAGCCAATGAAAATGAAATTATCTAAATTATCATGCATTCTGAAAGTATGTCTGAAAAGCAAACCCATAGGAGGTTCATGCCTCTGTCCTGGTTTGGGTTAAAACAGAACTAATTCTGTTCAGTAATTTTACTTTTTAGCTGAAGCTCCTCTAAGAAACTGCACTTTCTGAAACTAGCAGCATGTTTTTACAGACACTGCCAGCTTCTAGCAGTGATAAGGCCTAATGTTTAGATTTACTGCCAGGGATTGGTATGCAGAGCAAGGTCACTGCTAAATCTTGTGTCTCCTGTTGGGGGCTGCAGGGTAAAGGCTGCACCTTCAGGGAGGAGCAGACAGGGCAGATGACCCTAAACTGACCAACTAAAGTATTCCATCCCATATACGTCATATTGGATATATAAGCTGGGGGGTCAGTTCCCCCAGGCTAGATTTGATTTTTCCTAGATGAGATGATGATTTTTCCTGGGATGATTTTTCCTTGGATCTTTCTTTGTCGAATCCTTCTTTGATCTTTCCTTGTAGGATTTTCTCTTGGGGGATTCTGATTCCTGATTTCCCTTGTGAGATTTCCCTTTCCTGATTCCCGGATTGCTGGATTGTTTTCCTGTGCTTCGGTGATCCCTGAGTTCCTGCATCCAGTACCAGGATCTAGCCCCTGAGCCGGACTCATCTGCTGCTGAGGCCTACTGCTGCAGTATCAGTAGTGACATAGTTACCATCGAGGGGGGTTTGGGTTCGGTATTGGGTTCTGTACATATTTGTATATATTTCATTTAACATTATTGTTATTATTAAAGTAGTTCTAGTTTTATTTTCCAATCCACAAGTCTCTCTGTCTCTCCCTTATCCCCTTTCCCTTCCTGTGAGGGGGGGCGAGGGGGGTAAGGGGGAAGCAGTTGTCATTGCGTTGGTGGTCAGCCCAGCCTCGACCCTCGACAGCCTCCCTCATTTTCTGTCTTGTTCTTTCACCTCAAGACACTTAGATTTAGACTGGGTATCTCCCTACTACAATATGTTGTCCTTTATGAATGCAAACTAATAACAAACACTAGTAAATAAAGAAATGTGATTTATACTTCGAAATCTGAGTTTCTAAAGGAAACAATGTAAGATTGATCATCTAGCAGAAAATTATTTAAAACCTATGCAACCTAAGAGGAACAGAATTTCTAAATGGTTTAGTGTGGGGTGAAATCCAAGCTACTGTTTAAAACGACTATTAGTCTGAACAACTAGCAGCACTCTGCATGTACTATGCGTTTCCTGGGAGAACAGCTGATTCTGATTGTTTCAACATTCACTGCACATAACCTAATAAACAGGACAAAGTGGTACAGAAGCATATTGACAGAATGCTACATATGATGAAATTAAGACATCACAAATCCTAGAGATATGAGGGCAATATTGCATATTAACATGATATTTATGAATCAAATCCTCGCACATAGAATTACTAAAGTTGGAAAATACCTATGAGATCATTAAGTCCAACCATTAAACTAACACTGCCAAGTCCACCACCGAATGATGGCCCTAAGTGCCACACCTGCACATTTTTTAACATTTCCAGGGATGGGGTGAATCCACTCTTTCCCTGGGCAGCTTGTTGTATTGTTTAACCATGCTTACAGTGAATAAATTCTTCATAGTATCCGACTTGAACCTCACCTGGTGCAACCTGAGGCCATTTCCTCTTATCCTGTTGCTTGTTACTTGTGAATAGAGACCAAACTCCACCTTACTGCAACCTCCTTTCAAGTATTTATAGACAGAAATATAGCTCCCCTGAGCATCTCTTCTCCAGGCTAAACAATGAATCACAGAATCTCCAGAGTTGGAAGGGACCTATTAGGATCATCTAGTCCAACTCATGTTTAGGCACAGGACAACTCTACAGTCACACCATGTGCCTAAGTGCCTTATCTAAGTGCTTCTTAAATTCCATGAGAGTAGGGGCCATGACAGCCTCCCTGGGGAGCCTGTTCCAATGCTCCACCACCCTCTGGGTAAAGAAGCTCCCACGAATATTCAGTCTAAATCTCCTCCGGCACAGCTTCATGCCGTTCCCCTGTGTTCTGTCACCAGCCACCAGAGAGAAAAGGCCAGCACCCACCCCTCCCTCCCTGGTTAGAAAGTTATAAACAGCTATGAGGTGTCTAAGTCTCCTCTTTTCCAGGCTGAACAGACCTAGTGGTTTCAGCCTTTCCTCATAACACTTCCCCTCCATTCCCTTTACCATCCTTGTAGCCTTCCTCTGGACATTCTTTAACATCCTCATGTCCTTCTTGTACTGTGGCGCCCAAAACTGCACACTGTACTCCAGGAGAGAATGAATGCCAGTTCCCTCAGCCTCCCCTCATAACACTTGTGCTCTAGATGCTCCAGAAGCTTCTTTGTACATGATCCTGTGACTCACTATCTTTCTTGTAGTGAGGGGCACAAAATTGAACACAGTATTCAAGGTGTGGCCTCAGCAGTGCTGAGTATAGGGGCATGATCACCTCCCTAGTCTTGCTGGTAGCCTTCTTGGCCATCTGAGCACACAGTTTGCTTATGTTCAATCAACCAGTACCTTCAGGTCCTTTTGTTCCAGGGAGCTTTCTAGTTACTCTTTCTCAAGCCTGTAGCCTTGCATGCGACTATTGTGACTCAAGCTCAAGTCCAGACACTTAGCCTTTCTAAGAGACCAAAAACCCACTGTGTGGTAAGCTGACTCAGAAACGTGTCTCAAACAACTTGTCGCAGCACGACAATATGCCATACACAACAATTATTCTGAAGAGTGAGTTCAGACGGATCTGACACACACACTTACACAAAAGACGTGCAGTGAGTGGTTGCATTTAATATAAAAGAAAATAAAATAGGCCAAGCAAAAGTACAAGAGTCACAGGTAAAGACTATATACAAGAAGATGGCTAGCACCGCTCTATTGTTAGCAAGTATCTTTTATACCTTTACAGAAAGAATAATAACCAATTAGCAAGTGACACTTACATATACAAATTATATTAAGCAATTAAGAAGCAACACTTACTGGGTAAAAACAGCTACCATAAATGAGGATAAAGCAGTGTATTTCAAAGAAATGTGAATGTGATAAGACTGGCACTGTGTGGTGTGGGAAGGATAAGATGTTAAGGCTATGTGGCGCATCAAGACCTCTCTGTGCAGCTGCAAGGCTCCTGCTAGGTGACTCCCACCTTCTCTCCCAGGCTATCTAACTGCTTTCTTGTGAGAAACTGACTTTGGCCTTGTCCAGCCTCCCGTCTTCTAGGCCCTAGACCCTACAGCCCACAATAGCATGCCACAAAAACAACTCATATTGAAAAGGGGAACCAGTGGCTAAATGGGCTCTGCAGAGGTGGGGCAGCATGTGGTTACCCTTCCCTGCAAGTTATGTATCTGTTTATACCACTGAGCATGCATTGGCTGAAAGTTTACCATCAGTCAAGAATGGGTTACTGTTGGTAATACATGCTGTATGGGTCTATGATCACCAGGGGCTCTCAGACTCCCCCAGTGACTCAGCAGCAGAAGTTTCTGGAACCAGTTATGGAGCATGTGGCCACACATAT
>VWZX01010007.1:0-21051 GCA_013399015.1 Galbula dea
TCTGTAATGGCAACTACGTCATAGCTTTCCTGCTGCAAGATGGCTTCCAGGTCCTCCTGTTTATTGCCCAGTCTGCATGCATTACTGTATATGCACTTCAGTTGGGCTGCTGATTTCACTTTTAACTCAGTCTTTTCACCCCTGGGCTTAACTTTGGAGAGCCTGAATCACTCCCCTCCAGCATGTCAACCATACCACACAGTTTGGTGTCATCGGCAAACTTGCTGAGGGTGTACTAAGTGCCACTGTCCATGTCACCAACAAAGATGTTAAACAAGATTGGTCCCAGTACTGATCCTTGAGGGGCTCCACTTGCCACTGACCTCCACTTGGACATGGCTCCATTGACAGCCACTCTTTGGGTGTTGCCATCAGGCCAATTCCTTATCCACCCAATGGTCCATTCATCGAACCCATATTCCACCAGCTTGGAGACCAGGATGTTGGGTGGGACTGTGTCAAAGGCTTTGCTAAGGTCCAGGTAAATGACGTCAGCTTCTCTTCCCCAGTCTATTGATGTTCTGACCTCTTCATAGAAGGCCATCAGATTGATCAGGCATGATTTACCCTTGGTGAAGCCATGTTGATTATATCCAATCACTTCTTCATTATCCTTCTGCATCAGCAGTGCCCCCAGGAGGATCTGCTCTATGATCTTACCAGGCAGGGAGGTGAGTCTGACTGGCCTACAGTTTGCCAGATCATCCTTCTTTCCCTTTTTAAAAATGGGGGTTATGTTTCCTTTTGTCCAGTCAGTGGGGACTTCACCAGACTGCCATGACTTTTAGAATACAATAGAGAGTGGCTTCGCAACCTCAACCACCAATTCCCTCAGTACCTGTGGGTGTATCCCATCAAGTCCCATGGACTTCTGAACTTTAAGGTTTTCAGACAGTTACAAACCTGATCTTCATTTTTCATGGGCAGTTCTGTCTTCCAGCCCCTGCCATTATCTTCTTTGACTTTGGGGGTGTGGTAGGAGCCCTTGTCAGCAAAGACTTAAGTAAAGAAGCTGTTGAGAACTTCAGCCTTTTCTATATCAGCCGTCACTAGTTCTCCCATTTCTTTTCTGAAGTCTTCCTTTTTCCATTAATATATCTATAGAAATTTTTGCTATTCCCCTTGATCTCCCTGTCTAGATTTAACTCCCTCTGAGCTTTAGTTTTCCTAACCAGTTCTCTTGCTTTTCAGACAACTTCCTTGTATGGTCCCCTATTCTAGTTGTCCCTTCTTTCACTCCTTATATAGATACTTTTTAAGAAATAATGTGTCCAGGAGTGTCTTGTTCATCCACGCAGGTGTCCTAGCATTCTTTCCTGCCTTTCTCTTTGTCAGGATACATAGCTCCTGGACACAGAGAAGGTGATCCTTGAAAATTGACCAGCTGTCCTGGGCCACCCTTCCCTCTAGGACTTTGTCCCATGGTACTTTGGCCATCAAATCCCTGAAGAGATCAAAGTCTGCATGTCCAAATCCAGGGTCGTGAGCTTAGAATATATCCTCCCAGATGCCATGAGGATCTTGAACTCTAGTGCCTCATGGTCACTGCAGCCAAGGTTGTCCCTGAGCCTTATGTTGGTCACCAGTCCTTCCCTGTTGGTAAGAACAAGGTCCAGCATAGCATTTTTCCTAGTTGCTTCCTCTACCATTTGAAGGAAGAAGTTGTCATCGATGCACTCCAGGAAGATCCTGGATTCCTGGTGCCTTGCTGTGTTGTTCCTCCAGCAGATGTCAGGGTGGTTGAAATCCCCCATGAGGACCAGGGCCTGTGAACATGAAGCCACTTCTATCTGCCTATGGAGGGCGTTGTGTACTTGGCCATGCTGTTCAGGTGGCCTGTAGCAGACCCCTACTGTAACATCACCTTCACCTGTCTTCCCTTTAATCCTAACCCATATGCTCTCAAACAGTTCATCATCCTTCCCCAGGTGGAGTTCCATTGATGCCAGCTGATCACTGATGTAGAGGCCAACACTTCCTCCGCTCCTACCCTGCCTATCTTTCCTAAAGAGCTTGTACCTGTCTATTCCTACATTCCAATCATGGGAATCATCCCACCAAGTTTCAGTAACAGCCACTATGTCATGGCTTTCCAACAACACAATGGCCCTTAATTCATCCTGTTTGTTGCCCAAACTGCGTTCATTTGCATAGAGGCACTTCATTTGGACTGGCCATGTCATCTTCTTAGGCGAACTCGTTGATTTCCTTGGGGTATCTTGCTGCATCATCTCTGGCTTGCCTCAGGGTAAGAGAGTTCTTAATAGTACTCCATCCTTCTGCCCCAGTGTGCTGCCTGGCTGTTTGCCAGAATAAGATTCTTAACCCCTTCAAATCTAGTTTAAAGCCCTATCAACGAGCCCAACAAACTCCTGCCCCAGAATCCTTTTCCCCCTCCAGGATAAGTGAATCCCATTTGTTGTTTGCAGTTCTGGTGCCTTGTATACCAAGCCGTGATAGTAAATCAAAAGCCCTGTTGATGACACCAGTACAGGAGCCATGAATTAACCTGTTGACTCTCCCTATATATTCCTTCAGCCATCACTGATGTCAGGGGGATGGAGGAGAACAAAACTTGAGCTCCTGATCCCTTTACTAGTTGCCCCAAAGCCCTGAAATCTCTTTTAATTGATTGTGAGCCTCTTATTGCTACACCATCGCTAGCCACCTGGAGTGGGCAATAATCTGCAGGACTCAAAAAGATAGGAATTTTACCTATGACATCCTTTATCTGGGCAACAGGGAGGCAGCAAACCTCCTTATGAAGCAGGTTTGGTCTGCATATCGGGCCCTGTGCTCCACTCAGTAGGTAGTCTCCTACTACAGTGACCTGTCAATTTCTCTTTTAATTGCCAGTTTTTATGGCCTGCTTGAGATGAGTTGGCCTTGGTGACATTTCTGACCTTCATGAGCCCTCATATTTGCCCACAACCAGTTCCCCCTGCAGAGCCCAATAGTATGGGCTGCAATACTATAGCTGCAAGGGCACTATAGGCTGTGTACTTCTCAAAGGAACACACTTCCTCCTTTTCTTTAATCTTCTTCTCACAGAAGACACCCCTGGAGCCTTTCCTGGCTACCAAAACATTGCCACACAAAACAAAACAGGAGCATATAATGACTGGTAACAGGAATCATGTTTGTGTGGTGTCTCAATTGTATATTTTAATTCCTATATTGTGCTTGGCTTCTGACTTCTGTGCATTGTTCTATCACTCTCCCAAATCAAAATCCCATGTAATGTCCTGTATCTTCAAATAAATAAATTTGTTCTTAAAACATCAAACTCTTCTCATGTGGAATATCTAAAAGTGTATTTGACTAGACCAATAAATGGCAAATACTTACTATTTTTTATATCTATCTATCTACTTAATCCAGCAGCAAATACTTCAGGAAGTGAAAGGAAATTAAGGTCTTATGGCTGCTGTCTTCTTTCAACTTGTTTGACTAGCCCCTATGGGTTCAGGATATACACAAATCTTAGAAGTAGCCACTTCTACTGATTACCACCTAAGGCGTTAGGTCAGTTGAATATCCTTGCTTAAATGAGAGTCCTTTTTCTATACAACAGATAAGTAGGAGTAAATTTTTAAAACACAGTATGTCATTTGCTTGATTTCTTTTGAACTAGACTCTGTTACTCTGCTTTGTAACTCCTGCCACTAACTGAATTGTTTGGATGAAGTGTTTAGTGAGAGAAACTCTCTGAAGTATTTAGTGACAAAAGTGGTAAACTAATTTTTGTCTGTGTTTTATTGTGTGAGTATTGGAGTGTTGTTTTTTGTTTTGTGGGGGTTTTGTTTTTTGTTTTTTAATGTTGCTTGTTCATTACTATCATTATACTGCACTTCCATTGCATTTGCTAAACCAGTTAATATTGAAATAGTATCCAACTTTAGTTTTAAACTCTGGGGTTTTATAATAGTGTTCAACTTCAGTCTTAAGCTCCGGAGTTATATAATAGTGTCCAACTTTAGTTTTAAGTTCTGGAGTTTGTAAAAGTACAAAAGATTAAGTATACTTAAACAAAGACATTGTTATGGTCAGAATGTGTTTGTAACGTCTTTCCAAAAGGAGCCAGAGGCCTTTCCCAGCGAACCAGTGGCCTTGGAAGAGGAGCTGAAAATGATAAAAGCCCCAGGGAAGGCCCCAACACCTGGACAAGCCAGACAATGTTTTCAAAACAAGAAGAAAGTTTACAGACCCGGGAGAGAGGTTGGGGTTCAACATCAAGAAAGACCTGGACTCTCCTAGAGTCACCAGAGGGCAATGTGTATGTGCCAGGAGGAGGGAATTTAAGATAATGAACCTTTTTAGAATAAACCTTCCTATATTATGAATATGCTTGTACAAATTCTATAGAACTGCTGAAACTTTGCTTGTTGGGTGCACATGCTAGGCAGAGCTATCCCCGTGTATCCAGAGTGTTGTATTAAAAATTACCTCACTTAATAGTCTAGTCCGACTGTTGGGGTTTTACTTAATTTACCACAATTTCAGTTTGTTTGTTGTTTTGGTCTGGTTTTGTCTGTTTTTTGCATTGAGGGGAGGTGGGATGTATACTCTCTTTAAGGGCCATATCCGTTATGCTGATTTTACCACTTCTAATACAGAACACAGACGTCAGATTCTGATGTGAATCAGAACCTGTCTAGGTGATATGAAAATGCACATAGCCTGTGGTTGCTGGATTCCTACAACAAGCAAACAAAATACCCCAAATATTCTATGCACATCCAGGGAGTGCCACTCACAAAGGGAATGTAATTCCAGTGAGACAAGGTGCATGGCGGGGTGTCACAGGGCCATTAGTTAGGACTCTTGTTTTCAAATTGGTGGGAGATTGGCCTTTTTGAAAGCAAGGAATGGATAAGGTTAGTTTTTCTCTTTTACCAAGAGAGAAGTATTATCCAATAAGAGAAAACTACGGTATAAAACTTCTATTTTGGCTATTTAGTTCTTCTAATGCTTTCAAACCATATCTGTTGTTAAAGAATCTAGTTCTAGTTTTGAACCATTTGGGAGTTGGTCTCAATAACCTCTATGGGTCTGTTCCAGCTTGAGATATTCTATGATTCTGTGATTTGAAGGCACCATAGTGTTACATGCTTTTTTGGCTATGCAGGTAATTCATGCAAACAAACTGTGAAGAATACACAGAATGAGTAAACTTAAACATACACATTGACATGTTGTAAGTACCTCAGCACTTCCAAAAGGCTCCCACTGAAAATCACGGTCTGTTTCAGGTCCCTGCAGAGTTCCCGCATATCCAAGGCTATTGCTTCTCCTAAAGCCAGTTCATTTCTTCCTTTGTTCAGTTAAAAAGATTTACATCTCTGCATTGAGCTTCTCCTTCTTGCTAAGCTCCTTCTCTGAGAATTGTTTCAGCTACCTGTCTGGCTCTTTTCACTTTGGTCACCAGTCATCACAAAGTTTTATGATAAATAACCAAAATTTATATATGGTTCTTCTAGCTCAGATCCTGTCCTTGGAATGCTTATTTTGAGACCCAAATGCTTTCTATGAACCTGTAACAAAAGCACTTAAAAATACTAATTTAGATTATATACATGAAAGCCAAGCAGGGATGAGGCAGAGCTGTACATGTTGCTCAGAAACAAGGAGGAGTTGCTGGGAGAGGTGGTAAAGGAGGGAAATCCTAGCTGCAGGGACCATGAGATTGTCAAGATCTGGGGGAGACTGAGGATTACAGTGTTGCAAAGGACAGATCTCAGACCTTAAGAAAGCAAACTTTGGTATGTTCTAAAGAAAAAAGAAAGCAAGGGCATGGGGGAAGATGTACAATCCAAGGAACAATTTTGGATGGCCTCAGCAAAAGAGCAGATGTAATGCTTTTTCATGGGACAGGAATTCTGGCATTCTGATAACTTCAGATAAAAAAATCAAATAACTACTTTATAGGAAGCAGGATGGAAAATCCTGCATCAGTTTAAAATTTACACATTTTTTTTAATTTTGGAACACATTCATCTCAAATTGTATTTCTCTAAAGTGTTATGCAGGAATGTGGAATTAGAGTTTGAGTGCTTTATTTCTTTGTTCCTTCCAGTATGCTGAGCTCCTTGATAAACTTATCTCTTCCATGACACACAGTCAGCAGCTGACTCCAATGGTGCATTGCATATCTCTGTCAGGAAGTATTTGAGATATTTCAGAAGTAAAATAAACTGGATAAAATCCTTAACACTTGAAAGAAGAAAGGGATACAAATTGTCCATGGTACATTAAAAGACAAATATGTGGTGTATTAGGCATGGACCCTGTTTGCTGATGGCAATCAGAATCGTTTTATTATTCCATAAGTTAGAATTCATACTTTTACAGAAAGGATAATGAACAATTACCTTCATACAGAAAGGGCACTGACCAATTAGTAACTAACACCTTCATACACAAAGTATACTGACAAATTAGCAAGTGGCACTTCCACATACAAAGGATACTGACCAAGTAAGAACTTAACACTTAATAAATAAAAACAACTACCATAAATGTAATAAAAACAGTGCACTTCAAAGAAATGTGAATGTGATAAGACTGGTGCTGTGTGCTGTGGGGAGGGTAGCATGTTAAGACTGTGTAGGGTGTCAAGGCCTCTGTGTGCAGCTGCAAGGGCTCCTGCTAGCTGACTCCCGCTTTCTCTCTCAGGCTATCTAACATCTTTCTTCTGAGAAACTGACCTCTGCTTTGTCTAGTTTCAATCCTGCAGGCTCCTGGCCTTTGCGGCCTGCAGTGATATACCACGCAAATGTGTTATGAAAAGTGTGGGGAGGAAATGTTTCAAGGGCAGGCAAAATAAAACTCAAAGAAAAAAAAAAAGAAGCTCTCCAAAAACATTTTTGCTCTGGTCAAACTAACAATTGAAAATACTTTGCAGTTTAGTGAAGTTAAAAATTTTACACAGGAAATTTTTTAAAAATGAGAATATATTCCCTGTTGATGTTTTTTATCTAGTAGTTCTTAATTTATCTACACATTTTTGAGTTGCTGTACAAATACTGATGACATGCTTCTATTCATTAATAGTTGTTTGTTCAAGGATGGTAGTGAAAGCTGTGCTTTGGAAATGGGACAGTTCTTTAGGTCATTAGAAATTCATAAATCTCAGTATTCATGAACTAGTAGATATAATAGGTGTAGTTAATTTCTAATTTTTGTAAGATGGCAGTATTTCCAAACCCATGGCTGGTATGTTTTGTGTAAACTTAGCCTTCCTACTCTAGCAACAGCTCATAACCCATCAGATTTCTTCTAGCCCTTAAATTAAATCTGCCTTTAAGGGTGACAGTCTTAAATCTTGTGGTTTCCTTGAGCAGTTCATTAGAACAATACTCCACAAAAGGGATCAATTTCATTCCTTCTCTCCCTTCTAGAGTGCCGCTTCTAAAAGAGCTGCCCCTGTCACTGAGGAGGGAGAGAGCTCCTATGGGATCCCCCTTCCTTCAGATAAACAAGTTTCTCCATGACTAGTGAAAAGCTCCTCCACTTTCTGAAGAAATCCCACAGTTACTAAGCAATGACACATTTTAGTGAAAATAAATAGACTCAAATTGAAGCAATAAATCCTAATTTTACTCTTCAGAAGGAGAGGTATGCAGTCCCATTTAATGTCTTTATTTTCTAATTAGAAGATCTATCTCTGGACAAAACAAACTTTAATTCAAAATTTAAGTTTGCCACTCTTTTGTCATAAGATGACACAGGCATGGTTGTTGTTGTTTACTGCAAATCCATAGCATTCCCCCTGAGTTTCATATGGGTGTGTATGTTATGAATAGCGTAAATGATCCTACAAATTGGGAAAAGTATGATTTTTTTCCTTGCTTCCATGGTAATGCTTCTTTCCTCAAAGAAAAATAGCAAAGTAAAATTTCAAGCAGAGCATTTCTAGAGCTCCTTGCAGAACAAATGAAATCAGTATGTTATTCAATATACAAAGAATTTTCAGGAAGTAAGAGGAAATGCTGATGATATTACAAATGCTTATGATACACCTGGCCCTATTGTTTCTTAAAAACTCTTTCATTATGTTGTTTCCTCTCTAACCTGAAGAAAACACAAAAGAGAAGGTAGAGGCTTGTGGCAATAATTATCTATATCATTAGCTTTAAATAAGTGAAAGTAATATATTTGATATCAATATTGTTATGCTTTCATCTGTGGTGGTCACAGCTGCTTACCATAATTAGGAACATCTCATTGCTCCTTCCTATACCAAGCACTTAGCTTTTATTATTAACTGCCTTTTACAGACAGGCAGGGTTAATTTGGGATGTCCCTTAGGTGTGCCTGGATCTTGGATAATGTGTATAATTGGTACTCAAATCACTACACAGTGATGTGTGCAAAATAATTTTTAAAGTCAATTTATTTAGTTTTAAACAAGTAAGAGTCAACTAGAACATTTTATTTTACCTCAGATTAAAAAAAATTAAAATTCACACAATGCTTCCATTTCAGTTACTACAGAAACACATCATCCTGTGTTAGAAAACTTGTAAGGTTGCAGGATTAACAAGTTGAGCAGATCTGCACTTGTTATATTTAATTAAATGTAAGAACTACATGCAAAAAATTAGTCTCACCGAGCTCCTTCTTGACGCAGTCAACAAAGGTTGAAGCATTTTGCTTCTCTAAGGAGTCTGAAAAATTATGAGACTGTCCCCCAGACATATATGTCATAAGGAGGACTAGCATCCCAGAGGTCATATATCACAGAATCACAGAATGTTAGAAGTTGGAAGGCACCTCAAAAGATCATCTAGTCCAACCCCCTGCCACAGCAGGATTCCCTAGACCAGGTCATACAGAAGTGCACTCAGGAGGGTTTTGAAAACCTCCATAGAAGGAGACTCCACAGTCTCTCTGGGCAGCCTGTTCCAGTGCTCTGGCACCTCAACTGGGAAAAAATTTCTACATGTATTCACACGGAATCTCCTATGCTTCAGCTTATAACCACTGCCTCTTTTCTTGTCACTGGGCCTCCCCAAGTTATGTGTTAGACCTCTGCCTTAAGCTCTTTCACAGCCACTTTCCATTTCCCTGATGCCTTTTCCTTTGCACATGCAGATGTCAGACAGTGACATAAAACCTTTGTATTTTGATCATTCTCCAGAAATAGCCCTAGGGCAGAGTTCTGTAGATTCTTACTTAACTTCTCTTAATTGCTGTTGGGAAGACGAGGATGTATAACAGACATATATAATGAAAGTTTATAGTCTGAGAGGAAAGGTAAATGGTGAAAAACATTTTCTGCTGGGTGTTTCTAAATAAAGTTTTCTCCCTCTCAATGCATACACACATGGAGAAATGTGTACATTAAACCAATTTGATGACAAATATATTAATGCTACATTAATTTAAAAATGAAATTTACTCTAAATGGCAAGCCAAATTAGACACAATTTGGGCAGCCTAAACAAAGAAAAATTAAAGAGACACACTGATTTGTCCTCATCAGATTTCCCAGTGGATTTATGAAATAATCTGATTAGCTCTACAAAAACAATAACAGCTTTCTTACAACCATGAGTTATGGCATACGGGTGTTACTACTTTGGGACACAGAAATTTGTCCATATCACTGTGGACTCCTTTTCTGCATTTATAGTGGTCACAGCACACAGAGGAGAAAAAAGCCATGATGCCTGTCAGCACTGGCTACACGGTTTTACCATCATGGACCTCCCTCAAACTATTAAAAAAAGGACAATCAACCTGCATATACATCACATCAAGTGGCTCATCTTTTTTCAGCAATGGACTGTGCAGCATCTAACAGAGGTGTCTGAACCTTTGGGCGAGAATTGTTCAGCCCTGCTTTTAGGACAGTGTCCTGGTTTGAGTTAGAACAGAACTATTTCTGATGGTCATCAACAATATGGACAGGACTATTTTATACTCCCAGGAGTCAGAGATGCACACCTTACTCATGAAATTCAAATCATGTCATGGACTCAATTTCCACCATTTGGGAAAGTCTGGAAGTACCAATGTTTCACAACTGTTTTGGACTTATTTCTAAAAATCAGCCTATGCTCACTTGTTGTATTGCTTATAATCTTTGGTTGCATTGTGTGCTGTATACCCTGCCTGTTTATCATAATGAAAGCATATGGTATAACAATACTGCAGTTAATAGTTTACAGGGACAGAGCATGGCCTGAGATTACATCACATAACAAAGGAGGACCATGTAGTCTTGGAACTCTTACACTATTAACACCAAACATACCAATAATTTTGACACATAAGCTTAAAAGAGAAAAAAAGAGTATTCAAGTTTGCTGCAGTGTGTACTGGCCATGGTTAATCATACCATTAAGCAAGTATTTTTTATAAATCAAGTGGCAGGAATTATGGAGATGGAGACAAATTCTGTCTTCTTCATGACTGAAGAAAGACCTTGGGATAGAGACAATGTCCTGCTTGTTGACAGGAGACCATGGGAGAAAATATCAGCAAAGTAATATTAACAGAGACACACATCGGTTGAGAGTTAAAGTGCCCTAAAAATACTTAATTATATCCTATAGATATAAGGAAACATAGTTATAACATAAGTAATTGATTATTGGTAAGTGCTTTGCTTTGCTTTGCTTGCTTTAGATACAGTAATTCAAGAAGCTATTAAGAATACACACATCAATATCACTTTGCTTATGAAAAATTATAAAATAAAAAAGGGGGAGATGTGGTATTGATTAAGGGGGAAACTAACATTGAATATTTGCAGAGAATGGCTGAAGACTGGATAATGGGACAATCTAGGTGTGGGGTACAACACAAAAGAAACTGCAGAGATAAAGATTGAACAGAGACAAAGAAATTGAATAGAAGCACCAGACTGGACGATGGGACAACTTACTAGGTAGTGGAATGGTCTGGGTGTGGAGTACAATACAAAAGAAAATCAAAGATCAGCTGGGCCCAATCTTCAGTCTGGCATCCTGATTCACAAAGAGGGACCTAGGGGGTGGTGTATATGATAGCCTGTTGCATATGTAAAACTTTGTAGATACATTGATAGTTTCCTGTAACACTTTGCAGCTGCGTTGATAGTTTCAATTGTACACCTGAAATACTTTCCTGTCGCTTATGTAATACGTTGATAGTTTTAAATACTTTGTAGATGGTAGCCTGTTGCATATTGTCCTGGTGTGGGTTAAAACAGAACTAATTCTGTTCAGTGATTTTACTTTTTAGCTCAAGCTCCTCTAAGAAACTGCACTTTCTGNTTTCTTTGAAGTGCACTGTTTTTATTACATTTATGGTAGTTGTTTTTATTTATTAAGTGTTAAGTTCTTACTTGGTCAGTATCCTTTGTATGTGGAAGTGCCACTTGCTAATTTGTCAGTATACTTTGTGTATGAAGGTGTTAGTTACTAATTGGTCAGTGCCCTTTCTGTATGAAGGTAATTGTTCATTATCCTTTCTGTAAAAGTATGAATTCTAACTTATGGAATAATAAAATGATTCTGGTTGCCATCAGCAAACAGGGTCCATGCCCTCATACGCCACAGATCTATAGGTGCTTTTAGTACAGTTGCAGTCTAGATTAAAGCGGTACAGATGTAACACAATGGTACATTGACAGTGACAAAGCAGCAAACCCTCAGGGCTAAAACAATGGATTGAAACTTAAATTCTAAGGGATTTCCTCCACTAGTTTGTGAAATAACATCTCTCCATTTCCATTTCCTTGGTGACCAAATGGTTCTAATTATGCTTACTTGCTTTATAAACAGCTTTCTGCATTTGTAAGAGGCTGCATAATAGGCAGGTGACCCTGTGATGGAATTGGTTCTCAAGCTGTGCCTGAGGATGCTTTCATTTTGCTTGATCTTTATTTGCATAATCAAAAAAGTACCTGTATATTAGCTGATTTAGATTTGGAAATGTATGTTTCTTCCAGGGCAGTGGTTACTTTCTAAGGTATGTAGTTATTGGGAACAAGTGCAGCTCACTGGCTATCAGTGTGTGGAGAGCATGAGAGAAGGACAAGCCACAATGCAGTGGTTGTTACTGAACCAATTTTCTTTTGAGCTTCAGATCTGCTGATCACTTTATATATTACATCACTGCAGGTTGAAGTCAGAGAGTATGATGTTGCCCTTTACAATGTAACTTGGAGCCAAGTATGCAAAGTCTGTTGTTTGTGTGCATGCTAAATTTCAAGTTGCATTGTCCACATGACAAGATATTTCAAGTTTTGGGTTTGTTTTTAATTTATTTGTTTCTTTCTTTTTTTTTTTTTAATGTCTAACCATTTTGTGTCTTTATGGGCTATGCAACCATGTGTGTCTATTTCTTGGAATTCTAGTGGTTTGTAAGTGCTGTCACTTTCAGTGCAGAGTAAATAGAAAATTTAAAATATGAGTAATTGGCAAACTGCAAAAGTTAAAATCGTTGATTTGGAATCTCTCAAGTCAGGAGAAAAAACTTTGCCATTACCCTTCTCTCTCCCCTCCATAGCTTTAACTCTGTTTTGAGAGCAAGAATCACCATAATTCTTTGTATTCCTAATATATTAGTACCGAAAATACACAGCTCCTTCTGAAAGCAAAGTTAGATAGCTGTTATGTAAACATGACAGAGGATCCTGCTGCTCTGGGGCAAGGCTGTGTCATGGTGCAAACACGCGTGAAAGAAGGGTAAAGTTTTAAGCATGTTTTTGTGTGCTTTTTCCCTTTTATTCCTTACTCTTTTGTGTGATACAATTCCTTGTACTGGGCTGTAGCAACTCTGACTTCACATAAACTTGCAAGCTCTGGGACCTCCTCTTCTTAACATAGACGTTTAAACTTCATCCTCAAGGTATCCAAGAAGTTAACAGTCCCTGGCTGATTGTTTGAACCTTTTCTTAAAGGTAAGGAAATTGAGCACTGAGCAAGGAAGTACTACATCTGAAGAGCACTGAGGTGAATAGAGTACCCAAGAACACAGTTTCACAGGATCCACATTCTGGCTTATGACTGGGGTTTTGTCAAACTGCCTCCCTTTCCAACCACCCCTTCCCCTACCAAGCTGCTTTCTCTGAGATGGAGCCAAGTGCTCCTGTGAGTATGCTCAGCTGGTTCAGCTCATGGCTTGATCTGGAAATAAAGGAACTTTGATGGACAAGATGAGGACAATTTCTTACTGACTTTCACAAGCATCACTGAAATTGATCTTTTCCCATTTTTTTGAAAGATTTGGTAGAAGTGAACATTTTAGCAACTCCAATTATGTCCTTATAGCAGAATAATGTTTCATGATCAGTTTTAAATGTTACAGTTTCCAAATTGTGCTCCCACTAGTGGACACGACACATGCAAAGGGGAATGCAAATTGTGTTACCATACACACATGGCAAAGTAAGCTTACTGTAAACAGACAATTTCTCACTAATGTTCTCCGTAATAAATAAAAATTTAAAATACCATGATCGATATGACCATGTAGAACAACCAGAAAAAAACACATGCTGTAGTCTGACAGGGACATTTTCAACCCCTCCCGCCTCTACTAGCTCCCCGTTGAACAGTCTTTCTGTATCTTGCAAACTCTCCTGCAATTAGCCTTGTTCTGCAGGTGTGGGACTGAAGCACAGATTGTGTCTTGTGCTGCATTTCAGATACTGTCCCGAGTAGCTTCTGGAGGTGTATCTGAATTTAGATGTGGACTTGGGCAAAGCAGGAAGTATAAAGATTGGGATGCAGGTCTAACCACATCTTTACTATGCTAGATGGTTGAAAAGCAACAGAACTCATACAGCTAGTCCTGTATATGTCATCACCAACCAATATGCTGCAGACAAGTCAGTCCTCTGTCCCTCCTGAAAGGACTTCGACATCACCTATGATAGAGGCAATTTCATCTGCTTGGACACACTGGAACAAAAAAGAGGAACAGAGCCAAGTCAAGCACATTGCTGGGGTTTTTAATTTCTTTACAGCTTGACAAATAACCTCTATACCAACAGCCGTGTTGTAGCTGTGGCTGGGGGAACTGCTTGATTATGGTGACAAACAGAGCCTGTGAAATTTGAATCACATTGTCTGTGCCTCAGCTGCTGTCGTAGACATTTGAGAGTTCCATTTTTTTTGCTGGATTTTTGCAAGATTGTGCAATGCATTAAAAAATATCACCTCTCAAAGACCATCAGCCTGAGCCGGCTATATTCTTTCCATCAGGGAGCAGCAAGGGCCCGTGCTCCCTGAGAGACAGTTAGCCAAGGGGCAGAACACAAACCTTCAAGAGAAAATGTCACAGCCCAGATTGTAAGGGTGATTGTGATTGTGGAGGTGATGAGGTAGGTCTGAGGTGAAGTCAGGAAGCTACCTTGCTGGTCATGTTTAGGACCAAGCAAGTGTCTGACAAGCTGATCCCATGGTGATGAACAGAACTCAAGGTCTGGCTCACAACATCCTTGACTAAGCAGAGGCATGTCTGTGGCTGAGCCATGGCAGGAGGGACCAAAAGGGCAGAGCTGAGTTTCAGTCAGTGACTGGATGTGGGAGTAAGAGATGGAGTTGCCAGGCAAGGGTGATCATGTCCATTAAGTCTCATTGATGCCTTCAAGTCCTTGATGCTTTCAAGGCAGTGTGTTCACAACCTTTGTATTTAATACCAAGAGAAAGCCTGGATCTTTGCACTGGAGTGTGACCCTCCAGTCCCCCTAGGAAGTGTTGGGAACAGACCTTATTAGGAAGATCTCTAAGGAGTTTCAGTAGAGTCAACAGAGTTTGTGGTCTCTGATGGGCATCTGGACAATTTCAAACACAAAGCTGTGGGCTTCTGTTCCCCTGATGTTTCTTTGTGCCAGTGAAAACTATGCAACGACAGTTACGGCCACAGAGGCCTCTCTGTTAAGTGGATGGGGTACTCCTTGTACAGGTTCTTCTTCCTCTAGGCACGTGTGGATCTACTGCACCTCCAGCTTCAACAGGTGCTACGTGCTGTGCAGCCAGCTGGAGCCTATTTAGTCTGTATATTTGATGTATATACTAAATTAACCTTATGAGAAAAATGGTTGCACTACAAGTAAGAGTCATCAGGACATAGAATAGCTCAAGAGATGCTTCACATCTCTGGGTCACTAGATCAAAACAAGCTCACTCTAGGTCAGGTGTGCTGAGACCTATCCAACAAGTTTTGGTCAGATGATGAATAAACTCACCTTCAGGGACAGATCTACCGAACCATCTGTAGGATAACTTCTTGAGGTCAAGGTTGTAAAAGCGCAGTGTCAAAGCAGGGGAAGAAAAGCTCTACTGCTGTTCTCTTGATGGTGTTTGTTCTCCAGGTAGATGTAAGATTTCATTCCCCTGAATAACAAAAAAGAGTTTCAACTTTCAGATTTACTAATTTCCCTTTTGAGTTGCTTTTTCTTGAGATTCTTTACAGAATCCTTCAAAAGTGAATAGATTTCTGCCTTTTTTATACAAGTTTTATAGTATCCAAACCCATTTCCCTTGTGGAAGGGATAATTTCATCTTGGCAGTGAAGCCAATGGCATCTTCAGCTCTTGAACCTTTCCAGACTGATTTATAATACTAATCCGTTTACACTTTCCTAAGATACTTTGCATTCAACAAAATTACCTGAACAACTGTTTCTTAAAGAACAAATTATTTATACAGTAAGCAAAAGTGTGTATTTTTCAAAATAAACAAAAAAATTACCGCATTCTTGAGATCAGTGGCATGTTTCTTCTCTCCTTTAAGTATGTGCTAATGTATTGAAGGCTTAGTATGGGAGTTTATTCCTAACTGGTTTGGTCATTCAGAAAATACTGCATTCCTGAAAACAAACAATATCTTGTGATCACAGTAAACCATCTGTGTTTCTTAGGCCTCTTAAGGGGAATTATAGTTTAAATCTATGGAATAAAAATCACTTGCAATTTTGCAAGATGAATGAATATCAAGAGATGTATGTTAGTATACAGGAAAGGAGAAATAAAAAGATTGTAAAATCACAATTTTATGTGGATAAGTGGCCAGCATACAAGCTGAAGGCACTTCTTTTCATTGAGATTCAAGCAGTGTTACAGAATGAAAATGGTAATGTACATTCCTATATATTACTATTATTATTACTCCTTTGCGGAAAAAGGGAGACAGCTCAGCTGCATTTTTTTCTCCTGTTTCGATGCGGGTATGCTGTTGTTTTTCCTGCTAATTATCAATGCTCCACAGGGGGTCTCCCCTGCCACCACTTTCCCCTTGGGGGAAATCTGGAATTGGTGATGGTTTGGGACTGTACATGAGCTTCCACTCAGGACAGGCAGGTGAGGACCTGTCAAGGGGTAGGCTGACAGGGAGCAGAAGAGGGGATGGGTGGGCAAGCGAGTGGCAGGCAAGTGGGGCCCAGGCAGGGCGCAGGCAGGGGTCAGTCGGGCAAGGGTCAGTAAGACAGGGAGCGGGCAGGCAGGGCCCAGGCAGGCCAGTGGCAGCCAGGCAGCGGGCAGGCAAGCAGCGGGCAGGCAGGGCCCAGGCACGGGTCTAGCGTGCCGGTGACAAGCGGCGGGCGGAGCCCAGCGTGGGGGCCCCACCGAGCCCACACCAATGGGGGCCGGCGGCAGGGGGGCGGGGCGGCCACTGCCACCCTTATCCCTTCCACCGCGAGTGGTCGCCGGCCATGCTGGGGTTACGCTGTACTATTGCCAAGCTGCTGCAGTTGCGGGCCGGGGCCCCGGTAGCTGCCATGTCTACTCTGCTTGTGAACCAGCCGCGGTACGCCTGGCTCCGGGAGCTGGGCCTTCAGGAGGACAACTTGGGCGTGTACAACGGGCGCTGGGGCGGCAGCGGCCAGGTGCGGGCGGCTGCGCGGCCTGTGGTAGGGGGGGGTGGCCTGTGCCGCGGAAGCCGGGCTCTGGCGGGGGAGACGAGGTGGTGCCGCGTCAGGCAGGGCCTCGGCGAGTCCGTAGGCTTTGTGCCCTTTCAAGTAAAGGTGCGAGCGTGGACCCGCTGCTCATCCCCCACCTCTTGCTCTAGGTGGTGACGACGTGCTGCCCCGCCAACAACGAGCCCATCGCCAGAGTCCGGCAGGTAAGCGCTCCTCGGCCTGGCCCGGCCCGGCCCGGCCCGGGGACCTCTGAAGGAGAGCACATAGCGTCCGCTGGGAAACGAGAAGCTGGAGTGGGGGTTTCTGACCATTGGTTTGGGAGCTGTTCCTCCTCTTTTGTCAGGTTCGCGAAGGGAACGAACCCGAAGGCAGTGGTTGGAGCTCATCACAGCTTTTAGGGGAAGAAAAAGAGGCTATTCATTTGTTTTATTTTCTTCTCCTTTTCTCCCCTCCCCTGACTTCCTCCCCCTTCAAGTGTTTTTGAGAACGGCGAACGCCTCTCCTCGCTTTCGTTTGTTTCTAGAGGGAGTTGCAGAATAGGGTCGAATTGCGGCTTTTCAGTGGAGCTGAGTGGCCAGGAGGAAGTATGAGGGAAAGCAGCGTCGCATTCTGCGGTAAATTTGTGATAGTTTTTAGTGTGAGAATAGTGCTGTGGTGCTAACTTACTCTTTTCATATATTAGGATTCGATTAGTGCTTGATGTCCAGTTAGGCTGCTGGAGTAGAACAGTCTTCACAGCCTTTGTTTAGTGTTGTTGATAGCAGTAGCATCTAAGATAAAGTAAGATAAGTGAGTATGTGATGAATGTCTCTCTTAACAACCATTCTTTATGGAGCATGCATTGTCATCTGAAGGGAGATTCCTGCTCATGGATTTTTTTTGTTTGCTTAGGCAGCACATATGTTTTTTCTCAGCAGTAACTTCAGGTGACTCAAGATGCCATATTGGGACCAAGCTATGGCAGGCAAATTTTCTTATGAAAGTGGTATTCTGTAGTGCGGTACTATGCAATAGAAATATGTTGTATTGAATGCAGAAGCTTTTCAGTGGTATTTGTTTTGAAGTTTTGGTTTTCCTAACTTTCTTTGACATGCTTCTTTGTGTAGGGTAGTTTGGAGGATTATGAAGAAACGGTACAGAAGGCTAAAGAGGCATGGAAGATTTGGGCTGATGTAAGTTAAACGAATTTTCTTTTTAATGGCATAGTTTGGCAGGTAAATGCCATTAAATTGCCCTGTTTGGTGGAGGTGTAGAAACATGTGCATATAATTTGTGTTATATTAAAGAAAAAGGTCTTCAATAAGGACTTCAAGAGACAAACCTAGATAACTTGAACATGTTAATATTGAGATACAAAAATGAGGACACTGACTTGTGAAAAATATTTTTGAAAAGCCTGGCAAATGTAGCCAGGTTTGTGCTTGTGAAGCATTGCCAACAGGTATGCTGAAGTTTAGAAACTTTGTAGCAGGCAAATTATCTCTGTGTGTGTTTAACTTCATGTTGCCACATACTTTCAGCATTTTCTAATCCTATAAATCCTCTTGCACGTGTATGGTTTGTTACTGATTATTATTTAACATACTGGTATCACATTAAAAAAATACTACTTGGCATGTAGGTCTAATTTTTCATGATTGAGGCTTCCGTGTGTCTCATCATCTGCTAACAAAATAAATTTCAGCAGCTGTCGTAGTACTGTAAAAAAAGGTTGAAAATGTGATGTAAAGTGCACTTTAAAAGCTCAGAAACCATTAAGTGTGCTTTTACAAAAAAAAGCTTGTTTCTTGATGTGCAGCTGGTTGTTTGGGGGCATTATGGATGGTGTAGCTCTACAGAAGTAATAGAGCTAACAACCTGAATGCTTCTGGCAGTATTTAATGGAACTGAGGTTTTGAACATAAATTTTGTGTGGTGTCTCTGTCTCAGTTACCAGCCTCTCTGAGGCAGGAGGCAGTTTCTTGTGAAGCAGTGAGCATGATAAAAATGAATGAGTAGTGATGTCTTGGGAAGATAGGGGAAAAAGCACAGCAATCAGTGTTTTCTTTCTGCTGGGGTAAAAATCTATCTAGTAGTGTGTATGCATCAGAAGTAGCAGATGTTCAATGTTCAATAGATTCTTCTGTTCTATTTTGACTAGATCCCTGCACCTAAACGTGGAGAAATAGTGCGACAGATTGGTGATGCCCTGAGACAAAAAATCCAAGTTCTGGGAAGCTTGGTAAGGTGTTTTAAGAAGCAGCTTAACTTTGGGGGTTGGGAGGAAGGGGTATATCAGAATTGTTTTTCAGTTTTTATTTGTCACTCTGCAATGCGAAACTTTGTAATTGTTAAAATGCTGTTAATTTTGTTAGCTTGCCTAAAGAAATTGTAATTTTAAAAAGAGAAAGAAAAGTATAAAGTATGTAAGATTGCATTCTGTCATTCTATAACAAAAATTATAATATCCTAATAGGAAAAGAAAGTGTAATTCATTCTGGCCTTGTACTCTGGCCAGGAGGAGTGTTACAGCTGTTACCCTACTGTTTTTCCATTTGCCTGTCATATAGGGCACTTTCTGATACTAAAAGTGTCCTGGAAAAACCTTCCTCTAATACAGAGTTTTTAACCTTGAGCTCTTTCTGGTGATCTGCAGGATTTTGTGAACTGGTATGAGGAGGTATAAGACTTCAGAAGGTGAGGTGGTCTTAATGAGATCTTCTTGCAGTTCTGTGCAGGACAGAAAGGTGGAATGACTGCTTTTTAAAAATACTTGCAGTTGCTATGTAAGAAAAGAAGTAAAGTAGGGAACTTTCCTATTACAGGGCTTGCCTATATATGTGCTGCTATTCAGAAACAACTGTCAGTGAATAACTCCATGTGTAATCAAGCCCATATTGTTAAGCTACAGAACATGTAGCTTCTCTTGTTTCCCTTGATCTAGTTTCCTCAGCAGAATTTCTGTGGTAGAATTAGGGTGCTAACGTGTGCTTGGATTCAAAAAAGGTACAACTGCCTTGGTGAGTGTGGACAGACAGATGTTAGCTGTATATTCCTTGGGCAAAACTTTTTGCTTGTTGCTAGAGTGTTTTTATAGTTTTCCCAAACAGATAATAGGTCTCTTCAGCTTTTCCAGGATAGGAGGTTGTTGAGGGTCGAGGATGGGCTGACCACCAACCCAATGACAGATGCTCCCTGTTACCCTCTTCCCCTGCCTCAGCAGGAAGGGAAAGGGGATAAAAGAGACAGAGAGAGTTGTGGGTTGGAAACTAAAACTAAAACTACTTTAATAATAATAATGATAAATGAAATATATACAAATATGTACTGAACCCAATACCAAACCCAAACCCCCCTTTATGGTAACTACATCACCACTGATACTGTGGCAGTAGGCCTTAGCAGCAGATGAATCAGCCTCAGGGGCTGGATCCTGGTACTGGATGCAGGAACTTAGGGATCACCAAGGCACAGGAGAACAATCTAGCAATCCAGCAAAGGGGGGACTGACCCCCAGTTTATATATCGAACATGACATTTATGGGATGGAATACTTTTAGCTGGTCAGTTTGGGGTCACCTGTCCTGTCTGCTCCTCCCTGAAGGTGCAGCCTTTACCCTGCACCCTCCTCCCCAACAGGAGACACAAGATTTAGCAGTGACCTTGCTTTGCATGCCAATCCCTGGCAGTAAATCTAAACATTAGGCCTTATCACTGCTAGAAGCTGGCAGTGTCTATGAAAACATGCTGTTAGTTTCAGAAAGTGCAGTTTCTTCGGGGAGCTTTAACTAAAAAGTAAAATCACTGAACAGAATTAGTTCTGTTTTAACCCAAACCAGGACAGAGGTGTACTTCAGGGTGAAAGCTGTGCAGTAGGTATCCAGGTTTTGGGACTTTTCCTGGGTTTAGGATACATGAAAGGGGACATAATAGGTTTACCTTTTTGTTACCAGTTATCGTTTTTCCGCTGCTTTAGTCAGCCCCATAGGGTATTTGCTACCATCCATGAGTCAGTATGAAGATAGCACTGGCCGCTTTTCTTGTTCAGCAATGTCCAAGGCCAACTGGATAGCTTTTACCTCTGCAAATTGACTTGATCCACCATCTCCCTCAGCTGCTTCTGCAACTTTTTGTGTGGGACTCCACACATCAACTTTCTATCTGTGATTGTTTCCTAGAAGACGGCAAGATCCATCAGTAAACAGAGCATACTGC